>OU343224.1:201483542-201567863 GCA_910596185.1 Chrysanthemum makinoi | reverse complement strand
AATTAACAATCTCCCCCTTTTTGTTGATGACAAAACATAAGATTATTTTAAGGAAAAAACTAAAATTCGTAAAAGTTTGAATTGAGTTTTGATTCTCCTCCCCCTTTTTGTCGAAACAAAAAGAGCGTCGAAAAGAAACTAACACATTATTTTGAGAAAAACGTGAAAAGTAATATATAAAAATAGAGAGTAAGAGAAGAGAAGAATTCTCGTCTTAGCTCCCCCTTGACGGGTGCTTCCCTTTGTTGAGGGCGTCAAGTAATTAGGAAGACTGTTTATGTTTTCAATTATGTTTGCAAATGGTTTCGTCTTTTGACGAAAATGCTCCCCCTTGACGAGTGATCCCCTTTGTGAGGGCGTCAAGTAATAAAGAAATCCTAAGTGAAAGTATTGCAAGCGTTTTTGCAATAGTTTTGCTTTGACGAATAGCTCCCCCTTGTTGAGGGTGTCAAAGTATTCATGTGTATTTTGAAAATCTACGAAACAAATGTTAGAAAACAAGTATATGATGCATAATTTCCTGCAAATGAGATTTAAATTAGTCATAAAAAGTTCTTCTGTTGCACGGATCTCACGGTTCCTCTTTTGGAGGGATCCGTCTAGGCAAAACGGAGGGATCTGTGTACATGCAATCTCATGACAACAATGTGGATGTAAAGTATGATGTTAACATCAACAAGTTATGTATTATGGCACCAAACATATTTTTCATAACGACGTAGCATACAACATGTAATATCATTCAATAAAACGAGAGAAATGATGTACATAACTCTAAAAATAAGAAAATGATCCGAACATGAAGTATGATTCCTAACAAATCTAAGTTATGCTTAAGACTAGAACACCACTTGAATTCCTAAGCTTAAGGATGTTTAGGTTTGTTGATCTCATCTAAATGTTCAAGGAGGTGATAAAACATGAAACGTAGCTCGTCACGTACTTCATTTACTAAACCTTCAACATGTTGACAATGATAGCAATCTTTGTCATGGATAGGAAATGGTGGTGGTAGGAATGGAGTGGTTTGAGATGGAAGGTTGGATGGAGGTTCCACAAAAGAAGGAGGGATTTGTGGTGGCATGTTTGATGAAGTTGGAGGTGGTTCAACTAAAGATGAAGGTGGTGGAATATGTGTTGAGGATGGTGGTAGAGAGGTATCTACTTCCATGTGATCCGGTTGTTGATTTTGCTGATTCCTCATAATCCAAAATGGACTATTTGAGGGTGATGGAGAAAATGACATGGGTGCTAGTGTTGTTTCGACACCAAAGTTTTGTTGTTGCGCTATTTTCTCAATTGAGCAAAATATTGGCAATGGTGGTGGATGAGATGGCCTAGAAGGCAAATCCTCTAAGCTGTACAGGTGTGCAGATGAGAGTGGAGTGGTGAAAGAGATGGCTCTAGGTACTTGTAACACCCCGAAAATATGGTCCAGCGGAAGCATGCGAACCCTTGGGTGCTACTATCTTGGTAACACAACAAAAGGTACAAATGGTTTTTATCCCATTTATTTCGAATATGATTCATTAATTGAAAACCATAAGTTTACATTAATGAAAGTAGTGCGGAAATAGGCCCAAAAGATATTTAAAGCGGTCCTGATTATTCATCAGAGTCGCCTATGACCATGTCCCTTGCCAAGCATCTTCCAATAGTGATCTATCGCCTTAAACCTGAGAACACATACTAAAAAGGTCAGCTTACGCTGGTGAGTTCATAGAGTTTAGTTACAAAAGTAATAGTGGACCTGATAGGGTTTAATTTCTATGTGCGACTAAGGCAGATATAATACACATTCCAACCAACAATCAATACAATCAATAATCAATCCAATCATAATTAATCCAATCCATAATCTACAACACAATCGAGATCTCAGCAGGCCTCGAGCGACTCTAGCCAAAGACAACCGTAGCAAGGCCTAGAACACAAGCTACCCTGGTCTAGGTCGGTCTATTCTTAGCTAGGCATCGCGTTATAGCATAGAGATGCTACCCTAATCAAAGTCGACATCTGTCACATGTCTAGCATTTCCTACTAATCACATTAGCAATTCAAAAGAGTAGTGGCAGGTCCAAGAAATAGTTTGTATTCACATAAACACGTAAAACATTAAATCACCAAATCAAATATACCAAACAACAGTCATTCCCAAATAATGTTCACATATCCAATTATGGTTAAGCAAGCAATGTATTCTCCACCAAAAAAGTTATGAAAACTTTTGAAAATAGGGGTTATGAAACTCACCTTAGCCACAATAATGCACTATTCACTATTGACACAACTAGCATCTAAAGCTAATCTCCACGGCATCCATAAAGCTGCAACACGAGAGTACGATAGAATAGAAGCGACGCAACCTAATGCGTATACGATTATCTCAAAATAGAGTTCAAATGATAAAGAAATCAATAGAAAGTAATGTGTCGTAGTTTTCGTGGATCATTCGTGTCATTACTTTCAAAAGTCTGTTATCGTTCCCAAAAGCTTATAATTAATATCTCAAAAGTTTAGTTTTAACATTTCGTGTGGTGGTAAGAAACATAGACGCAACGTACAACTCACGCGAAAGAAGGGAAGACATTGACATAGTAGAGACATACTAACTAGAACGCACGCCGAAAAAAGAAAAGACATCGGCAAAGTCAAGAAATATCGAAAATACTCAAGCTAGTCAAAGACCAGGAAATAACGACATCTCTTTATGACACATAAATAGGTTAACTTTCGATAATTTCCCCATAATCCCAAACGTCATGTTTATCATAAAAGATAAGTTTCCATTTATCGTTTGATTATCAAAGGTTTCACAATCGTTATTCGTATTTAGACGAATTCATAATAAAGTACATCATACAAGGTGTATCAAGTAGTATTTCACAAATGACGCATTCATTTATACAACGTTCTCAAACCATTACGACCTTAATAATTTTTTTTTTATCAAAATAACATTTCCCGACAAGTTTATAAAAGCTATCACGTATTTATAGATCACGAGTTGCTACCATATCTAATAAAGGTTTATAGTTAATTAAAACTATATCCGTCAATAATATATGTAGTTATATCATTCATTATCAGTTAAAAGGTGAAAATGGAATATTTGGGCTTATTACGAAACAAATATATTAAACTCATTTCCGAGTCCAATATATTGTACTCGGTTAATCCAAAATAGTTAATAAAGTACATCTTATAATCAATATAACTTGTATATCAAATGTTATTCTAACTTATAAAACGTAGTTGATTCTTACAACGTATACGTAATATATGATATTAATTATTAATAGCATATTAGATTCTCAAAGGTTTATCACGCCATATTATAAATAACTTGTCCATTATTCGCTAGAGTCTAATATCGTTTATCCGATAGTTTTATTCCGGTATTGTCGTGAAATTAATTTGCTACAGTTATCTATGTATATATATATATATATATATATATATATATGTATATATATATATATATGTATATATATATATATATTACAAGTTTATCCGCTGACATATATTATTTAACATTTCCTTATTGGTACAAGTAACTTAATTTACTTTATCAACCCGCAACTTATAAAGTATTATCGTGTCTTGTTCACATTGAATCCATAACTAGTTTTACTTATACCATATATCCAATTTATAAACCAATTATCGAGTCTTTAGTTGAATTGAACCCATAACCCATATCATATCTGAGATGTAACAAATATACCAATGACGAGACACGTACACACGTTAGTCCTAAATTAACTATATCCGCAAAGTATAAATGCAATTTAACCTTAATTTTTGGCCAAATACCCTCTTAACCAAACCAACAAACGAGTACCCATAGGGTCTCGTTTTACCATCTGTGCCCAAAACAAAAATACCAAAACAAAAGTGCCAAACATATATTAATTCTTGTTAGTGTTGGATTTGACCCGACTCAAAGAGGGTCAATTCATTGCTTGATTTGACTAGTAGGGTAACAAACTTTCACTTTTTTTTACCATTGTAGTTCATGACGTGGCGGCACGCCACATCATCATTTCACTTGCTACATAAAGTTACATACTAACTGTAAAAAAAGTTAAAGTTTGATACGCACCATGAAAAATAAAAACATTTTTGTTTTCTTACATACGATGACATAAAGGCGAAAAGTAAGTTACATTTTGGTATGGTTAAACCTTTTTATTAGGGTTGTGGTTGCGTTATGTTGGGTCAAATATAATATAAACTTAATATCAAAGCTCGTTAAATCAGTAAAAACAACTAATAATACCTTAGATTAAAGAAGCTATCAGGATCTCTAGACGCCACGTCATTGGAAAACTGAAATAAAAACAAGAGAATTAACAAGAAGCTCCAATTTTATAAAAATAATTCAGGGTCCGCTTGGTTGAGGGGTTTTGGCAAGGGATTTGGACTCATGGTAAAAAATAAATGTTTGGTATACATAGGTGGGCCCCTTGATTGGGGATCAAAGATCAATATTACACATGTAGAATTCCTGAGTGGGAAGCCAAGGATACACAATAAATCTTAATTTGTTTTTGTCTTTTAGTAAAAACATGTGGGCCATATTTACACTTAGAGCATGGGGTGTGGTAACGAGTAGCCTTCGCCACTCCAACGTGGCATGCTCGCCACTTCGTTTCGTCCCTCGCCACCACACCATGTATGCTCACCACTTTCACTCTCGCCACTCCAACGACGAGGTAAAAGACAAAACCAAAACTTAAAACTTTACCGTTTAAACACAACGCTAACTTGTTTATTTTTTATTTTTTATTTTATTTATTTATTTATTTATTTTTGTCAAATTCAAATATTACCCACTCTATAAATATTACCAACAATTACACAAAAAAATTCACACTTCACAAACACAATTCAACTTCAAAATTCACACTTCTCTTTACGAAAGATGAGAGAAAACTACAAGAGTTTCAACGACATCAGCACTGAACAAAAATGTGTGATCGAGAAATTTCTGAAAGAGGAAGCCCACAGAGATGACGAGATTATTGACAAGTTGTGGCGATGTGTTCAAAAGGTAACGAACAACATCAACACCAAAGTCAATTGGAGCTATCGGGTGAACGAAGATGATGGTGCATGAATCTCCGGTGAGGAATCTCTGGTTGACGTGGAAGCTTTGTCTAGCCTCGAGGATTATATACCTCCCTCGTATGATTCTGCGAACGAGGAGTATTCAGATTAGGATTTAGGATTTATGTATTTTTCGTATGATTTTTTTATTTATCGTATGTTTTTTTTATTTTCCGTATTGTAGTTGTATTTTTATTTAAATGAATGAAATGAATTTTATTGTGTTTGAAAAATATGGAAAAGAAATAAAATGAGGGTGGGTGGGGCCCAAATGAAGAGGTTGAGTTAGTTGTGATTTGGGGGTATTTTTAAGTGATGTGGAGGTGATGTGGCACAAGTGAGGCCCAAATGAAGAGGTATAAGTGTGCCATGACACCCCATGCTCTTATTCTCTCTTTCTTTCTCTTATTATGTTTTTTAATAATATATTTGTTGTCTTTTACTCTCATAATTAATTACAAAATAAATAATATTTTAAACAATTATATTTTTCTCTCTCATACCTCAAATCTAAATCCAAATCTT
Source organism: Chrysanthemum makinoi (assembly GCA_910596185.1). NCBI lineage: Eukaryota > Viridiplantae > Streptophyta > Magnoliopsida > Asterales > Asteraceae > Chrysanthemum > Chrysanthemum makinoi. Next base: position 201,562,226 of record OU343224.1, on the reverse strand, counting down.
AAACCAAATTTAAATCCAAATTCAAATCCTAATCATAAACCCATCTATAAACCAAACGGGCCCTCAAGTGAAGTAATAAAGGTACCTTTTCACCAGTGAGTGATTGAGAAACAATACGAGCATGGTCCCAGCGGGTAGTGGATTTAGTTAATCGTTTAATTAAAAGAGCACCTCCGATTAGTACAAGTGTTTTTATTAGTAATCCCCGTGATCTGCTCCAATTGTTGTTTTCTAATCCCATACACTCACTTGTGCTGTGTTTTTGTGTAGGGTTTTTAAATTGAGGTGTGGAAGAAAGAAAAGATATGTTGGTGGAAAGGAGGGGGGTTGAAATTAAAATGAAATGAAATTGGTTTTATTTTTTGGGGAAATTTGTTGTGTGTGATTGCGTTTGTAACATCCAAAAAATTACCTAATAACTTAAACTAAAATCACTCTCCTTCTAAAAGTTCGCTTTACATATTGTTGGGCTCGCACATATAACCCAAATAAAGATAAATACATAAATAAAAAATAATAATAAAAAAAAAAGTTACATATCGCACGGCTGGTGACTTCGGCGCAAGACCCTATGACACAAGGTCTAATGTCCGGCTCGCGTTATCCGCTTGGTTGGTGGTTTGACGTGAGGCCTTTCAGCACCAACACCCAACACTCTTAGCCTCATCCTTCTTTAAAGGCATTTCAGGTTTTATAACAACTGGACTTTTTTATTTAATCACATACATAACGAAAAACTCTCACCTTTCTTTTATTGTGTTATTTTTGAATGAATTTCTGGATAGCGAAGTCTCAAGGTTTTGATGATAGCGATATTGATTATATTGACGATATTGATGCAAGTGATTGCCAAGTGAAAGCTAAAGATTGGATCGGTAAACGAGTTTGTGTTCGAGTTTAAGCTTAAGTGTGGCTTATTTAATAATCAAGCGCGAGCCTAGTGCGTTTATTCCGAAATGTAAATTTGTTGTTGGGCCAATGACATGTGAATCCAAACGACATACAATGCGTCGTTTTCAGACGCTCTATTAATATACAGGTAAAACCTCTATAAATTAATGATGTTGAGACCGTGATATTTTATTAATTTAGCGAGATATTATTATATCGATAAATTAATAATTTATTAATTTAAAAAGGTTTTACGTATAGCCTTTAAATTTCCAAGTCTAATACATAAGTTATAATACATACTAGTTAAAAATGAAAAATAAATCAGAAAAACAAGTTTCAATTAACATTTTATGAATCAACATTCAGATATTAATTGAATTTGTCAAGTTTAACAGAAAGATTTAAAGATAAACTCAATATATATTTGAAGTTCAACAAATGACAATAGATTCATTTTTTACTAAACAATCTTAGAACTTTGAAGTGTATTTTATATATATATATATATATATATATATATATATATATATATATATATATATATATAAGGGTTATTGTCGAACCAAGAAAAATGCGAGAACCAAAGATCAACCAATCGATTTTTCTTATATTGATTTTTATTATTTAATTCAAAAGGGTATAATGGTAATTACTTTTTTTACATTTGATTTTTTTTTAACAAAAAATGTTTTTTAGGTCCCGTAATTCTAGTTTTTTTTTTTTTTTTTTTTTTACATTGTGTGCACATGTGTTTTGCATTATGTGATAATTGTATTTTCCGTTTATGCACATGTGTTTTGTATTTGCACATGTATCTATAAAAAATATTACATAAGTATGTATATAAAGTATAAACAATAAAACTTTATTAATACATTTATGCAATTTTATACAACAACAAAACTTTATTAAAAATATTACATGAATTTGTTTTATTACAAATATATGAAGCGTGCACATGTGCATAATACAATGTCTTTAATAGTTGGTTCATCTTTTAGGCGTGCACATGTATTCCTCATCTTGTTAAAAAATACATGAAATCTACACGTGTGTTTTTAATCCTTGTGCACACGTGTTTTTACTCATTGGCCACTCTCGATCTCTTTGTATGCATATGTGTAGTTGAGTTCGTCCATATGCCCTTATATATACGTATGTGCATTCTTCATATTGCTCATGATACTAGAAACTGTAATCACAAACAAATAATAGAGGAATTATTTAATCATAACAACTAACAAAAGTTATATGCAAAATCCTTTCATAACAACTCAAATTAAACAAAAGAAACAAGTTAATGAAACTGTAAAAACACATATGCATAGAAGGTTTCAAATTCACAACTATAAAAACACATATGCATATTCAAAAACACATGTGCACACTGAGACGATAAGAGCAACAAAAAATAATATTTGAACCGTTGCCTATTTCATGTTATAGTAACTCACTATACTATTGTTTAGTCATTTTGAATAAAATATTTTATGTTATTATTATTTTCTATACTAGTTGTCACCTCATAATGAGTCCAATAACCTTAAAGACATCAAGATTTGATACATACGTAGCCAAAAAGTGTATGGTCGTTATATACAATATAGTATTCACTCACTCAAGTACGTATAACACGGATGATATCCTTTCACTTTATGGGATAAAACTTGTATTCAAAAGTTATGACCCGATCAAACAACCCATTATGGTTTAAAAAAAAAATCAGATCTTAAGCCAAATAAATTTTACGTTGAAACAAGGTCACCCGTTAGGAAATATTCAACAAGGTCAACACTGCCAACATGTATGTGCACATAAAATACCGTTTTCAGATCTTAAGCAAAAAAAATATTTAGATCGAAACAAGATCAAGCCAAAAAAAAAAAAAAAAAAAAAAAAAAAAAAAAAAAAAACTCGGATCTAATCTATGTTTTTTCCAGATAGGAAATCAAATTTGTTCATATCAAAACAAGATTCAAAAATATATTATGCATATGTTTTTGCTATCTACAATCCTTGAATAACTTTGCAATCCTTCAACTACATTATTAAAAATTAAATTAAGAAAATAATAACCTGCATATTAAATTCATGTAATATGAAAAGATTAATGTAGGATAAGATCTTTTTGACTTTGTTGGTTTCGAGGAGCAGATCACACGTCAATACACCATGCACCTTTATTCTTCTAGATAAAACATAACTTTTAGAGGCGATAAAGAAATAATGATTTCAGAAGATTTTTTTCCGATCGTGGTGTCGGATTGTATAGCAAAACATGAAGACGGTGGTGGCTAGGGTTTTTTTAGGGAGAACAAATAGTGTGGTGTAACTCCCAGATCATGGATTTAATGGGTGATTCCAAATTACTTAAACACGCTTTAATCCTTTTTAAAATTTAACCTGAAGTTTTATTTAATTACATTTATGCCACCTTTATTTGTAGCCATTTATTGAAAAATAGATGGTCCAGATTGGTTCTCGCAGTTCTCGCAATTTATTTGGTTCTGAAAATAACCTTACACTATATATATATATATATATATATATATATATATATATATATATATATATATATATATATATATATATATATATATATATATATATATATATATATATATATATATATATATATATATATATATATATATACAAGCGTTCAAATGAGAAGTCTATTTTTTGTGAGAACGCGAGAAGAGATCTGGACCGTTAGATCAAGTGAATCTCATCTTCATATCAATTTGGGCGGAATGGCATTTTTGTAATTTTTTGCAAAAAATTAGAGGGGTCTAAGTGTATTATTGTCATTTACTTCCCACCCCAAAAAAATTACCCTTTTTTTCTCTCTGCATAAACCAAACGCATTCTTAAACAAACACCTCTTCTTCATCTCCCTGGTTTGATCACACATCTGCTTCATCTCGCCAACTGTCATCTCCTCATCTCTTTGCCGCCAATAATCTCCGGCGTTGACTTCGTCGTAGACTTTTTAATTGATTATTTCTCATTCAATTGGGTATAAATTTTAACTTTTCAACAATTTTCTTAATCATTTGAAACTGTGTTATGTGAATTTGAATGCTAATATTGGTAATTATTTTTAACTAATGAATGCTTTTATTGTTTGTAGTTATAAAATATGTGTTTGTACTTCTTATCTATTGCGTCACATGTCAATATGTTATATGATGCTTTGTGTAATTGATTGATTGATTGTATGCGACTATGCGTAGAGTAAGTGTTTGGAAAAATGCATAACTATGTTGTGGATTGCATGTGTAGACCAAGTGTTCGACGAAATGCCTTACTTTGTTATGTGTATTTTTGGCTAAAATTTTCATGGATGTATGTGTAGACCAAGTATACGATGAAATGCCTTACTTAGTTATGTGTAATTTTGGCTAAAATTTTCATGGATATATGTGTAGAACAAGTGTTCGGCCACTAGTATCATTTCATTTAATTTCACAAAATCTTTCTTTTTTAGTCAAATTTGGTTCATTTTTTAGAGAATAGTGTACTCTAGTGTTGATTTAGAGGCGATTATTTAAGTTAGAAACAATATCTTCACTTGTGAAGATAATCATCTAGGAATGAGTTAGTTTGCGTAAAAGATAGATTATGAGAATAGTGTACTATAGTGTTGATTTAGAGGCGATTATTTAAGTTTAGAAACAATATCTCACTTGTGAAGAAAATCATCTAAGATTGAGTTAGTTTGCGTAAAAGATAGATTATGAGAATAGTGTACTCTAGTGTTGATTTAGAGGCGATTATTTAAGTTAGAAACAATATCTTCACTTGTGAAGAAAATCATCTAGGATTGAGTTAGTTTGCGTAAAAGATAGATTATGAGAATAGTGTACTCTAGTGTTGATCTAGTGTTACACAGCTGCACTCTCACAGCTCGTATTTTCAATCATAGCTCGTGCATCAAGTGATTCTTTAGCTATATTTGGTGATTAACCATTGTACACATCTGAGCTTTTAACATGGTCTGTCAAACAAACCAACACATTCGCACATCTCATGAAGAGGCACGTCATTGCTTCACCCCCTGCCCGGAGGGCTGAGAACCGTAGTTGAGTGTGTTCATATTTCCATGGGTCATTGTTATCTGTTAGAATCTCATGGACTGGCACTCGGGCCTGTCCTTCTTAGACATTTTAGGCCTTGTGTTGAACAAGCACTCAATGCTAACTTGAAAAGGATTGAGCAAAGTACCGCTGCTTTAGCAGCTGCAGTGATTGGTCACTTAATTTCCCACCTGTTGGTTTAACGATATCATTCCCAACCAAAGCTTTCGAGTAGCGCCTATAGATTTAATGTGATGGTCAGGAAATGTGTGACGATATTGGACTCCTGAGGTCGTCATTGTTTTCAAACCGGGCAATGGAAGGTCTTGTACAAGTTTTTAACTCATGTGTTAACATGCTAGTAAACACATTTCCTGGTTCATCAAAGACTGAAAACTTAGAAGGTAAAATTGTGAGGATATCAGATGATGAAATGCAACAAATAACACTGCTAGCTAATGTGTTATTGCTATCAGAGGAGCTGTTACCACGAGCGGCCATAAATTGTTTGCCTTTAAAATAGTGTCTTCCCACTAAAAGCCCAAGGAAAGTTTCAGCATGCATAACTGCTGCATCTCCAGAGCTAAGAGAATTGAAGAAACGGCTTCAAAGATTTGTTGATCAGTTGAGAGATAGCTTTTGTAGAAAACATGCACTTGATCTCATCTTTGTAGAAGATGGAGTTGCCTGCCTCAATGCACAAATGTACTTGAGTATGGATGATAATTCACAAGAACCAGAATGGTTCCAATCTCCAGATATCGTAACCAATTCTTACATTCAACAGAAGTTGCGCCACTTTTAACTTTTGAGGTCAAGAAAATATTCTAATTAAATTGAAAAACCATCGGATCTAACTATGAAATCTGAATTTAGCATGTTTGAGTAGGAAATCTGATATAGGTTTCTCATTGATTTAACAGGAACTGTTTATAAAGTTGTGTACTTTCTCAAGCTTAGCATCGGACATGTTTGTGGGAAGATAAAGGTTTACCACTCTTCTTTTGGTTAGACTCACAGAAACAGTAATATTATGGATTTCTGATGAACAAAGTTTTTGGGAAGAGATTGAACGGGCAAAAGCCTCTTGGACCTTTTGGACTTAGACAGGTTTCTTCTTACTTTCATCTACAAATTTCTATATTCCAAGTCCATACAGTTATGCAATTTAACAAGGGTTTTTATTGGTCTCAGTTTATCTAGATTTGCAGTTTGTTATACTTGTTGCTTCCCAAGGGCGTTACTTATCAAGAAATCTCCATCAAGTTATTAAGAATATCATCTCAAGGGTTATGGACTCGGTTGCTTCTATCAATACAGATCCTCACAGGTATTTTTTCCTTCCTAAAGCCATTATCTTACCAGGATTTGTTTTTAAAAGATTTGTGTTTGATTAAGCAGCTTGTTGCCGGAGGATGAATGGTTTACTAATATTGTTCAAATTGCAATCGATATGTTGACTGGAAAGGACACCTCGGAGAATGTAGAAGTTACTAGTCCGACAGCTTCTATGTCAGCTGTATCTCAAGGGAGTAACTAGTGCGCCTTCAACCACATAAAGCATCCTTACAAACAACTTGTATCAAGCGGTTTTGCCTATCTCAAGTAATTATATTGACGGCAAGAGCTAGAGGTGACAACTCACGGGTTGAGCCGGTTGGGTAACAAATCAAAATGAGTTTTGGGTCTGGTTGGGTAACAAGTCAAATTGAGTTTTGGTTAAAACGATAATGTTAAGTATAGATCAAAGTCGAGTCAAATTATATTGACGGCAAGAGCTAGAGGTGACAACTTGCACCGACGAGAATTTCATTGCAAAATCCGTGTCAGCGAGTTGCTTCAACTGAAGGCATTGCTTTGATTGTTCCAGATACTTCTCCACGTAAGTCTACCTTTTATAGTGTTAGAAACCTTCTTCATATGTGTGGCTATCAATGCTTCGAAAGCGTAGTGATTTCTATATATGCAACACTTGAGTTCGCACACAATATTCAGTTATTGTGCTTGAATAAACAAGTCACTAACCAACTGTTTTTTGTGCATGATATAGGAGGCCTGAATGTGGAGGGGGAATCAGACAGTTGGGATTTTGGTGTTGGTAAGTTACATGAAATCAGAAACTACATATCTTCGTATTGTCTATTAATTGGAAATAAGCTAGTTTCTCTTCAATTATTTTTAAAGAGTAAAGACGTAGGCGATTAATTTGGTAATTATTTAATATGCTCGTCACTTCATATTTGAAACAAAAGGGTTTCTATCCAATGCAACTGTGGAGAAGTGGAAGAACTGGCAGATGTATGACTATGTAGTCAAGGAACTACCACAACTACTTTGTGAGAACTTCCCACAGCTTGATACATCAAGGGCTTCTATTACTGGTCACTCTATGGGTGGACATGGAGCACTTACTATCTACTTAAAGAACCTCAACAAGTACAAGGTATTCCAGTTTGTCCTATGTTTTTTCTTGAACTGATTACAATATATACACTTTAGCAACGAGTCTAGAACCAAAACCATTGTTCAAAAACTTCAATTAGTACCAGTTGACTAAAATGCCACAGCAGTGTATCGCATTGGGGAGAGTTTAGAAAATGACTCTTTAAATTTGCATGTTTAGATCATGTATTTATTAGTACCATTATGCGTGTACTGTGATTGATTTGCTCATTTTTTTTAATGTCTTTGCTTGCAGTCTGTGTCGGCATTTTCACCTATTGTGAACCCCATCAATTGTCCATGGGGAAAGAAGGCATTCACAAACTATTTGGGAGACGATAAGACTGCTTGGGAGGTATGTTTTTTTTTCTTCGTATAATTTGGTTGGGATTTTTGGTGTGACAAGAAGGAGGTGCTCATAGTAATAGTTCATGATATGCAGGAATATGATGCCACTTTCCTGATTGCGAAGTACAATGACGTGGCATCTACAATCTTGATTGACCAGGTAAATCAATCTGTTCATCAACATATTTGGATGTGCTATATGATAATTTGAAGTTCATTATTTCTTGAAAGATTTAGATATTGCAACTTTACCCCATCGTAGTCCAAACATATCTATTTCGTATACTAATTGTATACTAATACCACCCAAAAAGATGCATCATTTTTCATAAAAACAAAATAGCATGATGATCTATAATGTGTTAGAAGGCATATATAATGTGATAAAATGAACATTTTACTCCATCAACGGTATATAAAGTTTTGAAATTGGCATGTGTTTACAGTTATTCAGTCGTTTAACGCTTGTAAGCTCATTCATATAAATTTATAATTGTTGTCTGCAGGGTGATGATGACAAGTTTTTGCATGAAAATCAACTGTTGCCAAGTAAGTTTGACGAGGCATGCAGGGCCGCGAAAGCTCCTCTGCTATTGCGCATGCAACCTGGCTATGATCACTCTTACTTTTTCAAAGCCTCTTTCATAGACGATCACATCCGTCACCATGCTCAAGCTCTTAACCCGTAAGCTTGCTTCTAAAGCACGCCCCTTGACCTTGTGAACATGATAACTTAAGACTTCAAAGAACTTGTTAGACGCGAGTATTCATCTTGTTTTTTTGAATCAGATGAAAACGCGTGTTTTAGTATTATGCATCAAAAAAGAGTGCACCTGGGCCTTGTTATGTTATGGTTTCAGAGTCTGAACTAGTCTGATGTTAATTTATGTTTTAAAACGATGTAGTTGTAAACTTTCTTAGAGACGTGGTTTATGATCTTGGTAGGTCAAGGGTGAGGAATTGCAGGATTAGAGTTTGGAAGAGTTATGGATGCTGCTTGGATTACCTTTTTATATGTCGCTATTGCTTTTCTGAGTGCCTATTATTCATGTGTCTCTCTTGTGACCATCTGAAATCTTATAATATGTTTTTATTGTATGATTTAGCCAAAAATGCACATGGGTCGCTGTGGCACAAGTGCACCCCTACAGAGTAAATAAGCACTTTGAACATCTGGGATGTCATATTTGGTTGAATAGGTCGAACAAACTAAAAGTAGTGAAAAATACACCCAAATGCTAACAAACCTCTGGTCATCATTGCATAACCTGACTAGAGTTTACTACACAGCATGTCCAAGGACAACTTCAAATAATGTCATAAAAAACACATTTCAATCAGAGTGCATGACGACAGATTGGTTTTTATTGCACTATTAAGAAACCAACAAATCAATTCAAGGTCCTAATGTACACGATGCACAATCTCGTTCTGATTCCAATAAAATATACTCGGGTAACAAATTTGGAATCAATTCAGCTAGAAAAAACATGCCCATCCTGCACTGATTCAATTTGAACAGCATAAGGAGAATCCCAATCTGCATCAAATATCTTCTGAAGCTGCATCACTATCGCATGATTATATGTTCCAAAACCAATACCAGCAGTTGTATAAAAGTGATCCCAAATCAAATTACTAGTCCCAATATGTGCTCGTGTCGCTAACTGCGTATTTCCCTTGGTTATATCTGGTGTAACCTGGATACGTATTTTCTGTACTATTTCTGTTACTAATAGCAGGCCCACTTGAAAAATAACCTGGAATCATATAATACTTGATCTCAACTTCACCCAAACAGTGGTTATCTGGTGAAGAGGAGCATAATTTGTTGGAATCAAGAAGAGACTTTAAATATTGATCTGTGTTGATGTTGAAATCCGGCATGTAAGACACAAGTAGCTTCACTTTTGCTTGCTTGGAGAAAATAACCTGCATTAATAACATACTATGAATAATCATAACATTAACAGCTAATGATATCTATTTATTTGACTTAGATTTTGCAAGTTACTTGTGATACTGTTGAGGCTATAGAGGACCAGTAGACGACTTGTGCTGAGTCTTTAGACTGACCAAGCCAATCCCAACTGATGTCACACGTGAAGATGCTCTTACCAAACTTAAATCATCCAAAATTCAGCTAAAAACATCAAAATTAATTCCTTGATGATATCTTCACACGTGAAGATGTTCTTAATAAACTTAAAATCATCAAAAATTCTGCTAAAAACATCAAAACTTAATTCCTTGATGATATCTTCACACGCGAAGATGCTTTTACCAAACCTAAATCATCAAAAATTCAGCTAAAAACATCAAAACTTAATTCCTATATGATATCTTCACACGTGAAGATGCTCTTACCAAACTTAAATCATCCAAAATTCAGCTAAAAACATCAAAACTTAATTCCTATATGATATCTTCACACGTGAAGATGCTCTTACCAAACTTAAATCATCAAACATTCAGCTAAAAGCATCAAAACTTAATTCCTTGATGATATCTTCACACGTGAAGATGCTCTTACCAAACTTAAATCATCCAAAATTCAGCTAAAAACATCAAAACTTAATTCCTAAATGATATCTTCACACGTGAAGATGTTCTTAATAAACTTAAATCATCAAAAATTCTGCTAAAAACATCAAAACTTAATTCCTTGATGATATCTTCACACGCGAAGATGCTCTTACCAAACCTAAATCATCAAAAATTCAGCTAAAAACATCAAAACTTAATTCCTATATGATATCTTCACACGTGAAGATGCTCTTACCAAACTTAAATCATCCAAAATTCAGCTAAAAACATCAAAACTTAATTCCTTGATGATATCTTCACACACGAAGATGCTCTTAATAAACTTAAATCATCAAAAGTTCCGCTAAAAACATCAAAACTTAATTCCTTGATGATATCTTCACACGCGAAGATGCTCTTACTAAACTTACATCATCCAAAATTCCGCTAAAACATCAAAACTTAATTGATTTGATGATCTTCACACGATGAAGATACTCTTACTAAGCTTATATCATCAAAAATTCCGCTAATTAACTAGCTTATAACAACTAAAACCTAATTAGTAATATGTATATTCACATGTGAAATATGTACAAATTAATCAATTCTAATAAGTTCAAACACGTAACAATTATAAATTATACAATAAAATTTAATCAAAATAACAGCTGATCTTCTTCATCAAACTCACCTTCGTTGACCTAATTTAATTAATATATCCTTCTTCATCAATATTTGTCGAATTTTATGTTTTTATGATCAAGTAATATTCCGGTGATGATTCTTGTAGCGATTCCGGTAGAAGACGGTGTTTGATTGTATTAGAAAGTGAACGACGGTGGAAATCGGTTGTAGAAGGTGAAGCGGTCGTTTGAACGACGGTGGTTGTGATCGGAGATTATTGAAGTTAGTTGGATTGGAGAGGATAGTTGTGTGTTTTCACGTTCACTGTATATGATGTGTGTTTTTTTTTCCTCTACATATTAGATGTGGGTCGGTAATTACAAAAATACCCTTCGTTAGTGTAAATGTTTGGCTAATCTTAGCCATTAGATCTAAAAAAGGAGGGACTAGATGGAGGGCTAGGATCTCTTCTCGCGTTCTCACCAAAATTAGACTTCTCACAAGAAACACCCCCTATATATATATATATATATATATATATATATATATGTTAGGAATTAGAAAATTCCATGTTAAAGTGTCGGTCACCCCAATTATTATCTAGCATAAGTTAGCTCGTAGACTTGTCGTTATTTACGTTACTTAGTAGTTTATTAGTTAGTTTGTAGCGTAGATTAGTTTAGTGTATCACCGTGGAGGAAGGACGGGTCTTTACCCACTGTATACCTGATCCACAGGCCGTCAGGAGGTCGTTTAGTTTGTAACCTATAAATACCCTCTACCTTCCAAGGTAGAGGGTTGGAAGTTCTAATCTAATATTCTACACTTTTGTTTATCTCTCTAGAATTCCCTCTCTACTCTCTTCATCTCTCTAACCATGGCATTCATATACTATCATCATCCTAGACCACCCGAATCATCAAACAACATAATATTCACGATCCTACAATTGGCATCAGAGCCTAGGTTATGTTGTTTTGGGTGTTTCGAATGGTCTTTTTGAGCATGTTGTAGATGCGGTTTGATATGGGGTTTATTTGATTTATGGTGGCTGTCAATACATGCTTAAACTGTTTTTTACTATGTTTATGAATCTGGAAAATGTTTTTTTCCTATCTTTGTGGTTAACAGATTTTATACGTGTATGGTATCCTCTTATTTGGTCAAAGTCAAATAACTTTTACAAAGTTTTAACTCTACTTTTGTGTCCATTTTTGTTGGTCCAAACAGTGGTAAAATGTATGACTTTGTACCAATATGGGGGTCAAAATGGTCATATTCGGTCAAAATGGGTAATATGCATATCTTGTTAAGCTTTCTTTTTCTGGGTCTGATGCTATTAGAAAATATGGTCAAGCTCTTTTTGAATGCGAGTTGGTCTTTCTTGCTTGCGAGTTAGCGCATTATTGAATGCGAGTTGACTGATAAAACGTCCAGATTCTTTGAACCTGTTGTGAGTTGTCATTTTTTTATGTCATGAAGCGAGTTGGTCGGAGTTGTTGAGTCAAAAAGATGCGAGTTGAGAAAGATGCGAGTTGGGTTTCTGGTCCAGTTTCAATGCGAGTTACTTAACTCGCATATGGTTTATTTGCACTTGCTTTTGAGCGAGTTGCTGCCGATGCGAGTTGCACTCAACTCGCTTTTGAGCGTGTTGTTACTTATGCGGGTTAGTTCTGAAGCGAGTTGGCTTAGTGAGTTGACTCAAGTTGGTGCTAGCGACTTGACTCTTGACTAAAACGTTATAGCAACTTGACAGAAATGATGAAGAAGTAAGACATGCAGACCTTGACTCAACATCACTAATATCACACACCATCAACTACGACTTTAGTAAAAATCATCATCAGACAACAAATACCAAATATCACATTCCTAACCAAGACTCAAAAAGAAAATGATTTGCTCCATCTCAATCAAGGTTCTAACAATCATGGTGAAGAATCGTTAAGTGATCTCAGTTTATTTATTTCTGTCGTATGTCATATGCTAAAACTGCCATAGATCTCAAAAGATCTATACACGACTTTGTTCAAACCATCATTGATCCATGTTTTAATGATAATATCCGAAAATAATGAAGAAATATCAAAACCATTTGGGGTTTCATCTTTCTCCTTGATTCGGCTATAAGAAAATAATCAAAGGGACTAAAAGGTGATCTTAGTTTGTTTTTTCGTGGTCCTCACATGTTACATCCAAGACTATCGAGAGTCTTAAACACGAAATAAACCAAACCATCATTGATCTAAATATTTTTTGATTATTTCCGAACCCTTAGAATTAAGTGAATAACAAGAATGTTATCCCTTTTGTCTAGGTTCGTGCATATCATGAATTAACTTTTCGTTAAGAAAAACATGGAATAACCTACCCGTGATTGTCTTGTTTCAACCACAAAGCCCTCTCCATCTTGCCATCCCTGTGGACGTCACATAACACCCTCAAGCCAACCCTGTGGCGAGGACTTCACTAATCCGATTCAGAAAATAAAGGGGTGATTATCTTAATTTATCTCGGATTTAAGTTTGATATGGATTTAAGGTCAATGACAGAAAGGATGTGGAAAGTAGGCGCATCTTTCTTTGGTGAGTATCTGAGTTTGTGGTGAGAGAGTTTAGGAGGGGGGCGGACCAGAGATAAGGGATTAGGGTTAGTCTTTGGGTTTTTGTGGTATTATATAGTCCCCATTATTAGGGTTTGACATAAATTATAACTGGTTTCACTAATAATTATTATGGGTCTCGTGATTTCTTGGCATTAGACTCATGGGCTCTATCAATTATTTGTGTAAATGGGCCGAGAGATGGGTACTGGTTGGGCCGGATCTGGTTACATGATGGTTGGGCCGAGAGATGATCTGGTTACGCAAGTTTCATTTGATACAAAATAGTGGGTACAAACTTTGAGTATATTTGGTATTTAAGTGGTATTTTTGGTATTGCAACTTTCACAAAGATAAGCCGAGTGTTATCGAGATAATTTATATGGTCAAAGTGATTTGTTGAGTTATGAAATTTGTTGATATGATATTTAATGGTGATGCAATTTGAGTCATGCGATTTGATGATGAGTTCTGATTATTCAAAGAGACTTGATGATACTTGATGCTGTGATTCTTTGTATTATGCGGTTTAATACTGTGGTGTATACACTTTCACATAAATTATTCTGTCACAGCATGAATTGATGTTTGAACCAGGTTGACCACGGGGTTGTTTGTTCGGTATTTCGTATTTGAATATGAAGTGAGGTTTTCCGGGGGCGTTTACTTATTTCTTCTTCTTTCTTTCTACCCTTCCATGAAGATGACTTGTTTGGGCATTTACAGAGTGTGATAAAGACTTGGCTATTAATCACGGTTGTGACTCTTTCTCGCTTAACTCACAACGTAACTATCACTTCGGTGTCTCACGCAGTTGAGAATATGTCAAGAGGTTTTGTACATTGGGTACACCGTTTCTTCTTCACAAGGATTAGTACAAGTTTAAGTAACAAATCTGGGGAATTTCACTTCATGATCAAGTTTGGTATATCAGATTTACTTCACCATGTAGTCACTGCAATAGCCGTCAGAATATGTGGAAGATGTGTTTACCAAAGTGTTTATTGGATGGTTGATGATATTGTTGATGTTGGAGTATGAATCGCTGATGAACCGCTGCATGTTCCCCTAAAACAGATATTCACCAAAACCAAAGTTGTCATAACACATTCAAGCTGACATTGTTTACGGTTTTTTCTTGATTTTGTAAAATCCCGCGAAAGAAACTATTTCTCGGTTTAAATCATAGACTTGTAAAATCCTGTGACAATGGAAACATCCTGGTAATAGTAAAGTGCATTTCTGGATCTATCTTTCGATTTACTCTTGGTTTTGTAAAATCTCGCGAAAGAAACTATTTCTCGATTTAAACCATAGAGTTGTAAAATCCCGTAATGATGGAACCATCCTGGAGAAAGGAAAGTGTATTTTGGGATCTCATTTGATCTTGGTGCTACGGTTTACGCTCGGTAAGGGATAAAAGGGTGTATTTCATGAATTGGATGTGTGTTTGGATATTCGTCATGGCAGTTTGGTTACTTCAATGTTTTACGGGGTTATGCTCATTAAACCATGGTCGGGATGAAACCATTATCATAGTTCACTTAAAACGTCAAAGGAGGCTAGATTTGAGCTTTTAACCAGAAGATGTTAAACGGAGTTAATTCACTATTATTTATTTGAGGTTGAAGTGAAATATCACGGGCGAGTGTACTTAGTATCTGAAGGTATCGGGGATGGATGGATGAATATTCTTCATGATCCTTGTTCGAGCTTATTATCAAAAACGAAGACTTGGAAATCTAGTTATTGTTGGGTGTCTTTTACCTTTTCTTTTACCACTTGGGGGAATTGGGCTCTTACCACCACAAAATAACTATCACTTTAAGGAGTTACGTTGTAGTGCTCAGTGTCACATTCAATTGTGGATTTTCAAGAGGTAAAGTACGTCTTATACTTGATGGTTGGTTGGATGAAGAGTATAGAGTACTTAGAGATTCAATGGAGGATGAAGTCTCGGCACCGCTCTTTGTTACATATGTGCAAGTTTAAGTCACGAGTTCGGGATAGTTTACTTTAGGGTCAAATTCATCATATTGGGTTTTCTCCATCAGTTGTTACGACAAAGAGCCTACTGAATAAAAATGGGGTTGATTACAAGTTTAGCCAAGAGATGATGAAAAGAGAGAGATTATGACGTCTGTTCACATCAGTTCAGGCCTCGTACTTCCACATAATGACGTATGAACACATCAGTTCATGCCTCGTACTCCAAAGAAAAGAAAAGTATACGTGTCAGTGCGCTTTATCTTCTGAAGAAGAGAAATCTTCTCAATTATGACCATTCTCATCAACATGCTTCATGCTTTTTCCATGCGCTTCCAACATCAAGTGAACCGGACTACAGTTGATTGTTTTTCTTATTCCACTTGCTCAACTATAATGACGATGGCGACATCATGTGCTAATTTTGCGGGGGAGAAGTGTGAATAGATTACATTTGTTGAAGATATTCACTTACTTAATCAAGAATGGCATCTCCATTTGCAATTCTTGAGGGGGAGAAGAAGTGTGATTTTTTTTTTTTTTTTGCATTGTTGATTGATATTTGAGAATATAAATGGTCATACGGCTCTAAACTCATGTAAGAACCGAGCTTCTTCTTATCGGGTCATCTTCACATGGAGTTATTCTCTTCTAAGAGTCGTTGGTTGACATCTTCACTTGGATTGATGAGTTTATCGACAAAGTGCTTCCGGTTAATGCTTCACGTATACATCAACATGATGATTCGAACAATCTCTCTGTTCTTGTTTGATGTGATTGGTAGTTTGGTGTTACCATCTTGTGTGTTGTGCGCCGATTGCGATTTCCTTGATGAATCTTTCTGTTCTTGTTTGATTGGGAGGGATTTTAGTTAAGGGGATTTGCAAGATGTAAGTTAATTGGGATGCTTTTTGGTGGGATGCTTTTTGGTGTGAGTTGAAGATGTTAACTATCTATTCCCCAACTGCACAATCTTGAAGAAGGTCGAGTCTACAGTTTGTTCTACATGTTAGAAGACTAAAGACGAGTTGCATGTAACGATCGAAAGACTTCTTCTTAATCTGGGCATTTATCAAACAGATTGTCGGTTTAGGGGAGAGCACTAATTGGGAGTTTGTTATAAGTCAGATTCAATCCCCAATTAGACTTGCTCCTACTCTTTAGTAGTGACTCCTCGAGACATTGATATTGACTATTGTAATATTGCAGTTGCACTATTAAATAATAATCCGCTCTTTGGTATTCCTTTGCCAAATCTTCACGGATTATTGTTCATGAAAAATGATTCGCTCTTTGGAATTCCTTTACCAAATCTTCACGGATTATTGTGCTCTCTGTAAATCAACCACATGAACATTAAGGAAAATGACTACCTCATCCGCTTGAAGACATTATTGGTGAATCTTCCAGATCAATCTCTATATGATATGTATATCTTTAGGAAGATGTAATTGATGTTGAGGAATCAGTTTGTCCGGTTCATTAATGGGTCAATGTACATCCGGTTGTACATTTATTCACGTGTTGGACATTTGACACAAGTTGATTACTTCGGAGTTAATCATTTATCACTTATTTGAGATTGAAGTTGACTTTCACAAAGGCGTGTTCTTATTTGATAACTTGCTCGGGCTTAAGAATTTGAGTTGAAGACTTGGTTTATCTAGTTACCAGCAGTCGAGGTGGATGGTTGAAGACCTGGTTAACTATCACTATTAGGAGTTACTTTGTTTTACTCAGGTCACACGATATGATGGTGTGGATAATCACAAGAGGTGTTAATGTCTCATACTTTGTTTGGGTAGTGAGTACTTAGAGATTTGCTTGAAGCATAAATTCTATACACTGTTCTTCCATCATTAGGTGCAAGCTTAAGATACAAATGTGGGGAAGTTGACTTCAAGTATGGTATATCGGGTTTTCTTCTTGGTGGTCACTTCAAATTGTCTACATAAGGGTTGATAAAAATAGTCGAGAGAGTCTTCAAAGCAAGTTGATTCTCACAAGATTTCAAGTGTTATTCTCAAAAAAATTCTAGTATACGGGCTTATAATGATTTGTCGACTCAAGTGTCAAAACCAGAAAGAGGGAAGGAGACAAGCATCTAAACGCGAGTAAACTTGATGAACTTAATACTTCTAAGTAATTGAAGATATCCCGGGAAGACAAATGTTATTACCACAGAGAAACTCAAGGTTTGACTCATGGCGAGTAAACTTGATGAACTTAATTCTTCTAAGTGATTGAAGATATCCCGGGAAAACAAATGTCATGACCGCAGAGAAACTCAAGGTCTTACTCATCAAGGCGTTTAGTATTCTTATTCCAACTATGTGGGGGAAGAGATGTAAGAGAAAGTTTCTGAAGATAAAAGAGGTACACAAGTATGACATATTCAGGGGAGATAAATGTATGACATGAGGGAGGTGTTATGGTTATTCTTTAGGTAGGAATGTGTACTGGATTCTTGAGCTTCTTACACGATCATCAGGGAAGAAAAATGTGAACATTGTGGAGGTGTTTTCATTCCCTTCATGATGTGTATTCGGGAGAGCTCTTGGGTATTGGTTTACTTCGGGTTCTTGAGCTTCATACACGATCATCCGGGAAGAAAAATGTGAACATGGGAAGGTGTTTTCATTCCCTCATGATGTGTATTTGGGAGAGTTCTTGAGCATTATATAAAGAGACTGACTGCATCAATTCAACTACTTGGGGAATTGTTCTCTTGACACATTTTGGAATGGATTGCCTCGACTTCAAAGTGGAAAAGGAATTTGAGAAGATTATTTAAGTGTGGGATGAAACGTTGTTGTTCTTCTATTGGATGATATAACCCAGAATGGAGATCCTCGATTATCGTTCTTAAATGGAGCAGCAGGATTTATGATAATGGTGTGCTTCCTTGTGCACCTGGCTAAAGCAAGCTTGAAATAGAGCTTCGAATCTGCTCAACATAAGGATTTTCGGTTTGGGGGAAAGCTGCCAAAGTCTCTCTTTCTCAAAGGCTCATGTTCAATCTTCTATTCTGGAGCCTCGGAAGCTTTGATGGTGGAAGTTTAAGAGATGACGAATCCTATCTTCTACGACGTGCTGTTCGATATCCTTATCTCGGTACTCGTATCATCATCTTCTTAAATTATATCATCTACTCTATCTTTGTAAATATTTATCCAAAAACAAAATACAAAAATATAAAACCTACAAAATCAAAATAGAAAAATATAAAATCTTCAAAAACCCATAAAAATCAGAAAATTTAAAAATACCAAAAATACGTTTTCTCAAGACATGTCTTCTGGTATCGATAACATATACGGTATTACAAATGTCATTCAATAATGGCACGGGACCATAGATGAAGTTCGAGCAGGAGGTGTAAATATTCTTTTCTAAACATGTCTCAAAATATGGCTTACGTTATTTCGATCAGAACAGGGTTTCAAATGAAGGCTTACAGTTATTTTAGACTGTAACCCGGGCTTAAACTATGGCTTGCAGTTACTTCAGACTGTAACCCGTGCTTTAAACTATGGTTTGCTATTATTTCATATAGCAACCCGTTCTTCAAGGAAGGAAAGTGCTACGCTTAAACGATTTTCATAAATTTCGTGCACTTATCCAAAAAACTAATTGAGGAAAGTATGTCGAAGGACTGCTGTTCCTACACAAATGTTTTTCCGTCTAAAATTCTTCAGAAAAATATTTGTTGTTTTCAAAGATTGGTAGTAAATGAGTTGCTTTATGAACAATCAGATTCAGAGTTTTTCGTAAAAATTGAAAACTCAATCAATGACTTCAGTGCTTTTAAACTCTTTAGAAAATGAGTCATTGATTGAGGGGGAGAATGTTTTCAAATTTATATCATCTATCGGGATTTTCTAATTATCCTAATATGCTTAATTAAAAATGATGTTAACCTATGTTGAAGGACTAGGTGCCTAGGATATGATTGCTAGGATTAGATGATTTGAGTTTGATTTAACACATAAACCCCATACCTTATATGATCTGATTGATATGTTGAATTGACTTTAATTAGTCGATTGCTGTTATGGGTGATGTCGACCACCATATATTTGTATGTGTGTTCACTAACATATGCAGGTATATTGGTATATAAGAATGTTCCCGATCCGGATCCCACAAATGAAGACGATTGGATGCCGAAAGGAAAAGGTAACTATATCTTGGGTTGAAAAATGAAGAAACGGAGCTTAATTGGACTTCTATGGAGAGTTGGCATGGAAAAAATGCAACGTAAGAGGTCTCACTACATCAGCAGATGGTTTTCTTAATCAGCAAATGAAGAAACAGAGCTTAATTTAACCTCAGTTGGCATTAAAATGCAACGTAAGAAGTCTCACTGCATCTGCAGACGGTTTTCTTCCAAGCCCTACAGCAACATCAACAGAAGCAGCTCAACCACCTAACGTATCTTGTGCAGGAAAAGTAGTGAATGATACCATTTTTAAACAATTTTGATAATATTGTTTTGAAAATGGAAAATATTGTTTTGAAAATAAATTGGACTAAATTTTGAAAATCACCGGACTTTTTTTTATCAAAACCTATGTCACTCAATTATCGACTTCGGTCATCGATTGAGGGGGAGAGTGATTTAAAATATAATATTTTCAAACAATATATCATCAAAACAAGTCCGGTTTGTACAAAATAAGTGGTGATCTAAAGATTCAATGTTATGTCATGCTATGATTTTCTTTAAAACTCAAAGATCTTACAAAATGAAATTTTTTCTGTTCTTTTTTTATTGTAAAATTGTTTTATTTTACTTAAAGATCTCTTAAAACTTTCATACCTGACCCTAACAATCTTTAATGTCTTAAAATGGTCCTTATCTATCACTTTTCAAAATCAAATCTTGCCACGTCTTTCTCCAAAATTTTCTAAATTATTTAAATCTTTTGGGATCACAAATCTCAAATGGTTTGAAATCTTTGATCGGGAGAGAGATCGTGATTTAAATCTCAAATCTGTTTTAATGGAATTGGTTTTAGTCCTTCAAAGGCACTCCTGCCTCCATGTGCCAAACGATTTCAATATACATAATGCACATGTTGAGGGGGAGCATTTATCCAAAAACAAAATGAGTTTTTAAATCAGGCACATTTTCTCCCATGTTTTATAAACCTTATTAAATCACTTGGGATCCAAAATCTCAAAGGGTTTGATATTTTTGATCGGGGGAGAATTTGTGATTTAATAATGAAATTTGATGAAAGGTGATCGTTTTTTGTTGATTCAAATGTGCAGGCTGCTCTCTCATATGTGCTAAACGCTTTCGAATCTCGAAGCACATATTGAGGGGGAGCATTTCAAAAGAAAATAAACTATCGAGGTACAAAAGCTTTTATGTTTTATCATAAAGTACCTTGATTGATCTGTGCTGAAAACAGTCAAGCTACCTCACACAAACCGGCCACTTGTGAATGGCCGACCGTAAGAAGCTTAAAACCGCTTAAAACACAAATGCAATGAAGTCCTGGAGAATATAATGAATTCCCGGGTCGTTATGTCCCACGGAGGATGAATTGGTGTTTAAACAACTTCAGATGATAGAATGATCACTAAGGATAGTGATCGGTAAAGATTTGGATTGGAAATTACACTACTGAAAAAGTTATAAATTAAAGTGACTTAAATACAAATTAAGAAAATTAAAAAGATAAAAGATATTAAATAAACGCTATCACTATATTTAAAGTGATGAACGTTTAAAACTAAAACGTACGTTTAAATTAAAAACTACGCGAACGTACAAAATAAAAAGTGAAATCTAAGAAATAAAAGTCCTAAAAATATGAAAAATACATTTTTACAAACCTAATGATAAAAGAAAATTTATAGAAAAAGAAAATTATTTTTATAACTACTTAATTAATTATTATTAATTAAAAACTATTTATTAAGTATTTAAAATGGACTAAAATATAAGAAAATACAAAATTAACCTAGAAAAATGAAATTAAAACTTAGAAAAATCTAAAATATGATAAAACTTATTTTAAAACTAAAAATATATTTTTTAGACTTTTTATGTATTTATTATTAATTTAAAACTATTTAAAACTAATTAAAATGCTAAAAAAATACTTTTTAAACTAAGAAAATTATGGAAAAATACTTTTTATTACTTTTATATTTATCTTAATCTAGTAAAATTGAAAACATATTTTTTAAAGCTTTTTCTGATTTATTAGTATTAAAAGATATTTAAAAAGGATTAAAAACTATTTAAAATAAAGAAAAATAGCAAACGGTGTAGGAAAAATATGAAAAATTCAGGAAAATACTAAAATATTATTCTAAGTCTAAGAAAAATATAAAAACATATGCTTATGTGGAGGAAAATAAGGCTACATTAAAGCTAATAATAAGCAATCCAAAATAAGCTATAAGCTACCATGAGTACCAAATGAACACGAAGCTAAATACTGCTATATTAAACCTATCTTAACCATTTAACAGTACTTTAGATCACTAAAGAAGCTTAAGTTGGTTTTGAGCTTATTGGCTTATTTAAACAAAACAGTGATTAGGGGGCACCTTTAAGCTATTGCATAAGCTACACAAGTAAGCTAAATGGAAAAACAGATAAAGGGACTAAAAGTAGACCTGGCCTACTATACTTGGACCAAAAATCAGCTTATCACAAGCTTGATTGAAGCTTGTAAGCGGTACAATTTGTGCCTGTGCACACTCGTGTACGTGGCTTTGAGGCATTCTTGGTAGCTGATTTTTAGCTTATTGGAGCTTGAGAAATGTAAAACAAAACTGATATATCTAAACTAGACCTACTGAACTTGGAAAATACAAAACATCACTTGATTTAAACCTTAGATGAATCCATGAAACATCAAGAAAGATTTGCTAAAACTGACTTTTTTCATTTTTGACTTTTTAAGGCAGTTTTTGTAAAGTTGACTAATATGAGATTTGAGCTTATGATTCTTACTAATAGTGATGTTTAATGATAAAATGGATCAAAAACAAGCTAGCTTAACTACTTTTAATCCTTTATGCAAGATATGGGTGAGTGATTCAAACAGTTATGAAAATGAGACAAGATTCAAAGTAAGTTTGACTTTCTGAGTTCTAGAGTACAAATAAGTAATTGAATTGGCTCTAATATGCATAAAAGTGACTAAAGCAACTAATTATATCTACTGAGAAGCTTTAAAATTCCAAGCACTAGCTTATACCAAACACTAGTTATTAAGACTAGAAATGCAATATAACAATAAGATTCTTACAACTAATCTAAAACTATCATTAAAACAGATCTAAAAACAGTTTAACAACTAAATTATGCAGACACTAGAACTAATTTTAATAACCTTTGGCCAAAACAAATTTGATAGTTATGAGAACTTAAGTGAATAGTACTTACAGTAGTCCAGCTACAATAGCTGCTAACACATGATTAATAAGCCATTATCCCACTTATATCAACCCAAATAAACTGATTCCAACCCGCCCAGTTCGCATCACCAATCAAATCCCACAGTTGACTATTATTGACCAAGAGTATTTTAAGGGTAAAACCTAATAAGTGAGTTTCTAAGTAAATGATAAGCTAAAGTAAGCTTATTAAAGATTATATAAGAACTTGTACAAGCTTATTATCCCTTTTCAACTTATAAGCACATATGTATAAACTTGTAAATTGCATAACAATAATTCGAACTTGGAAATTTAAATTGATTATTTAAAAAGTTTTATATTACACTAAAATAAGATTACAACACTCTTTAAACCTTAAACATAAACTATAAAACTTGAATTAAAAAAAACGACATAAACTAGAACTAAACTATCCTACTTGGTCTTCTCTCTGCTTTGTTCTTGGTATTTATTGATCTCCTTTTGTCTCTTGTCGAGCCTCTGGATAATACCACTTGATTGCTACTCTTGAAATCATCTGAATCGTACACTTGTAAAATTGGCGGGAAAAAAAGTCATGGAGTTGGTTTTTTCATTAATTGAGATGGTGAGTGGGCTTGCAAGGTGGAGGGAGCATGGTGATGTGGTAGATATGTCCGGAAAGGAGACAGTGAGGTGGGGGGTAGCAGGTGGAGTAGATTGAGTGGTAACAGTGGATTTGGGAGAAGATGAAAGCAGTCTTGGCGGGTTTTAATTTTAAAACACTGGGTCGGGTTGTGTATAACTGGATTTGGGCTTGAGATTGTTGGGCCACCGTGGGTTAATAAAACCAAGGGTCCGTTTGTTTTAGCTTAATAACACAAAAAGGACCAAAGTTGTAATTCTTGTAATCATGAGGGACCAATCTTTGTAACTTTTCCAAACTTCACATAGGGATCAAACCTGCCATATAAGAATAGTACAAGGACCATTTGCATAAAATTCCATTTTTTATAGTTCCAAGGACCTTTTATGTCATTTTTGAATTTTGAGGGACTAAAAGTGTAATTTCCCAAAAGTTTATCATAAGGACCAATATTGCCATTTATAAATAGTACAAGGTTAATTTTGATTATTTTCTTATTTTTAAAACCTTAGGTACTAATTTTGACACTTTTCAAACTTGAGGGACCAAAGTTGTAATTTTGTGATTTTAAACTTCAAAGGATTATTTTGAACAACTTGTGAATCCCAAGGACCTAAAATGATATTTTACAAGTTTTGGAATGACCAGGGACTGTTTTTGACAAATTTTCAAACTTGGGGGACTAAAACTGCCAATTATGCAAACTTGATACGTTTTTCATCAGATATTGATGTTTTTGCATTTAAAACATATAAAACACTTGTTTGTGATATTTTTATCATTTTGAAGCATTTCTGAGTGTTTTCAGATGTTTTTGGCATTCTAATAGTATAAAAATGATGAGTATTTAGACACTCATCAATTGAGTTTTCAAATGGTTTCTTAATGGCTTTTGTGATCGTGGATGTGCTTCAAAAGAACTCTTTCCTCTATGTGATAAAATAATTTCAAATATCCTACGCACATATTGAGGGGGAGAATTTTAGCAAGAAAATCAAATGGCTTTTTCAATGAAAATTGTGATCAAGAATTTATTTCAAAAGAACTCTTGCCTCCATGTGCTAAACAATTTACTAATCATATGCACTTGTTGAGGGGGAGCATTTCTAAATGATCAAAACTATTAAGGTACAAAATGCTTTGATTTTATATCACAAGTACCTTGATTGTTTTTCCAAATGATTTTTCAATTGGTTTCAAAGAAGAATGAACTGTACCAAAAGACCGACCATTTTACTTTATGTATGGAGTTATAAGGATGGTGAGGTTAGGTATTAGTTCCCACGATCCGCCAGAACCGGAGGGATCTACCCAGGGACAATCCACTAGATAGTGTAGAGTCCTTAGGTATATTGAAAAAAGGAGAAAAATGAGAATATGGGAAGAGTGCGGACTGAGACAGAGCTAGTACTGGAATAAACCCAACAAGGTTCTAGTTATGAAGTCTCGGTAAGCATTGAAGGGTTGAAGAATGAAAAAGAATTGGAATGTAAAAAGGGTGAAAATAAATAGCCCTCCAATAATTCAACCTTAGGGCAGATACCGGGTTCAATACATATGCTACTGGTTGTTACTAAGGTAACACCGGTATTGAAGACAAGACGGCATGGACCCAGTGTCGCACTGCACTACAACTTCCCAAGCTACTCAAGTTCCTCTTAAAAGGGGCTTGTTTCATTCTCACGGGGAACCGACATTATCTATCGACTTTCTCTTAGAGATTATTGATATTGAAGAAGGAGACTGTTAATACAAATAAGCCGTAAAAACGTTTATTTATATTTTACGATCTTCTAATGTTTTGTCGATAACAAACGTAAAATCATTTTAACGAAACAAATAGAGTACGTAAATAGTTTGAGTTAAGAGTTTCCTAACACACTTACGTTTTCACATAAAACACTATAACAAGATTAAGTGATTTTATGATTTAGATACATATGTACAACAACTAGTGTTTACATATTGGGTTAATACATACTTATACTAAGTATACTAAAATGGGTAAAAACATGTAAATACTAAAATGGGTAAAAACATGTAAATACTAAAAATGGGTAAAAACTAGCAAATGGTATTGACTCATAACCCATGGTTTTATATATACCACTTACACAAGTTTAATGTATCCTTAAGGTACATTGTATCTAGATAGAAAACCATGGATCAACCCATAACCCATGAACCATAACCAAAAATACCCATGGGTAAAGAGGAGCGTTCCACGGATCCCTAGCTTTGTGCTAGCCGGATCCCAAGTGGAAGGGATCCGTGGGATCCGGGGAACAGTAGAGAATTTTCTCTATGAATAGAAAGCCATTTCTTCCTTTCTATTTATCCCTTTACACACATACTTTCCCCAAGTATACTAACCTTCTAACCTCAGATCCAAGAGATCTATGTAGTCTTTGTCTTTTGTTTTTGTGTGATCTTCTAGGTTCCTCTTACAGGAAAGATCACCACCTCTTGAAGACGTGCAAGCTCAAGTCCATGAGTTGCCATGCTTCGTCATCATCAAGACTACGAAGGTTCTCTTGTTGATAGTTCTTCCTTTCTCCATAGATGTTGAGTTGAAGGCATTAGTGAAGAATGCTGAAAGTGTTAAGTTGAAAGCATTAGTGAAGAATGCTTAAAGTGTCAAGATGAAAGCATTAGTGAAAGGTGCTCATCATCCGTGTCAAAGCATTAGTGAAGAATGCTATAGGTGTCAAGACGAAGGCATTAGTGAAGGGTGCCAAGCGGTGTGTCAAAGGCATTAGTGAAGGATGCCGAAGAATCAAATCAAGTAGCATTTGGGAAGAATGCTTAGGTCGTATAATCGATGAGGTGCATCGTTGTACATATAAGTATTTGTTTATTTATAAGGATGGTGATATCCTTGATGGTGTTGTAACAAGGAGTAGATCTCCTTGATAATAGGTGTTGTGTCGTGAAGGGTAGTAGTTCCTCCATAGTAATGGAACTAGGTGCTTAGCCTAGTACCTAATAAAGGGTAGGCGACGTTGTGATAGGATTAGTTCTCCTAAGGTGTGAAAGAACTCGGTGGTTAGCCTAGCACCGTATAAAGGGTAGGCGACATTGTGTTAGGTGTGGTTCGCCTTGGTGTAAAAGAACTCGGTATTTAGCTTTGTACCGGAAAAAGGTTAAGCGACGTTGTGAAGGCTTCTCCGCCATAAGGAGATTGGTGTAGCGCTTACGAACTCTCGAGTAGGTGACTCGGGGAGTGGATTAGGGCAAGGAAGGTGTCCTTGTAGCCGAACCACTATAAATACTTGTGTCGTGGTGATGTGCTTCTTACTCTTTATCTTTCATTACACGTTTATATATCTATCTATCAACGTCCAACATAAACAACCAAATAGATTGACATAAGTCGATCTAAATATCTAAAAGGAAGTTTTAAATTGGTAAAACTATTCAACCCCCCCCCCCTTTCTAGTTTTCCACAATTGGCATCAGAGCTTCGTTACCAAGTTTCTTAAAGTATGTTGTACTTTAAAGACTTGATACGATCCGTGTATGTTTGAAAACTACAAAGAAGGATTTGTTTTTTAAAGGATCACATTTTCTGTTAAATCATTTTGTTGGACATTGATAGATGATTCTAACATCTTTTGCTCTCAAGAAATCTTCATGCTAGAATCTCTTCAAAATCTTAATTCAAAGAATAATGAAGTCAAAATTCAAGCAAGGATCTAAAAAGTAATCATAACTTAAGTACATCAAGTACAAAGGATTACTTTAAAAGTTCATGAAGAATCTTTGGTATTATGCCAAACCAATAAGCATAGAGGTATGTTTTATTTTTCATTAGATAGGATACGTGAGTTCAATTTATTTTCATAAGTTCTATTTGCTTATTAATCACTAACATCGTTAGAAGTCTCTTTCGTCACCTTTCCACCTTTTTCATCATCGGGAATGATATTTCTTTTTTCGTCAAACTAACGCCGTCATCACATATGAACCCTCGATATGAAATTCATCAAAAGCCATCATCCAATAACAATCGTCATCTAATACCTCCGAACTATTTTTTTTGTAAGCTAACTTATGAGCCTACTACAAAAATAATGCCAAACAACTCCTTTTATGTTCACAGATGGCGGATCCCTCTAGTTGTACTATCAGGATCCCAAATACAAAGGATCCGGGGAACCGTGGAACAGAATACGTCATACGATTTCAAAAATTAACCACGATCATCTTCCCCTATTCACACAACACAAAAACGACCAAGCTACAAAATTCATCCCCATTGGCTTCCATACTTTCAAGTATTCATTCCTAGAACGTCATTGTAAGTAATTACATTAACTTGTTCTAATTTTCATCATCCTAATTCAAGGGTTTATGGTTTCTTAATTTCTAATCAATTAATTAGGGTTTTTCAAATTAATCATGAAAAGGGGTTTTTAATTAAAATCACATTGTGTTCACAACATTGTTAATACAAATCAAAACCATAAACCCATATCAACCAATTTAACCTAACTGAAAAACTTGTATTTTTAGGACCAACCATGCCCAAAGCCACTCAACAAGATCATCATGACACCGTCCATTACATTACTCATTACTATCGTAAAAAGGGTCTGACCAAAACTAACCGTAAAATTTTCAAAAGCCTCACAAAACGACTTATCCACGAAGGTCGTGTAGTCAAGGAATGTTTCCTTGAAGATACCGACATTCGTCAAGTTTTCTCGACAATCAACTTTGATTTTCTTCTTGACATTGATGAACAAATTTGTCCGGTTTTTATTTTTGAGTTTTACAAAAGCTTTAGGATCATTAGAAACACCGATGATAGCATCTCAATCGCTTTTATCATCAACACACAAAACTTTACTCTTCCTCTCAACACTTTTGCTCAAATTCTTCGCATTCCTTGTGAAGGAATTTGTATGTACTCTCAAGATTGGGCAATGCTCAAAACCTTGTACTTGATCCTAAGCCTTTTTACAACACTCCTCTCGACAATCCCGAAACCATTCGTGATACTATCTTTAAAATTAGGACCAACCAATCCCGTTACGATCGTAACAAAAAGCTCATTCACCGTGATCCCTTTAAAATGGAACTTTTCGAAATACATCCTATGTTTAGAAAATGGGAAGAAATCCTTAGGAAAAACATCATTAGCCTAGTTGGAAACAAAGATCATCCAAACGCATGTCTTGTGCAAATGATCTATTGTCTTACCCACCAAAGGCCATTTAATCTTGCCTATTACATGGTAAGAAGAATGGCTGGGGTATTCAAAGCTTCCAACATGGTACTCCGATATGGTATGCCCCTAACACGACTTTGTAAGTATGTTAGTGCATTGCAACCATCCCCTATCAACGATGATCATTACCTTTCCGATCACGTCATGGTACCTCTTACCAAACAACCCTCTAAACGGTTCATGGTCAATGGAGAGAAACCCGAAGCTCTCTCGGACTCCTCGGCCGGAGAAGAAGAAGAAGAAAAAGATGAGGAAGACATCGACCCCGTATCCAACATCAAATTGGACATCCTTGAATACCACGAACAACTTCCAACCATTCCAAACGAGACCGCGGAATTCAAACAAATAAGAGGCATGATTCAAAACCTCGCTTACAATCTCACTAAGCCGTCAAAAAGGAAAAGGAAGAATTGACGAAAGAGACAATAGGAATGTGCTTTGTTTCATTTATGATTATGGTTGAATGATTTCTTTTTAGCATCTTTTTTATGATATTTTGGATATTGTTACTTTATCTTATAACTGGCGTCTTATGATAACTTGCTTGTTCCTATTGCTTGTTTTATAGATTTAATAGTGTGCAAAATCTGCACATCATTTCTGTGTAGGTTCTGATCTGCAGATGCCGGATCCCTAGGATTAGCCCAGCCGGATCCCTCCCTTGAGGGAACCGTGGGATCCGTGTCATCAGATCAGCAATACAGCATTCCCTACATCAAAATTGCTTTCTAGATAAACTTCACATTAGTTAAGCATTTGACTTTAGAACCTAACTAAGTCTAATTCAAGGATGAGAAAAGGTTTAGACTCACTAAAGGCTTACTTAAGATCTTAGTCTAAATACCTCTTGATTTATTAACAAATCAAAAACCACCATATTTCCGCTCCAATACTCACAAGCTAATTCTCTCTTTCAAAACTTTTAAGTGGACAAATTAAACAATTTTAGGAAATTGTTTCTAGTCATCTTTATCTCAAAGTAAGTCAAAAATTAGTTTTTCAATTCTTATAATTTTTAAAGGATTTTTTAAACTTCACCACAATCTTAAATCTGATCACTAGGATCATCTATTATGACTTAACACCTCCAAAACTCTTAGTGTTGTTCTTGGACATCCATTGGTAGTCATCTTGTCTCATCTCCTTTCCATAAAAAGCAATCATTTGCTATAAACACTTACTACCCATGATCATTCAAGTACCTTCTCATCCTAAAACACTTAGGAGAACTGAAACACTCAAAATAAGATAGGCTTTAGCTTCTAGAAACCTCATTTCAAACCTGTCATAACTGCTGAGAGCCGGATCCCTAGGAATAGCCTAGCCGGATCCCTCCAAAGAGGGAACCGTGGGATCCGGGTGACAGTCCATACCAAGCATTGTTCAAACAATCATTTCAACTCATCTTCCTAACTCAAACACTCCATCTCATCTTAAATGGGTTCCTAGATCAGTGTAACTCTGAATCTCAACCTTGTGCGTGTTAATCATCACATTTCCAAGAACTTTAGTGGATTAAGTCATAAATGCAATTGCCAATTTCCTCCTTTTATAAGCCATAGAACACCTTAGTCATCAAACACTAAACACCATTGCTTATGGTTAAGATATCCAACAGCTAGAGACTTCTAAATTAAGTCAAAACCCATAGCCGGATCCCTGGTCTTTAACCAGGCGGATCCCTGTTGAGAGGGATCCGTAGATGCAGAAAGCATAAGTCAACTTCCATATTCGAATTCAAATCACCTCTTGGTTTTCTAAACCACTCTTAGAATTCATTTATTATCCTCCTAGAGCTGATCAAAACCCCAAGAACATGCCTATTCCTCTAAGTGGTCATTAATTTAATTTCCTCATTCAAATCATCCTTTATAAACCAAACAACCTTAGGATTAAAATCATCACTCTCAATCACATCCCTAAAATCAGCAACTAAAGAAGTTCTTGCTTGTATCATCATCATGACTAAGGCTCCTAGTGCTAACTCATCCACTCAAAGACCACCCAAGAAAATTGCTAGAATCACACATGAAGTTTCCTAAACCAGATCATCTTCGGTTAAGTCCACCAATGGTAGGATCTCTCCCACACCAAGGAAACCAATCAAACTAATTTCCAAGAAGAGTGTTCTCACTAGGATTTCATCACCTAATCCTACTATACCAAACATACAACCAACATCATTAGTGCCTAGAACCACCCCACAATCATTTGAATATCCTCAACCCACTTCACTTGAACTTTCACTTCAAGAAACTCAAAACCATGACAAGGATTGCTATCATTGTAAACATAGTGAAAGAATGAAACATGAACTAGATAGATTGATACATGAACTACAAGCTCAAAATGCTGAGGAAAACTCATCTCACCATTGATCATCTTTAAGCTTTTAGTCGAAATCTTAAGTTTGGGTTAACTCATTAGCATTAGTAGCACTTGTTTGGCTAGTTCATTCTCTTAGTTTTAGAGATTTGGTTGGTTATCTCTTGTTTTATTGAATGAACATCTATTTTGCTATGTGTTGTGCGTTGTGCTTTGTATCTCTCATATATATTATCCTCATAGTAGCATTGCTTGACACATCTTCATTGCTGAAGAAACTGTCAACAGACAGCCGGATCCCTCCAATATACCTAGACGGATCCCTCCAAGAAGGGAACCGTGAGATCCGTGGCACAGAAGCACAAAATTGTATTAACTTGAGTTTCTCTTGCAGGAAATTATGCATTATACTCTTGTTTTCTAACCCTTACTTTGTAGATTTTCAAAATAACACTTGAAGACTTTGACATCATAAAGCTAGGGGGAGCTTTGTGTCAAATGATATTGCAAAAACATTTGCAACTTTAATCCATTTTTGGATTATACTTCATGATACCCCATTGCATATTTGCAATCTTCAAGGGGGAGCACGTTTTCGTCACTTAGACGAACCATTTGCAAACTTAATTGCAAACACAATTAGCTTATTTTACGTTATGTCCTTGACGCCCCTTCAAAGGGATGGACTCGTCAAGGGGGAGTTAAGACGAGTACCATTCCCGTCACTTGCTCTTTTTACATTTTTACATAACTTTTCCAAGTGATCTATGTAGTCTTTGTCTTTTGTTTTTGTGTGATCTTCTAGGTTCCTCTTACAGGAAAGATCACCACCTCTTGAAGACGTGCAAGCTCAAGTCCATGAGTTGCCATGCTTCGTCATCATCAAGACTACGAAGGTTCTCTTGTTGATAGTTCTTCCTTTCTCCATAGATGTTGAGTTGAAGGCATTAGTGAAGAATGCCGAAAGTGTTAAGTTGAAAGCATTAGTGAAGAATGCTTAAAGTGTCAAGATGAAAGCATTAGTGAAAGGTGCTCATCATCCGTGTCAAAGCATTAGTGAAGAATGCTATAGGTGTCAAGATGAAGGCATTAGTGAAGGGTGCCAAGCGGTGTGTCAAAGGCATTAGTGAAGGATGCCGAAGAATCAAATCAAGTAGCATTTGGGAAGAATGCTTAGATCGTATAATCGATGAGGTGCATCGTTGTACATATAAGTATTTGTTTATTTACAAGGATGGTGATATCCTTGATGGTGTTGTAACAAGGAGTAGATCTCCTTGATAATAGGTGTTGTGTCGTGAAGGGTAGTAGTTCCTCCATAGTAATGGAACTAGGTGCTTAGCCTAGTACCTAATAAAGGGTAGGCGACGTTGTGATAGGATGTTACATATTGGATTTCATAAACACATCACATAACAATATATGGTTCGAATTATGTAGAGTTTAGAGAGAGAAAGTGGGAACCTTTCTAGAGAGAGAAAGTGAAAGAAAACTTAGAAGGTTAGATTAAGATGAATGAAAGGTCCAACCCTCTACCTTGGGAGGTAGAGGGTATTTATAGTTACAAACTAAACGTCCTCCTTGGATTGTGGATCGGGCATACTGATGGGTAAAGACCCGTCCTTCCTCCACGGTGTTACTCTAAACTAAATAACTAACTAATAAAGCAGGTAAATAACGATATGTCTACGAGCTAACTTATACTAGATTATATTTGGGGTGACCGCTACTTCACTATGGAATTTTCTAATTCCTAACAATCTCCCCCTAAGGGAGGTTACCCCATGTTTTACATTTTGAATCCTAGCATTCTATTTAATCTTCGGTCTTGAGCTCGTAGACTTGAATTCTTCAACTTCTGCATCTTTGTGCTTTAGCGGTGACTCTTCATAGTCCGAGTGGTTTGTACTTTCGGTGGAGGCCTTTAACTGATCCACATCTTTGATGATCTTTGAGCTTTCATTGAGATCATCAGCCACAGAAAATCTCTGGATCACCCTTTATTGTGTTGCCATCATGTGAAGTTGTGACTTTTGGACCGACATGCTCACACTTTTGAATCATGACATCTTACCATCAGAGTAGCGGAAGCCTTACTTGGTTCAAGATATTTGCGTGCAACACGAACATAGTATAGAAATATCGAGCCGGGTTATGTAGATATGCACCAGTCATGATTTCTTCAAATTAAGTGTGGATGTTGTGAGCATGCGGCTTTGGAATGACTCCTCAATTCGATCATGACCGTCCAAATGTACCTGTGAACAACAGTTAGCAATAAAACACACGAAAGTGTCTTTGATCACTTTCGTTGAATTGAGTACACGGCCCACGGTTCCCCGTTGATCGATACAAATGCTTGCTGTGATCGGTAGGATTCGAAGAATCTCCTTGGCAGGGTTTCGCATTTGTTCTAGCATTTGTTCTCAAACCGGAGCGTCTCAAAGAAGACAACACGGAGTGAGTGAACAATTGAGATTCGATTGATGAAAAATTTATTTGAAAACAATCGCGTATTGCTTGAAGAAAGAGTTTTGCAATACGACGAAGGTTTTATGAGAAAGATCAATTTTCAATCAAAATACTTTTTGTATTTAAAAAGAGTACACATTCGACGTGCTAGCGAAAAGAAGAGATTCGCACATCGAGCGGTTTTTCCAAAAGTATTTTTTCAATCAGAGATACTTCTTGAATTTGAAAACATAAGTACACATTCGACGTGCTAGAGAAAAGAAAATATTTGCACATCGAATGGTTTTTCCAAAAGCATCCGTCAATCCATTTCCTGGACCAAGGTTGATTCACGAGTGATAAGCCCCATCGTTCTATCCAGGTTGTCACATGGTTGAAGAATAGATCTCACATGCCACCTACCAGGAGCTTGTTTGATGTTGGCTCGAGAAGGCTTTCCATCTTCATTGTGAATATGTATGCATATCACTTTCGGATGTTCTGCAATACCACAAGGATAATGCGTAGGACTCTAAATATATACTTACTTTCCACATTGTGTGAAACAGCAAGTCTTCATTAATTTTGTGTCCTAATGAGATATTGTGGATGATCTCTTGGCTCTAGACTCAATAGTGCACATTTGGTTCCTATGCGGAGACTAGGGAGAGGGTCTCCTTCTTCAATATCAACAATCTCTAAGAGAAAGTCGATAGATTATGTCGGTTCCCCGTGAGAATGAAACAAGCCCTTTTAAGAGGAACTTGAGTAGTTTGGGAAGTTTAGTGCGGTGCGTCCTTTGGGTCCATGACGTCTTGTCTTCAATACCAGTGTTACCTTGGTAACCACCGGTAGCATATGTATTGAACCGGTTTACGCCCTAAGGTTGAATTGATGGAGGGCAATTTCTTTTCACCCTTTTTCACATTCAGTTCTTTTCATTCTTCAACCCCTTCAGTGCTTACCGAGACTTCATAACTAGAACCTTGTTGGGTTTATTCGGTACTAGCTTCAGTCTCGATCCGCACTCTTCCCATATCTCACTTTTCTCCTTTTTCAATATACCTAAGGACTCTACACTATCTAGTGGATTGTCCCTGGGTAGATCCCTCCGGTTCTGGCGGATCGTGGGAACAAATACCTAACCTAACCATCCTTATAACTCCATGCAATAAATTGGTCGGTCTTTTGGTAATGTTCTTTCCTTCATGAAACCAATCGAAAAATCATTTGGAAAAACAATCAAGGTACTTGTGATACGAGATCAAAGCATTTTGTACCTTAATAGTTTTGATCATTTTAGAAATGCTCCCCCTCAACATGTGCATATGATATTGAACTTGTTTGGCACATGGAGGCAAGAGTTCTTTGAAATAATTTCTTTGAAATAATTTCTTGATCACATTTTCCTTAGAAAAAGCCATTTGAATTTCTTTGGTAATTCTCCCCCTCAATATGTGCATAGGATAAGAGAAATCATTTTAACACATAGAGGCAAGAGTTAATTTGAAGCACATCCACAATCACAAGCGCCATTAAGAAACCATTTTAAAACTCAATCAAGGTACTTAAATCACTTTAAAAAGCTTTCGTACCTCGATAGTTTGATTGCTCCCCCTCAATATGTGCTTCAAGATTGGCGTTTAGCACATATGAGCGAGCAGCGTGCACAATTAAATCATAACGATCACCTTTTATCAAATTTCATTATTAAATCACAAATTCTCCCCGATCAAAAATATCAAACCCTTTGAGATTTTGGATCCCAAGTGATTTAATTAGGTTTAGAAAACATGGGAGAAAATGTGGCCTTGTTTAAATACTCATCGGGTTTTTGGATAAATCCTCCTCCTCAACATGTGCATTGTGTATTTGAAATCGTTTGGCACATGGAGGCAGTGCCTTTAAGGACTAAAACCAATTCCATTTAAAACAGATTTGAGATTTAAATCACGATCTATACCCCGATCAAAATTTCAAACCATTTGAGATTTGTGATCCCAACTGATTTAAATCATTTAGAAAACTTTGGGGAAAGACGTGGCTTGATTTAACTTTGAAAAATGATAGATAAGGACCATTTTAAGACATTAAAGATTGTTAGTGTCGGGTATGATAGTTTTAAGAGATCTTTAAGTAAAATAAAACAATTTCACAATCAAACAAAACAGAAAAAATTTCATTTTGAAAGACCTTGATTCAAAAGAAAAATCATACCATGACATAACATTAAATCTTTAGATCACCACTTATTTTGTACAAAGCGGACTTTTTGTGAAGAAATATCATTTGAAAATATTTTATTTAAAATCACTCTCCCCTCAATCCATGACAGAAGTCAATAATTGAGTGACTTAGGTTTTGATAACAAGAAGTCCGGTGATTTTTAAAAACTTAGTCCAATATATTTTCAAAACAATATTTTCCATTTTCAAAACAATTTAATCAAATTATTCAAAATTGTTTAAAAATGATATCTGCACAAAGATTACGTTAGGTGGATGAGCCGCTTTTGTTGTTGTTGTTGTTGTAGGGTTTGGAAGAAAACCGTCTGCTGATGCAGTGAGACTTCTTCTTACGTTGCATTTTGAATGCCAACTGAGGTCAAATTAAGCTCCGTTTCTTCAATCTTTTAGAAGAAAACCATCTGCTGATGCAGTGAGACCTCATATGTTGCATTTATGCCAACTCTCCATAGAAGTCCAATTAAGCTCCGTTTCTTCATTTGTCAACCCAAGATATAGTTACCCTTTCCTTTCGGCATCCAATCATCTTCAATTGTGGGATCCGGATCGGGAACATTCTTTTATACCAATATACCTGCATACGTTAGTGAACACACATACAGATATATGGTGGTCGACATCACCCAAACAACAATCGACTAATTCAAGTCAATTCAACATATCAATCAGTTCATATAAATGTATGGGAAAAATGTGTTCATCAAACTCTAATTATCTAAACCTAGCAATCATATCCTTCGCACCTAGTCCTTCAACATAGGTTAACATCATTTTAATTAAGCATATTAGGATAATTAAGAAAGCTCGTTAGAAGATATAGATTTGAAAACATTTCTCCCCTCAACCAATAACTCATTTTATAAAAGAATTTAAAAGTCTTGAAGTCATTGATTGAGTACCCAATTTTATAAAAACTCGAAGCTGATTGATTTTAAGCAACTTATTTACCACCAATTTTGAAAACAACAAATATTTTTCTGAAGAATTTTAGGCGGAAAAACATTTGTGTAGGAACAGCAGTCCTTCGACATACTTTCCTTAAATTGTTTTAGGATAAGTGCACGAAAATATTTGAAAATTGGTTTAGCGCAACACTTTCCTTTCTTTTGAAGAGCGGGTTGCTATCGGAAATAATAGCAAGCCATATTTTGAGCGCGGGTTCTGACAGTCTGAAATAGCTGCAAGCCATTTTTGAAGCGGGTTCTGATCTGAAATAAGCGTAAGCCATAGTTTGAAGCAGATTCTGATCTGAAATAACGTAAGCCATATTTTGAGACATGTTTAGAAAAGAATATTTACACCTCCTGTTCGAACTTCATCTAAAGTCCCGTGCCATTATTGAATGACATTTCTAAGACCGTAGATGTTATCGATACCAGAAGACATGTCTTGAGTAAAACAATATTTTTTTTTGGTATTTTTCAATTTTCTGATTTTTTATGGGCTTTTGTTGATTTTAAATTTTTCTATTTGGTTTTTGATAAATATTTACAGATATAGAGAAATAGTTTAAGAGGGTGATGATACAAGTACCGCAATAAGGAAATCGTTGACACTTAGAAGAAAAGTCATCATCTCTTAAACTTTCACCACCAAAGCATTCGAGGCTCTTGAATCATTGAAAGAACTTGAGCCTTCAACAAGTGAATCTTTGGTAGCTTCCCCTCAAACCGACAAACTGAGTATAAAGACTATTTTCCAAGAAGTAGAAATGAATGAAAACAGTCTCATTGAATGAAGCTCTGCACCCGAAGAACACGAGAACACCAAAGTAACAAGTTGAAACATAGATCGTATCAGTGGTTATCAAATCCGAATAACGATGAAATTGATCACATGAACTGTTGTCGTCTCCGATGTACACATTACTCTTCGAGATTGACCGTTGTCTATTGGAACAATACATCAACTTCTTCATTTTTTCAAATGCATTCCAATTATCTTACATATAACCAATCAGCCCATGATGTACACATGTACCCAACAAGAGTAGAGACGATGACATTCATGTAACATGTTGAGTCACTAATCATCTCTGTGGATGTCAACTCTGAAATAACTGAATTAGCTCGATCAAGTGAACATGTTGTGCATATAACCGGAAGCACTTTATCATAAACCGTATATAAGATGTCGATAGGCAGTATCATCTCACGTTCCAAATATTCTTCTCACATTTCTTCCAGCCCGAACACTGAAGTAACATAAACCAAAGGTCTCGAGAGACCACTTCCCCCAAATAGTTGGAATAATATATCCTTCCCCCAAATGGTTTTGATACCTCGAATCGACAAAACATAATATACCTAAAAACTTGAAATCTTGTGAGAAGAACTCAAATAGCCCAAATGAATCCTGTGAGAATCAAGCTACGCTACATAAACTCTCTCTCTCTGACTATCTTTATCAACCCATATGTAGACAATTTGAAGTGACCACTTTGTTGAAGAAAACCCAATATACCAAACTTGAAACTGAAGTCGAATTTCCCGTATTTGTGTCTTAAGCTTGCACTTAAAGATGGAAGAACGGTGTCGAGAATTTATGCACCAAGCAAATCTCTTAAGTACTCAATACTCAATTAAAGTATGAGACATTTACACCTCTTGCGATTATCCACAGCGTAATATACGTGACCTGAGTAAAACAACGTCACTCCTAATAGTGATAGTTAACCAGGTCTTCAACCATCCACCTCGACTGCTGGTAACTAGATAACCCAAGACTTCAACTCTAATTCTTAAGCTCGAGCAAGTTATCAAATAAGATCACGCCTTTGTGAACGTCAACTTCAACCTCTAATAAGTGATAAAAGAGTAACTTCGAAGTAATCAACTTGTCAAATGCCCAACATGTGAATAAACATACAACCGGATGTACATTCACCCTTGAATGAACGGAACAAATGATGCTTCAACATCAATGTATTCTTCCTAAAAGTATTCATGTAGAGACTGATCTGGAGGATACACCAATAACTTCGGGCGGATGAGGTAGACATTTTCCATGAAGTTCATGTGGTTGATTTCTAGCATGCACGATGTGAGGAACAATAATCCATGAAGATTTGGCAAAGTAATACCAAAGAGTGGATCATTATTCATGAACAATAATCCGTGAAGATTTGGCAAAGGAATACCAAAGAGCGGATCATTATTCATGAGTGCAACTGCAATATTATGATAATCATTATCAACGCCTTGAGGAATAGCGGAGATAGGGATTTTTTAGTAGTCTGAGTTGTACTTCTTTGATGATCATCAAACATATCTTGAACTCATGAATCACATAGTCTTTGATGATCATCAAATATTCGCTAGCGGTTGTAAATACTCATCAAACATATCTTGAACCAATGAATCCCAAACAATAAATCCCATTTATCCTTAGTGAGTGAAACATTAGGCGTTGGAGGAGAGTCATCAAACTTTAAGTCGTATAACCATTATTCAAACATCCGTCATCATTTAGTGAATTCACTCTTCTCATAAATCCCATTTATCCTTAGTGAGTGAGAGTCATCAAACTTTAAGTCGTATAACCATTATTCAAACATCCATCATCATTTAGTATATTCACTCTTCTCCCCCCTCAAAAATTGCATCCGAAGTTGCCATTTTTGATTAATGAATGTAGATCCATTTGATGACTGAATGAGCATGGGAGAAACATGAAGCTTGTTGATGAAGAATGTCGATGAGAATGGTCATAAACATGAAGATTTCTCTTCTTCTGAAGATAAAGCGCCCTGAAGCGTACACTTTTCTTTTCTTTGAGGAACGGGGCCTGAAGTGTTATCTGCGGAGCATATAATGATGAAGAACAAGGCCTGAACTGATGTGAACAGACGTCATAAGAAGATTTCTCTTCTTTCCAAGATAAAGCGTCTTGAAAGCGTACACTTTTCTTTTCTTTAGAGTACGAGGCTTGAACTGAAGTGTTCAAACGTCATATCCGAAAGAATATCAAGATTGAGTTACTTGAACCCGTGAGTTATGAGATATCAATCCTTGTGTTATCCATACTTTAAACCAGTCCATGTATTGAAGGATCGAAGTATCGCAACGAGTAAGGTCTACCTGAACTAACATTACAAGCTTGATTGCATATATATTGGTTAGTGACATTAGTATCCAAACCCTTTGAGGTTTCACGGTCAACCTTGATTTTGTCATCGAGAACAGCTTTCGGTAGAATCCACCTAAGTCCAACATCCTTAAACATTCTACCAGGCGGTATCCACTTATGGCAAGGTCTAGGATTGTTAGGCTTCTTATGCACAGTGGAAGACTTATCCTTATTCCTAGTTTCCAAAGATTTAGCAGTTGGTATCCATCTAGGAGAAGTTTTGGTTTGTTTTGCTTCACAACATGTTGGACCTTAGTCGCATAAGTAGTCTTAGGGAATTGTACCTTAGCATGTGAATTAGGAAAATGTTTCTTTTGTGGAAAAGACTTAGAATTTCTAGTTTTGTTTTCTACATGCTTAGCATTCTTATGCACGTAACTACTCTTAGATGTACGCCACTCCCTAGTCTTTTGAGTGTTTCTAGGTAGTGGTTTACAACTACTAGCAGTGCTTTGAAATCTCGTAGAATTCATCACCCTAGGTTTTGCACCTAAAATTCCGTCTTTTCGAATCGGTGCCTTTTTCCTAGCTTTTTCTAGATAATAGTTCTTCCACAAGTCATTCATATCATATGAATTCGGGTTTTAATGCTTGATTTTGACACTGTTTTCGAACTAATCCTAGAGGTGCTGGGAGTAGAAGTGGCTACGTGTTGAGGGTTAACGGAGCTAGAAGCCTTATTCTTAGATAACTTCGGGTGAAGTGACTGGTTCTGACAAAACTTGTTTCTCATCAACTTGGGAGGCAAACCGTGTTTTTGAAAATTTTGGTCTTTCGGATATAAACGCGATGGCTGCCTAACAATGGACCGGTTTCTAATGGGATGAGAAACTGGTTTCCCAAGGTTGATGGTTTTGTAAACTTAGTATTCACACTTTTCCCTACAGTTTTCCTAAGCTCATTTTTAAGGCAACAATAGCGAAACTCTTTTCTTGAAGTTGAGCTTTGAAATCATCAGTTTTTGCTATCAAAGAGTTTGTTTGTTCTATTGATTTAGTTCTAGCATCATTGACAGAGTCACTTAGTTCTATATGATGCTTTCTCAAAGACTCATTTTCCTTTAGTAATTTAGCCACATAAATTGACAGTTCATTATTTCTTGTTATAATAGCATCAATGTCTTGTGTATTCATGACTAAATTACTTTTCTCATTCAAGACAAAAATATGTTTCTTCAGATTGTAAATGGTTGACTCTTTGTCTTGAAGCTGAGCTTTCAAAGTGTTAATTTCAAAAGTTCACGGAATTCAGGAAGTTCCGGATGTTTACATGGTTTGTTAAGTTGAAAACTTTCTTCTTTACTCTGAATCGCGATTTCAAGAGAAATGCAATGCTTTTCAAGATTTGAGAATTTGTTTGAAAGTTCATCAAAAGCCTTCTTATCAACTATATCTTTTGTTTTGAAACACTTAATCTCAGACTCGCCTCGATGCAGAACATTTATGAAAGTTATGTTCACATCATGATCGGTTTGTTTAAGTACTTTAGCAGATGCACTATGTTGAGCGATAAAGGGTACCTCATTACATGACTCTGTTCAATTTCGGTCGATATCTGCATCCACATCATGTGTAACAAGAGTCACTGAACCCTGGCTGTTTCAAGCTTATCGTCTCTGAGCCTCTGTATTCAGTGTCAACGATCCAACATCTGTGCCATACCGGTCTCATCACAACAATTTATTGATTGTACCCGAGATACATTCGCCTTTCTGATTACAACATCCACTTCTTGTGAGACAGGAGTCACCGAGAAGTGGTTACATCATTCTTTGTTGTTTCGATATTCGCATTCAAGCAACACCGACCTTTCGATACATTTCCCAACTTATCACAAATAACTCTCAACTGTACCCGACTCTCATCTACTTTTGCATCTTTCAGAGTAACTTCCTCAATATACTTCTCCACATTATCCATGAGATGGATAAGTGTCTCCGTGAACACGCTAATGTCCATTCCAGTATGTCTCTTGAAGGACATTTCAGTCATGTCTTGATCATAATCAGATGTGAATTCCCTTCTAATGAATGACTGAAAGTGTTTGTAGATCACTTGAAGTGCAACGCTGGAACTATCCTTATGAACCTTCTCTTTGTCAAGTTGTAGCTCCAATTGCTCTAGGTTTAACAGCAGAGTTCCTGTTAATGTGGAAAAATCCTGACGAAAGAGGGCAATGCATGTTCGTTCCATTGATGTGGGTAGAAGTAACATGAGGTGAGAGTGAAGTTGTTGATAAGGTTCAATGCTGCTTTCCTTTTGCATGGCATTCTGTAGCATT
This sequence comes from Chrysanthemum makinoi, assembly GCA_910596185.1. NCBI lineage: Eukaryota > Viridiplantae > Streptophyta > Magnoliopsida > Asterales > Asteraceae > Chrysanthemum > Chrysanthemum makinoi. Next base: position 201,520,024 of record OU343224.1, on the reverse strand, counting down.
GACTGGTGCATTTGTCTTTTGAGTCGAACCCGAGATATCATATCCTCATTGATTGATTCAATCATCTTTAATCGTTCAGTGTAGCATATAGTATCATTGTTGTCCACATCATCATACAATTTAAGCACTTCTGAAATCACTGGGTCAGTAGAATAAGACATGATGTGGTAGTATGCACGGAATTTTACAAGTCTATGATTTAAACCGAGAAATAGAATCTTTCGCGGGATTTTACTAAAATCAAGACCAAACCGTTAAGCAATGACCAATGGAACGTGTTAAGATGACTGATGGATTGTCAAAATGATAGACAATTGTGTGTTAGGACATATAAATGTTTGTAGGGTTAGCAGAGATGTTGTTTGGTTGAGATTTGGATTAGTTTATGCACGATTTTCCCGAGAAATTTAGGTCTAAAAACATAAAAACCTCAATAACTTCTGTTCAGAGCGGATTTAGCCCTCGAAGGTTGACCCGAATGAACTTTAGTTCATTCGGCGTGACATTCTCCTCGTTCTCACGGTCGTTTTGATGGGTAGAACGCTGAAAACGGAGTTACGGATCAAAAGTTATAGCCGTTTGAAGTTTTGTCGGGAAAAGTCAACAAGTCGCTAAGAATTCTTGAACCAAGTCGCTAGGAATTAATGCACTAAGTCGCTAACCCTTAATTCGCTACACCCCTAAGTCGCTAGAGTCCCAAGTCGCTAACAGAAAAGCAAGTCGCTAAGTAGTAACTCGCTACAGACCAAGTCGCTAACCAAATTTTGGCAGCAATTCGCTACACAAGTCGCTAGAGACACAAGTCGCTAAAGAGCAACTCGCTACTGACCAAGTCGCTACCACAAGTCGCTACCCGTAGTGGAGAATCCACTACTTGTACTTTAACTCGCTAGATCTAACTCGCTAGCTCCAACACTGTAAGTCGCTACAAAAATGTGAAGCAAGTCGCTACCAAGAAAATATTCCGTGAACTAAGTCGCTAGCTTGAAAAACCATATAAACATCACTTTTCAATCCAAAAACAACCCAACCACGATGATTCAAGCCTTCCAAATCACAACCTAAACACTTATGATGATCCTAAACACAAAAGTACAATCAAAATCCAAACTTTAACACAAGAAATCAACCAAATGATGCAAAAACCACTAAACTTTTTCAAACTCAAAAACCACCTAAAAACCACTAGAAATCCAAAGATATGTAAGAGATGATCTAACCTGGCTCTGATACCAATTGTTACATATTGGATTTCATAAACACATCACATAACAATATATGGTTCGAATTATGTAGAGTTTAGAGAGAGAAAGTGAAAGAAAACTTAGAAGGTTAGATTAAGATGAATGAAAGGTCCAACCCTCTACCTTGGGAGGTAGAGGGTATTTATAGTTACAAACTAAACGTCCTCCTTCGGACTGTGGATCAGGCATACAGTGGGTAAAGACCCGTCCTTCCTCCACGGTGTTACTCTAAACTAAATAACTAACTAATAAAACAGTAAATAACGATATGTCTACGAGCTAACTTATGCTAGATTATATTTGGGGTGACCGCTACTTCACTATGGAATTTTCTAATTCCTAACATAGGATTAGTTCTCCTAAGGTGTGAAAGAACTCGGTGGTTAGCCTAGCACCGTATAAAGTGTAGACGACGTTGTGTTAGGTGTGGTTCGCCTTGATGTGAAAGAACTCGGTATTTAGCTTTGTACCGGAAAAAGGTTAAGCGACGTTGTGAAGGCTTCTCTGCCATAAGGAGATTGGTGTAGTGCTTACGAACTCTCGAGTAGGTGACTCGGGGAGTGGAGTAGGGCAAGGAAGGTGTCCTTGTAGCCGAACCACTATAAATACTTGTGTCGTGGTGATGTGCTTCTTACTCTTTATCTTTCATTACACGTTTATATATCTATCTATCAACGTCCAACATAAACAACCAAATAGATTGACATAAGTCGATCTAAATATTTAAAAGGAAGTTTTAAATTGGTAAAACTATTCAACCCCCCTTCTAGTTTTCCACAGAGACCCTCTCCCTAGTCTCCGGCATAGGAACCAAATGTGCACTATTGAGTCTAGAGCTAAGAGATCATCCACAATATCTCATTAGGACACAAAATTAATGAAGACTTACTGTTTCACACAATGTGGAAAGTAAGTATATATATTGAGAGTCCTACGCATTATCCTTTTGGTATTGCCAGAACATCCGAGTGATATTTCACGATGAAGATGGAAATCCTTCTAGAGCCAACATCAAACAAGCTCTTGGTGGGTGACATGTGAGATCTTTTCTAAAGATCAAGCTTGTGACAACTGGATAGAAACGATGGGGCGATTCACTCGTGAATCAACCTTGGTCCAGGAAAAGGATTGACGGATACCTTTGAAAAACCGGTCGTTGTGCTCAAAAACTCCTTTCTCTAGCACTTCGACTGTGTATTATCTTTTAAAAATAAAAAGGGTATTTATGATTGAAAATTGATTTCTTCTTCTAAACCTTCGTCGTATTGAAAAACTCTTTATCTTAAGCAATACGCGATTGTTTTCAAATCATTTTCTATCAATTAGTGAATCTCAATTCGCTGGTTCACTCACTCCGTGTTGTCTTCTTTGAGACGCGTTCGGTTTGAGAAACATGGAGCAACTGCGAAACCACATCAAGGAGATTCTTCGAATTATACCCGATCACAGGCAGTTGTACTTGATCAGGGGAACCGTGGGCCGTGTACCTCAATTCAAAGAAAGTGATCAAAGACACTTTCGTGATTTATTGCTTACATGTTGTTTGCGGTATATTTGGACGGTTGCAGTATCGATTGAGGAGTCAATCCAAAGCCGCATGCTCACAACATCTACACTTAATTGAAGAAATCATGACTGGTGCATATCTACATAACCCGGTTCGATATTTTTATACTATGTTTTGCTACGATACGCAAATATCATGAACCAGTAAAGCTTCCGCCAATACTCGATGGAAAGATGTCATGATCCAAAAGGTGTGAGCATGTCGGACCGAAAGTCACAACTTCACATGATGGCAACACAATAAAGGGTGATCTAGAGATTTACTTGTAGGCGATGATCTCAATTAAAGCTCGAAGATCATCAAGATGTGGATCAGTTCAAAGACCTCCACTGAAAGCACAAAATAATCAGACTATGAAGAGTCACTACAAATGCACAAAGAATGCAGACATTGAAGAATTGAAGTCTACGAGCTCAGAACAGAAGACAAAATAGAATGCTAGGATTCGAAATGTAAAACATGGGGTGACCTCCTTTAAGGGGAGATTGTTAGGAATTAGAAAATTCCATGTTAAAGTGTCGGTCAGCCCAATTATTATCTAGCATAAGTTAGCTCGTAGACTTGTCGTTATTTTCGTTACTTAGTAGTTTATTAGTTAGTTTGTAGCGTAGATTAGTTTAGTGTATCACCGTGAAGGAAGGACGGGTCTTTACCCACTGTATACCTGATCCACAGGCCATCAGGAGGTCGTTTAGTTTGTAACCTATAAATACCCTCTACCTTCCAAGGTAGAGGGTTGGAAGTTCTAATCTAATATTCTACACTTTTGTTTCTCTCTCTAGAATTCCCTCTCTACTCTCTTCATCTCTCTAACCATGGCATTCATATACTATCATCATCCTAGACCACCCGAATCATCAAACAACATAATATTCACGATCCTACAATATATATATATATATATATATATATATATATATATATATATATATATATATATATATATATATATATATATATATATATTATATATAACAGGAGGCATTTGGCATTAATGCCACCTCAATGCCACCTCATTGCCACCTCATCAAATTTCATGCCACATAATCATTTGTTGTCCAACTAAGCAATTTTTAAATCCACCTAAACAATACTAATTATTTTCGGATTTAATGTATTAGTTTTCGAAATTCTTAAAATTTGTGTAAAAATGATGTTGCCAAGGTTCGAACTTGGGATGGGAGGCACAATTAAACAACACCTCAACCATTGGAGCATGTCAATGGTTTGTTATAAAATTTGCAAATCATAATTGATATTGATTGTCAAATAGAGATTAGGGTTTAACCAAAACCTAAAATTCCAGCGTATAATTTAATTCATTCTCATATATCCTTTTTCTCAAAACCCTAAATATCATTCATTCATATTTCACAAACTCATCATTCTGTGTTCATCATTCATGCATCATATATTTTCATAGTAACAAGAACATCAGATACGTGAGGTTTGACTTTAGTAAAATCTAATCTAATCTCGAACAAAGCATCGTAAGATAACATGTTTGATCTTTTACGAGCTTCTTTATAATGCAATTGATGCTTTGCCAATCGTAGAATGAATATAGGAGTGTGATGTAGATACGGGGTTGAGTGTTGTTGAATTGACAAGCGTTGTAGGCATACAGCAAACTGCGCCGGGATCTAATATTCATCTAGGGTGGTTTGCGTGGAGTCGAGGTAAGACCTCATCTAACGTCATATATTCCCGTACATATTATAATCATATGAGGCTAAATTAGGAGTTGTTAGTGTTTATGTGATATCGATTAACGCATTTTTATATGTTACCGGTGGGTAAGGTTAGCCCACTCCTAGGCCAAGGCCCAAACCCGAATAATAGCCCGGTCTAACCGAGAATCACCGACATCTTTAGTGCAAAAGTGGAAGAAGTTATGCAGGTGCTGAAGCTATCCAATCGGATGAACGACAAAGTCAAGAACCTTCACACTAAATTCTTAGCTGGTAAGAACATTTATAATATATAGGACATTGGTAACATCATATCGATGAGCGCTTCATTTAGTAACAAATGACGAAAATTGCCTATATTGTTGTCTTACGCACGTCTATTATTTTGACCCACTTACGTGTTATGTAGAAGTGGCAATGTACATGTTCATAGTTCTTGACTTTTAGTGATGAACATGTCAACAGTGAATATAAACGGTTTATCATATTTACTTTCACTTTTATTAAGGGAACTTCTATAAGTTCCTCGAAGTTTTGGATTTAATGTCCCTTCTCACAAGTTTGTTATTGTAGCCACTATCATTATCATTAAATCTTATGGAATTTTTTTATGTTGTATGGCATGCTATATGGTTTTTGCAAACTTTATGATTTTGTTGCTTCATCATTTTTGTAAAGAAGTCGGATGATTAACATGTCTTTTATCATATCGTACCTAGACTAATGCGAGATGGTGGATGCACGATTACTGAAAATATTTGTGCAGTGTACTACCCCTTAGGAGTGACTGGGAAGTGGTATCACTCACGCATCGGCATCCGTGCTGCACCAGTGGGAATATGCCAGTGTTCAAATATGAAAAGAAGGGTGATGTACTTGACAAAGATTGAGTTGAAACTTCAAACACATTATTCATGTCTGGTCATTTTGTTGTGCCACCTAACCACCACGACAATGTGGTAACAGAATCTAAAAAGGGTGTCTATGATTATCATGTAGGAAAAGATGATGGTTCTGAATTTGTTCAAGGTTTAGGTGGAAAACTCAATACGAAGGAAGAAGAAAATTGTGCCTTTGAAATATTGACCAAGACTGACTTTGCAGAGAACACTACCTTGCCAGGTATGAACTTATTGGGAAAAGAGTAGAGTGTTTATGGTTCTTCAACACTTCATTCATTACATAGTGAAGCAACTATTGGCGCGTTAAACCTAGATGATGAAACAAGTGTGCTAGATGAGTCTGCAGATCTTCGAATCAGCATCAAAAATTCCGATTCATCTGCTTATGCATCTTGGTTGAGGAAACAAGCTGCTTATTTGTATGTACACGCAAAAGAGAAAAATACATTGTGGCTTATTATTGCAGTAATTGCAGTGATGGGGATTGTAGTTATAGGCCAATGGTGGCACCAAGAAAAATGGCATGTTTTGCGTCATGAGTTATCCAGGACCCATGTTGAGGTATGCGTTTAATGACGAGCTTTTTTTATTTGTGTTATAATTATGTACCTTATCCATATTAACTAACATAAAAAATAACTAACATTATAATTTAACAACAACTAAAGCTAAAAGGAAGTGATAAGTCTGTGGTGAACGAAAATGATAAATATGCTTAATGTACATATCACATTGCTTCAAGTGCAAGCGGCAAGTGCGAAAGAAAGGGTGTGACCGGGAAGGATGGACACCTTTAGTGCGACGCATGCGACCAACCTGTGAGCTACCCAAGGCCAAGGTGAGAATATGTATTACAAATTACCAAAACAATCATCCTTGAATAATTGCAATAAACGTATTGTTTTCCCACATCGTCAGGTTTAGGCTTGAAGTTGATGTGAAAGATGATTACGCCCATGTCGTCGTTGTAATGTGGGATGAGACGGCTAAGGATTTAGCAAAGTCTAGCGCAAAAGCACTTTTGGATGGTCTGGATGCGGTACATGTATAAGTTTTGTTGTGTTATTCATTCATTTTTTTACATATTTCCAACAGCTGACTTGGCATTCGAATACTGGATATTTGACCCCTGGTGACACTCAAGTACGAATAGAGAAGGGTGAGGTTATCACTGGTACCCTTTGTAAACACGTCCATCGGTTTGTTTTCACTGGTACTATTTAGATTCATCGTTACAAAAATTTGTATAAGCTAAGCATATTTTTCACAACCGAACAAAAAAAGAAAGCTATTATAATAGGAAATAGAATTAGTTGAAAATTTATTCAATCTTGAATATTTACTAAAAAGTTTTTTTATCTTCATTACTTTTTTGCACCACATCAAAATTATGTTTACTTTTAGTTTAATATGAAGCTTGAAAAGATTATTTCTCACAACTATTAGCATATAACAAACTTTATAAAAGTTAGAATTAATCATCAAACTGACTATTTTCAATATTTAACATGTGCAGATGGAGGGGCCTCTCTACTGATTTATGCTATGGTCAGATAGAACTCCTCCACTAGACAAGAGTGGGTAGATTCGGTGGATTGGTAACGGATCAAAATGGGTAGTTTTAAAAATAGGTAAAAAAATATGGGTCAGTTTAGGCCCAAATGCTTTATCTTTCCTGGAAATTTTATTGTAATGAATTTTAATAAAGTGCTTCAATACCCAACGATTGCCATTTTAGCACTTACCTACTGTATTTTATTGATCGTGATGTTTTACGAGAGGTGTTTGGATGAGCATCTTGAATGTGCTTATAACAATAATTGAATTGTTTATGAGATTGAAGTAAAAGAATCTAGAATAAGGTCAGAAGAGATGTTTACAAGTAATTGTATTTGGTTTTAATGCAACATGTTGAACCTAAAAACCTAAATGAACAGATAATCACTAACATGTATATCAAAACCTCAACATGTTATTATATCAGACAAGCTTAATGGTTTGATCTCAACCCGTGTTTTGGGAACCACTGGATATTTTTTCATAAATACCAAGAAGCAAATCCTGGAGTGTATACTATTGTCACGTTCCCATTTATGTGTGAAGGAAATGATGGTCATCATGCGATTAAAAGGGATAATGAGGCTTCAGTGTGAGTATTTATCATTAGATAATTTGATGCAGTAGCAACCTTAAATAATAGCGATATTTGTTTGTTTGATTTTTGATATTTAATGAAAATTTGATAGATAATTTGATGTAGTAGCAACATTCTCCTTCCATCAGTTTGTAAATCACCCACTACTGGATTTACGGTAAGATATCGGGTCCAAGACTTGACGATAATTTTTACATATTTATATCATATTTTGAAAGAACTAATCACTACAATTCCATGAGGAAATTTATTATCCTACTTTGTTGTTAGGTTGCGTGTGGAAAACCTCATCGGCCTTGCAACATCTTCACAATATCGCCACTCAAAATTCAAGGTTTATCTATATCCATATCGGCTTCATTTAATACTGATAAATCGATTGTTTTTATTTTGGTGTATGAAATTTTACGGGTATGAATCTTTGTACATGCTTTAACCTTGATTGTACACTTTGCCAGAATTGGTCTCATAACGACTTGAGTGATTCTAAAATAGTAGTTGGTCTCAAAATAGGAGAAGATACTAGATTTGTCATTGTACCAACGCTAATTTCGAAATAGCATTAATTGCTCAAGGGCTTCCACAAAATTCTTTAAAATTAAAAATAGAATCAACAACAAATGTTGTCTACAAAGAAGCTTTGTTTAGAATTTAAGTTAACTGTCATATCACTTAAAAAAAATTTATTATCTACAACTTTACAAACATGCATAAAATTCATAATGCTATTAAAATTATATATGTTGTGTTATTAACCATCCATGCAAACCATACAATTATTTGTAATTCTTAAAAAAAAATACCTGTCTTATAATATTGTTTGACAATTCTTAAAAATGTATTTCAGCTAACAAAAATAACAAACAAATAATTACAAGTCATGCCCGCCCATTGGGCGGGCTTCGAAAACTAGTATATATATATATATATATATATATATATATACATGGAATTTTTTAGTAATTATTAATTTATAGTTTCGTTGAAACACACATATATATATATACATTGGGGCTTCAAAAAAGTTATTATCTTATTATTTTATCGGTACTGGTCTCTTGTTAGGACTCGACAAATTATTAATTTTATTAAGGTTAAGTTTATTAATTTTAGGACTAAAATACACCGTTGGTCCCTAAACTTGGCTGGACGGATCGCGATGGGACGAACCTCGCCCTTTTCATCGCCACAGGTCCAAACCTTGGCCATTAAATGCCAGATTTGTCACTTGACCAATAACGGCGTTGTCAACGTTCCGTTATACGCAAAAAAACCCGTAATCAAGTTACTGTTGAGGGTACAATAGTCATTTTGTGTTATATACCAGTAGCACCTTTGTCTTGTCAATTTCCCGCCATTTTGTACAATATAACAAAACCGTGTACTCATTGCTCATCCCCAAACTTGTTTTGGAAGCCTACCAGAAAACCCTAATGCAATGTCTATCATCAAATCAAATAATTTGAGTAAGAAAATAACAAACAACCACCTTGGATTTACTCTGGGGCGAGTAAGGGAATATCCTTTATATGATGATCGTGAAACGGAGGAAAGAGCCTGCAATGTCGGGGAGATATTGTAAGTCTTTTTGGTTAGAGCCTATTACAATCATATGTTAGTACGACTGATTAAGTTATTCCCCTTTTAGGTAACTTTAGCTTAACAATGTTTTTATACATTTTTTATAAAGCGGGTGAACCTGGATCGTTTAGCATGATGTTCCATTATGAAGGTACATTCAAATACTTTCCAGGTAGGATATATCAAGGAGGCAAGAAATGCCTTGTTGATCTTGTGGAAATGAAAGAGGTATATGTTGATGAAATGGATGCTCTCATGACCCAAATCGGTTATGAGTCTGGACAAACCAATTATTTCTACTTTCTTAAGCTTGGTTGTACATTAGACGATGGTTTGTTTTCTTTGCGTGAACCTGCTAATCTAGACTTGTTGAAAGATGTTGTCATACAGCATAAGCTGATAGACGTGTATGTTGAAATAGGGAAGACTAGATTAGAACTTTCTAAAATGTCCCCACAATCAATTAAGGCGTGTTTTGGGAGATGGATGAAGATAGGAGAAAATTTGCTACTGCGGCTATTCAATCTATTGTAGAACGGTTGGTGTTAGATGATATAGATAATGAACCTTCCCTAGATCCGTTTATCCAACTTACACAATTGCCTGTGGACATCAATGATATTGGTGAATCTAGCAATTTGCCAAACATTGAGCCACTCTTTTCCACCTTAGACTTTCATTTGCTAGCCAACTTGTTCAAAACAGTGGAGCGCGTGCTTTAGTAGTTATTGATGAGGAGAATGCTATAAAAGGAGCCTCGATCTTGTTGAGGTTAATCTGTTTAGAGTGATTCAGGGGAAGGACTTTGACAAAGGTGGAACATCACTAGTTGATGTCAATAACACCTTTGAGGAGCCTGAAAATTTTGAGGTTAATATGTTTCAATTGACACGGGAGAAGCATTTACACAAAGCAGGCATACCACTAGTTGATGTGAATAACAGGTTTGAGAGCCTCGATGTGTATGTAACTCGCTTCAACTGACTCAGGATAACATGGAAGAGGATCTTGTTGTTGATCTTACTATGTTAGCGAGTGACACTAGTGAATTTGACAATGCAGTTGAACCAAATGAAGATAACACTTGTCAAGAGAATGATGCATAGCTTGGTATGCTACAAGTAGGTCAGAGTAATGATTTAGGTGAAGAAGGAACAACCAGTAATATAAGTGATGACAGGAAGTTGGTAAATGATTTACCTGTGATGGTTGATGAAGTATTTTGCAAAGGACAATGTTAGTTTCCAACACGCACACTTTGCTAATGGCGTCCTATACCACTTTTTCTATATTGGTCGGAGTTTGGTACTGCAGGGGAAGTAAAACACCTAGTAAGAGAGCATTCAATAGAAACTAGGAGGGAGTTGTTTTTTTTTTGAAGAATGACAAAACAAGAATAAGGGTCAGGTGTAGGGGTTGTGTTCGATTTCAGCCCAACTGAAGGTCCTGGATCTGGATATTGGCCCATCTAGAAGTCCATTAGCGAAAGGGTACAAGTGCATTGCTTGCCAAAAAGGACCCTTCACAAATACTCTACCCATGGCTACCGTTTGTCAGCAGGAATGGTGAGGCAGGTATCCGGGTCGGTCGAACATATAATGAGCAAACACTTGTTTGCAATCAAGGGAAGTCAGAGCTTTTGACCTTCGCTATATCTCACAGAAAATTACAGCACAAGTTGAAACAAATCCAGAGCTGTTGGATATTGGATTTCACAAACACATCAAACCATTAACACAAGTGGGCGTATAGGTGGAATTCTAGAGAGAGAAAGTTAGAGGTTTAGGGAACTTAGTGAGAGAAAGTGAAAGATATTATTATGAGCTCCAACTCTCTACCTTTGGAGGTAGAGAGTATTTATAGTCTTACATAAACCGCCACACAACGGGCTGTGGATCAGGCATACAGTGGGTAAAGACCCGTCCGTCCTCCACGGTGTTACTAACTAAATACTACTTAACTAAATATAACTATGACTACGAGCATTCTAACGATTACATATACTTGAGGTGACCGACTCTTTAATACCGGAATTTCTAATTCCTAACAATCTCCCCTAAGGGAGGTCACCTCAAACATATACTAAAATGACATTGAATACAATCGGATATTACATTAACAATTGATCTTGCATTCTTGATGTAGTACTTTGCTCGGAAGCTCGTAGTCATTGATTCCACTCATTGCATGTTTGGTTAATCCAAGTGGAGGTCTTTTACTGATCCACGTGATAATAATGTTGAGCCAGCTTTTGAGATCATCAGCTAATAGAAAATCTCGATACATCCATTGTGGTGTTGGTATTATGTGATGATGTGACTTTCAGACCGACATGCTCACATTCTGGATCATGATATCTTCTCATCGAGTAGCGGAAGCATTAGTTGATTCATGATATTGGCGCAGCCAGCGAGAAGCATGGAGTTAGAAATATCGAGTCATTGATGCACTAACCATGATTTCTTTTGATATGAATGTGTTGTGTGAGCATGCGGCTATGGATTGACCGCTTCATTCGATCACCGCAAACGTCGGGGTGAACCTGCATAAGACAGTTAGCAATAAAGCGCACGAAAGTGTCTTTGATCACTTTCGATGAATTGAGGTACACGGCCCACGGTTCCCGTTGATCGATACAAATCGCCTGTGATCGGTATAATTCGAAGAATTTCCTTGACGTGGGTTTCGCAATGCTCTAGTCGTTCTCAAACCGAACGTCCTCAAAGAAGACAACACGGAGTGAGTGAACCAATAATTTACGTCCCACGATTGATGAAAAGAGATTTGAAAAACAATCGTGTATTGCTCAATAGAAATTGTTTTGCAATATAACGAAGGTTTTAATGAAAATCAATTATCAATCATAAAACACCTTTTGATTTGAAAAATTAGTACACGGTCGACATGCTAATGAAAAGAGTTTTAAAGCACAAAGACCGTTTTTCAAAGGTATCCGTCAATCCATAACTGAACGGATTGATTCAAAAGATTGAATCGCCCATTGTTTCTGTTCAGTTGTCACATGGTTGATCTATATAATAGATCTCACATGCCACCTACCGAAGCTTGTTAGATGTTGGCTGCATAAGGCTTTCCATCTTCACAGTGAATATGTAAACACATCACTCAGATGTTACGCAATACCACAAGGATAATGCGTAGGACTCAAGATATAATCTCTCTTCCACATTGTGTGAAACAGAGAGTCTTCATTGAAAGTGTCCTAATGAGATTTATTGATGATCTCGTGGCTCTAGACTCAATTTGTGCATATTTGGATCCTATATCGGAGACTAGGGAGAGGGTCTCCTCCTTCAATATCAACAATCTCTAAGAGAAAGTCGATAGATAATGTCGGTTCCCGTGAGAATGAAACAAGTCCTTTTAAGAGGAACTTGAGTGGTTTGGGAAGTTGAAGTGCAGCGTCCATCGGGTCCATGACGTCTTATATTCAATACCGATGTTACCATCAGTAGCATATGAATTGAACCCGGTTTCTGCCCTAAGGTTGAATAAATGGAGGGCTATTTGTTTTCACCCTTTTCTCATTCAATTCTTTTTAATTCTTCAACCCCTTCTGTGCTTACCGAGACTTCATAGCAAGAACCTTGTTGGGTTTATTCCAAAGACTAGCTCAGTCCTTAGTCCGCACTCTTACCATATCTCATTTTTCTCCTTTTATCATCATACCTAAGAACTCTACACTAACTAGTGGATAGTCCCTGGGTAGATCCCTCCTGTTCTGGCGGATCATGGGAACACATACCTAACCTTATCGTCCTTATATCACCATACATAATGTAAAGTTGGTCGGTCTTTTGGTATTGTTCATCTGCCATAGGAACCAATTGAAAACCATTTGAAAATCAATCCGTATACTTATGATATTTTATCAAAGCATTTTGTACCTGAATTGTTTTTGATATTTTTAGAATAAGAACTCCCCCTCAACATGTGCATCAAATGTTTGAAATAGTTTTGCACACGGAGGCAAGAGAAAGAATTAACTTCTTTGATTACCATTTTCTAAAAGATATCAACATCACTTCCCTAATCAAGACAAGTAGATAAAGCATTTTTGGGAAGGATGAGGTTTTCATGATTTTGCTCCCCTCAATATGTGCCTCGAGATTTGAAAAGAGTTTTGCACATACTAGAGGGAACCTCGCATTGAGATAAGTGATCACGTTTCAAATCATTGTGGTTTAAGATAGATGCTCCCCTCAACGTGTGCATGGAAAATTTGAAATCGTTTGTCACTTGGGAGGAAACATGTACATCACTTATAAAACCATTTATCGAATTATCAGTTTAAATCCAATTTAAATCACAAATTCTCCCCGGATCACAATTATCAAATCATTTGAGATTTGTGATCTCTTATAGATTTAAATTGATTTTGAAAGCTTTTAAGGAGAATTGTGACTTGATTATGAAAGCGTTTTAACCGATAAGGATCGGATTTTGAGACTTTAAACTCCATTGGTTAAACATGCATGATTATCTTTTGAAAACAATTGAATGCCAAATAACTTTTAATTTAATTGAAATCATTCTCCCCTCAATCAATGACATAGGTTGTTGATTGAGAGATTGATATTTTGACAAATAAGTCCAGATGATTATCAAAAATAGACACTGAGTTATTTTTCAAAGCAGTTAGTTTTCAGCAGATAAATGTTTAAAGAATCAGAGCATGGAATTTTGAAAACATGATAAAGTATGGCTCTGTTCTTTCTTTGAAAAGCGGGTTACTGCTTGAAATGACAATAAACCATTGTTTCTCTTTCTCCCAAAAATATTTTTGATTTTTTGATTTTTTAAGAATTGAACAACATCTAAAGACTCGTGTCATTCTTTGAATGACATCACAAAGACCGTAGATATTATCGAACCGAGAAAACGCATGACAAAATGACAATATTTTTGAAGATTTTTCGAATTTTCAGATTTTTATGGATTTTGAAGGTTTTATAATTTTGTATTTTGATTTTCGAATAGATATATACAAGAGATAGATGAAGATAGACCTTTACTCCTCGTCTTCCTCCCTCACGAGACGTTTGAGTGTTTCTGGTTGAAGGCTTTTCAAGCCTAGTCGTGGAAGAATGAACTCAAAACGTTCTCTTGGAAGAGCTTTGGTGAAGATGTCGCTAACCGATATTGAGACCTCACAAAATAGAGTTCCACCACACCTTTTTCCACTTGTTCCCTGATGAAATGATGTCGAATGTCGATATGCTTTGCTCTTGAGTGTTGAACGTTGTTGCATGAGAGAGCAATAGCACTTTTATTATCACAAGATGAGGGATTTTGTTGAATTCAAAGCCATAGTAGATAATTGAGATCTCATCCATAAGATTTGAGCACAACAAGATGACATGGCTATGTATTCAGCCTCTGTAGAGGAAATAGAAGTACTCATTTGCTTCTTTGAAGACCACCTCACAAGCTTATCACCCAAAGCGAGCACCTCCGCATGTACTTCGACGAGTATCTTGACAACTCGCATGATCGCATCTGCATAGGTCGTTAGTGACATACCGGTGTCCTTCGGTACCAAAGTCCCATATTGATGGTTCCTTGGAGATACCGAAAGACCCGTTTAACCGCTTCAAGGTGCTTTTAGTAGGCTTAGCACGGTATCTAGCACACATGCAAACAGCGAACAAGATGTCGGTCTACTAGCGTGAGGTACATCGGGGATCCAATCATACTACGATATTTTGTTTGGTCAATCATGATCCTGAGTGGTCCTCATCTAGTTTGGTTCGATCAATCATGGGGGTGTCAACAGGGTCACTTGAATCAAATCCAAATTTCTTTAAAATCTCATGTGCATATTTAGATTGATTTATGAAAATGCCTCCGGGACTTTGTGAAATTTGTAATCCCAAGAAAAATGACATTTGTCCCATCATTGACATTTGAAATTTTGAACTCATTTCATTAGAAAACGATCACATTCCATTGGGTCTGTCGAGGCAAAAATAATATCATCAACATAAATTTGAACATGAGTTAAATGTTTGCCGACTTCCGGTGAACAATGTAGGATCAACTGCTCCTTTGCTAAATCCGGTTGATAGAAGAAACTTTGACAGTATATCATACCATGCCCTTGGAGCTTGCTTTAAACCATAAAGAGCCTTCTTCAAACGATAAACGTGAGTAGGATGCTCTTGATTCACAAATCCTTCAGGTTGGCCGACGTAGACGACTTCTTTAAGATCTCCGTTCAGAATGCCGTCCTTTACATCCATTTGATAGACTACCATGTTCTTACTTGCAGCATTAGCCAAAAGATTCTAATTGCCTCGATTCGAGCCACAGGAGCAAAAGATTCTTCAAAGTCTATACCTCCTCTTGACGGTATCCTTTAGCAACTAATCGAGCCTTGTTCTTCAACACATCACCATGCTCATCAAGTTTCACTTTGAAGATCCATTTTAGAGCAATAATCATAGCACAACTGGAGGCGGTACTAATTCCCATCCATCTAGTCGATCGAACTCATGAATTTCATCTTGCATAGCATTGAACCAACTATCTTCATTCATGGCGGTTTTAACATCTTTTGGTTCGATCTTAGAGAGTACGGAGTTGAAGAAGCACCATAAGGCATCGGTTGCAAGTTGTTTCCGTGTGGATACAGGACGAGAGGGATTTACAATGATGTTGTCTAATGGATGATCGTGAGTCCATTTTCTGAGGTGTTCATGTGGTAGTTGTTGAGGGACTGAAGTAGCAGAGTCGATGTCTCCTGAAGAAGATGGTTCGGATGAAGATTCAGGAGCAAATATGTTTTCAAATGGAGCATCTTCGGGGGTAGCAAAGGGATTAACTTCATCATTGATGCCAGAAACATTTCCATGATGTACATTTGAAGAATGATGATTTGTTGATGAGATGAAGGATCAGAGCAGTGCTTCTTGACTTACAGATATTGAGACTGAAGGATTGACTTCATTCACAGGAATATGAGCATCCTCTGTTGTAGGGATCAACACCTCATTAGTAATTGAATCATAAAGTTCATCAAACATAGGATCAAACAATTTCTTTAAATCATCTTCAGATGGAGGTACATATGGAGTTTCTTGAGAAGAGTTTGGAACAAGGGATGAACCAATGGGACTGTTTGAAGTGCGGGTCCCGAGCTGGATTGTCCAGGAGCCATTTGACCGTCACTCATCAAACGTAACAGGAATTGTTTCCATGATATTTCGGGTTCTTTTGTTGTAGATTCGGTATCCCTTTTTGTTTGGTGCATATCCTACAAATACTCCAATGTCGGCTTTAGCTCTAAGTTTGCCTAAGTCTTGACCCTCATTAGTTGGATAACACAATGCACCAAACACACGAAGGAAAGAGAGATTAGGTTTTCTTTTGTGGACAAGTTCATATGGAGTTTTTCCATGAGCGTGTGAATCGGGGAGCGATTTTGTGTGTAGTATGCAGTGGCAATAGCTTCAGCCTAGAGAAACATTGGAACCTTTGAGTAAATCAACATTGTTCTAGCGGCTTCTACAAGAGTTCGATTTCGTCTTTCAACTACACCGTTCGGTTGAGGAGTTCGTGGAACACTTCTTTGATGGCTGATTCCAATGCTTTCATAGAATTCACTAAGTTGTTTGTTAACAAACTCGTTCCCATTGTCGTTCGATAATTACGGACCGGTTTTGTTAAGTCGAACGCGCAAATGTTTGATGAGTTTGATGATGATATCAGGAGTTTCATCCTTTGTCCTTAAGAACTTGACCAGGTGAATCTAGAGTAATCATCAACCACAACTAACACATATTTCTTCCCAAAGATATTATGCACTCTCATTGGTCCACATAAATCCATATGAATTGTATGAAGAACTTCGTGTGAGAGTTAGTAGGTTTGGGTTTATGGGCATACTTTTGCTTTTTCCCAATTGACATGCTGAACAAAGATGATCCTTTTCATACTTTAATCGAGGTAAACCTACAACTAAGTCCTTTCTGGAGAGATCATTGATGGTGCCGAAGTTCAAGTGATTGAGACGTCGATGCCATAACCATGACTTTGTTTTGAAGCCTTTGACAGCAAGCAAATTGGAGAAGACTTCATCATATCTTCTATAGAGATGGTGTAAAGATTTGAACCACGAGTTCCTCTTAAAAGTTCCTTACCATCAAGTTCTCTAACAAAACAAGTATGTTTTCTCAAGGCTACTTCTAGATCGAGTCACGAATTGACCGACAGATAATAGATTATGACCAAGACCTTCCACATAGTATACTCTAGAGATAACACTATCACCAACAACATAATCACCATAACCCATAATTGCACCGAAATGATCATTACCGAATCTAATCTGTCCGATGAATTTGCTCACGGTTCATGAGCCGCGACCGGTCTCGTCATATGCTTGGAACAGCGGCTGAGTCCGGTACCACGAGAACGATTTGAATGATCTGCAGTTGAACCTGAGACAAGAATGGATAACTAGATAATTGGGATCCCCATGCAAGAATGGGGTCCACTTGGTTAGTAATAGTAATTGGAACACCCACATCGAAATAAACATCCATATCAGAAGTAGAAGCAATGGAATCATTGGGAATAGATGCAATGCTGGTGTCAGTATTTGACCTATTCAAAGTATGTTCACTTCTTAAGGGAATAGTTCTACCAAGGTAGGCATCCATTTTCTAGTGGGCATAATCTTAGCAGTTTGAGAACAAAACCGATTATTCTTATGGCCAAAAGGTATCCAATAATAACCTATCTTTATAAAAGTTCTTCCTGTGGTTTCCACTGTTTTCTAACAATCTTTCGTTTTGCCTTTTTGCCTTATTTGCACGATTATTAGCATTAACAATTTTAACTGGGCATTTGACAAAGATTAGACAAAGCATTCACACCACATTCATGATTAGCAACGAATTCAAGCGACATCATTACAAGGTTTGCAAATAGTATCGAATTCAATTAATTACTGATGCGCCTAAGGCTAATACTTGAATCAACACGATTCGTTTTATTCAACTCAAGCTTAAAGTTCCTAGATTGGTCTTCTACTCTCTTCCAATGCACATTCTTAGCTTGCAAGGTCCTATCATTCCTTGTATTGTCTTGAGACTTTGACCTTCTCGCTTTAAAGTCACTGATTACTCCTGTAGAGGGAATGGGAACATTAGTTGGTTGATCTAATTTTTGCATTCTTGAACTTGATGTGCAAGGATCTGAAGTACTAGAAGGCACATTAGTGTATACTTTCTTAAGACGTGATTTGAGCTTTTGCGTGCACACTAAAGTTCACTTTCTTAGCACTAACATATCTCGAATCTGAACTACTTGAAGGCACATTAGTGTTTCCTTTCTTAAGACTGGGCATAGAACGGATTTCCTGCTTGGCACTAGGCATAGAACAAGGCATCACAGCTTTGCCTTTTGCACCTAAGGTTAAGGATTTGGGACATGTTGCAATTACACATTCTAGCAACTCTTGAGATCGTTTGGCTGGAGGCAAGCAAACCTAATTTCACTATCAAGAGGTTTGTTAATGAAATCCTCTTCGACAATCTCACGGAGACATTCTAGACTATCCTTAAGGTGAGCACAATATTCATGAAAAGCATGTTCATTATTCCTAAGATGAGGAGGAATATATTTAACCGCATCACAGTGTATTTGCAAGGGTGATTTTGAGACAACATTCTTATTGAAAACAAGTGGCAGTTTCCCATTTCACTGACTTCTCAGATTCTCAATTTCCTTTTGTAAAGACGTTATTTTTCGTTGTTTTGGTCACGGGTGACTTTTATTGAATCATATAACTCTTTAAAATGTCGTTTAACTTTTTCATTTTCTTCTAGAAAACTCTTGTTTTCCTTTTGTAAGGCATCAACTAAGTTTTGAAGATGAAAAGTTTGAGAATTCTCAGAATCTAAAGGAGGAGGCATTTGGGAGCCTGCCATATTGTTCGTTTGACCCTTTAATTGAGAGATTTGGGCTTTCAACTTTCTCGATCGTGTTGCAATGAGCTTGAATCTGTTCATCACGTTTGTTAATTTGAAAAGCTGCATCAAACTCTGGAGCATCTGAGGATGTCTTGATATTTGAAGTTTTGACATTTTCTTTAAGATGTTGATATTTTAGTTGTAAATTAAAATGCTCAACTTCCAGTTTAGAAAAATGTTTAACCAAATTGTCGTGATCATCCAGTTCAATTTTCTCGTTTAGTTTAGAATTAGTTTTTCAAGCTCAATGACACGATCATGGGAGACTTTCAGGAACCAGATAGTTCATGAAATTTGGAAGCATTAATAGAGCAATTTGAAGTGAAAAAGATATCTTGAGCAACACATTCAGTAATAAGAGTCTCATTTAATGTATGCAAGTTCTTCCTCTCAATCTCATTATATTTTAGTGCACGCTCATAATCACTAACTTCAACTACCATTGCATCAAATTCCTTTTCCATTCCCTTGAAATCAGTTTCTATCCCCTTTTTAAGACTCTCAAAGTGATCTTTTAGAAGTTTAAAGAAAGGCATGACCTCAGTTAAATAACATTCTTTCATTTGCTCAAAACCCCTTTCTCCTTCTTCGTTATACCCGAAGTGGGTGTGATCCTTATCTTGCAAGTTTTCTCAAAATCAACAAATAGTTGAAATATAACATATTGGCTAATTAAGGTCTTGCTTTTAGTGGCAATTTTCCTAGGAACAAGATGCATTGGTGTATTAGGAGGATACACAGTCGCTCTAGGCATTTTCCATAGGGGAGGGTTTGTTTCAACAATATTTTCACTTTCCTTATCTAAATCCTTCTTCCAGAAAACTTGTTCGGGAGTCAACAATGTCTGAGGCTTAAACATGTTCAAGGAAATCCAGTTTTCCTTTTTGTAGTCATGGGGAGTGATAATTATTTTTTTCTCTTTGCATTTAGGATCATCTAATTTTTGTTCATCCTTTCCCTAGTGACTTCATCTGATTTCTTATCTTCCTCAGTGCACTCAAGGCAACTAGGTTTCTGTCTAGGTTTAAGAATCTCATTGCCATCATAGATCACACTTTGAGCATTTTAGCTATCTTTAATACTCGAGGTTGGGTTTATCTATCATGGGAACACTATGCTTATCGCTTAGAACTCTATGTTTAGTGACCATGTGAGCAAATCGAATGGTGTTTCCTTTTATGTACAACTTGTTTTCAAGTTTGTTTTTCAAAGTTTTCAGATTAGAAAAATCTCTCAAGAGTTTTGATTCCTTTGCATTAAATTCTTGCTTAAGCATTTTCACATTTTCTTGAAGTTCTTGTTTTTGCTTAGCGGTTTTAGAAAGTTTTTCTTGCAAGGAATTTAATTCTTGTTTCAATACTTCTTCTCTAAAATTACTTTTCTAATGATTGTACGCATTTGGTCATCCATTTCCTGCTCACGAGTGGTCAACTCAAATTTAGCACGTTGTTCATAAATAGCAACACGTTCTTTATAGGCATTTAGTTCGGAAATTACAGAATCATCAGGGGCACATGCAGTGTATTCATCAAAAACATAGTCATTGTTGATGCAGGAAGATGCATCACTTGGTACAACTTCACTTTCACTTTGTTTCACATATTGATCATATGGGACAATATTGATATTACCCATATTTTCAACATTTGATTCAATAGTTTCAGTTGATTGTACTTTGTCATGCATCTTTTGCACATCGGCATCATCGTATAGTTTTAATACCTCTGAGATGAGTTTGTCTTTGGATGGGCCAGCTAGTGGTGAAGAAGAGACCTTGGGAGAAACCATTGGAGAAATGCTAGCCATAAAATTGTGTGTGCAGTAGGTCCATCATCCACATCAGAATCGTATGCATCACAATCAGTGACTTGAAAGGCATTCTGATGATTGTGACCTATCTCTGAATAGGTCGCTCATCCACATCTGTATCACAGGTCTTGGCATTGCCCTCAGCTAGAAACAACAATTCCTCTTCATCCAAAGCAGCACCATTGTCACGAGCTTGTACAAGCGACATCTTATCTCTGAAGTAAT
The DNA here is from genome assembly GCA_910596185.1 of Chrysanthemum makinoi. NCBI lineage: Eukaryota > Viridiplantae > Streptophyta > Magnoliopsida > Asterales > Asteraceae > Chrysanthemum > Chrysanthemum makinoi. Next base: position 201,498,852 of record OU343224.1, on the reverse strand, counting down.
CGGCATTCTGTGGACGCTTTGGAGATGTGCAGTTCCTTGCAATGTGTCCCTCACCACCACAGTTATAACATTTGATTGGCTTAGCTTGACCTTGGTTACCATTCCTTCCTCGATTCTGGTTGCCAACATAACCTCTACCAGCTCCACCTCTTCCCAGATCATACTGTCTTTCTGAATGGTTGCACCACGATCCTTCCATCTTTAACAGTGGCTTGATTGTGTGGGTTAGATCTTTGTTCGAGGTTGTTGTTGGTTTGTGGGAGAGAATTCATGTTTTGACTAATGAGAAGAGCTAGTTGATTAATGAAGTTACCCACGTGTGCATCAAAGATCGGCTTGTTTGAACATAGGATCAGGAATGAGTTTGTGATTACCATTACCCAGGGTATGACTTGTGATGCTTTGGTTGTGATTCCGATGTTTGAGTAGAAGGCGGTTGAGTCATTAGACGAGCTTGTCTCTCCCTGGTTGGTTTTGAACTGATTGAGAATCAATTTTTCAAACATAGCATGTCTCTCATTCGGAAGGAGGAAGGCATAGAGTTGCTCATAGTTTGTATTCTTCAATCCTTTAGTGAGCTTCACAGAGGTGACAAACTTGTGCCATTCGGGATTCATGTTGTTCACAAATTTTGAGTTCAATTGAATGTTAGGCATAGTCATTCTGATGTTCCTCATGTCATTCACTAACTTATGAAATCTCACATAGTACTCATAGACACTCTCATCTGGTTTCATCTTGAAGTGTTCAAATTCGTCATAGAGTTGGGATTCTCTGTCTTCCATAGTTAATTCGGAACCTGAGAGAAGCATCTTAACATTATCCCAAACTGCCTTTGCATCGGTGTTATGATTGATCAGCTTGTAGATGTCTTTAGGAAGACCTTGAAGAACAATGTTGAAGCCCGATATCGCATCGAATCTCTTTTCCTCCTTATCCTCAAGCTCATCATACATTTTAGGTCTGTCCATTCCGTAAAAAGGAGTACCATCTTCATTAGTATCAAGTATGTCTCTAGTCGTCTCAACTCGATATGGTCCTTCATCAATGGATTTGAGAATGTTGACACCATTTTCCTTTCCAAGGCGGTACAATCTGATTCGTTGAGCCCAAGAATCGTAGTCGGTTCATCAAGCATGGGTGGATCGAGTATCCGACCAAATGCTTGAACATCCTCGACAGCGATGGAGATGATAGTAGAAACGTTGGTAGACATGTTAACAGATAATACGGGATTTTATAACTCTATGATTAAACCGGGAAATAGATTCTTTCACGAGATTTTACTAAATCAAGAGAAAACCGTAAAACAATCACCCAAGTCGCTAGAAGATAATGCACCAAGTCGCTAACACTTAATTCGCTATACCACTAAGTCGCTAGAGTCCCAAGTCGCTAGACAAATGCAAGTCGCTAAGTAGTAACTCGCTAAGCCTCAAGTCGCTAGCAAAATTTTGGCAGAATTCGCTACTCAAGGCGCTAAAGATACAAGTCGCTAAAGAGCAACTCGCTACAGACCAAGTCGCTACCACCAAGTCGCTACCAGTAGTGGAGAGTCCACTACTTGTACTGTAAATCGCTAGGTCTAAGTCGCTAGGTCTAAAAATGTAACTCGCTACAAATTTGTAAAGCAAGTTGCTACTGAAGAAATAATCCGTGAGTTAAGTCGCTAGCAAGAAAAACCACATAAACATCACTTTTCAATCCAAAAACAACCCAACCAAGATGATTCAAGCTAACCAAATGAAAACCTAAACACTTGTGATGATTCTAAACATAAAAGTACTAACAAAATCCAAACTTTAACACAAGAAATCAACCAAATGATGCAAAAACCACTAAACTTTTTCAAACTCAAAACCACCTAAAAACCACTAGAAATCCAAAGATGTGCAAGATATGATCTAACCATGGCTCTTGATACCAATTGTTGGATATTGGATTTCACATACACATCAAACCATTAACACAAAGAGGTATATGGTGGAATTCTAGAGATATAAAGTTAGAGGTTTAGGGAACTTAGTGAGAGAAAGTGAAAGATATTATTATGAGCTCCAACTCTCTACCTTTGGAGGTAGAGAGTATTTATAGTCTTACATAAATCGCCACACAACGGTACGTGGATCGGGCATACACAAGTGGGTAAAGACCCATCCATCCTCCACGGTGTTACTTAACTAAATACTACTTAACTAAATATAACTATGACTATGAGCTTTCTAACGATTACATATACTTGAGGTGACCGACTCTTTAATACCGAGAATTTCTAATTCCTAACAAGAGCTTCCTCACAGTTCGGTGCATAATCAACTTACTCAAACTAATACCACCTTTTAAGTGTCCCTTTAGTAAGGTTTGTATGGCCAAAACCTAGCAATAATAGCCATCTGGGTCAATTCAAGCTACAATTTACCATGTTGAGAGATTATGTTCAAGAGTTGCGGAAGACAAACCCTAATACAATAGTGAGATGAATGTGAAATCCATTCCTCCTGATGAGTCTCTTCCAACCGTAGAGAATTCAAGAGCGTATGTTTGTTTGTGCACCGGGCAAAGGATTTAAAGATCATGGAGATCGCTTGTTGGGGCCGGCCGCTTTTCCAATTCGTGGTCTTTCAACAATGGTCAACTAATGACAACTGTGGGAATTGATAGCAACAATGGTATATACCCCTTTTGCTTATGCTTTTGTTTATTCAGATAAATATAGGATCATGGACTTGGTTCTTCATTGTTTATCCGATGATTTAGCACTGGGCCAATTTCAAGCATCACTTTTTTATTATCGACATGAATAAGGTACTCTCTTTATACTGCTCATGAATTTAAGTCTCACCGTTTTGAAACAGACGCAAAAGATATTTGATTTTGTGCGTGATATAAGTAGAGTCAGAAAGCAAGTTTTTGAAAAGTGCGTAATCACTTATTCTCGTATTAAAAGCATTCAGAGAAAATAAATTGCAATTGAAAAAGGTAGGGCCTTACAAAGACCATCTTGGAAATGTGCAACATCCTCAAGTTGCGTGTCAGCTTTTGAAAAGCTATGGTGATCTCAAGAAACTTAATCAACCAGCCCATGATTAGTTAAGTAAGATACCACCGATCCATTGGTCAAGGTCACATTTTTCATGTAAGTGATCTATCGGGTTTACCACTTACTTTGTATTCATAAATGCAAAGATAAATGGGGCTATAATTAATACATGTTTATTACTTGTCATCTTTAAAGAGAGCTACTCTCGATGTGTTACTTAATAACATGTGTCAAATGTTTCATGAGAAAATAAAAAGAGGGTTAAGCAAACCAATTATTACGTTCTTTGGAATACATCAAAGGAATACCGTATGAAGAGGATAATGCATGTTCTTATGGTGATTGAGAAGAAAGTGATGGGCCACTAACACCAACCTGCACAAACACATGCTAGAGGCTATTAAGAAAGAGGGGTCAGTATATAATGTGTGATCTAAGTTTTAGGTTAAATGCACTACCAATGTGTAGTTAATGTTGTACACAAGACTTGTACTTGCAGGTGGAGATAACAGTTTACCATGTAAACATGTTGTTGCTACCAATTGAATAATATGTATTTTAAATGGCCAACAAGTCGGAGTCAGAGAAACATAGGCTCATCTTGTTACTATCTTCACTGGGAGGCTACCTACAAACACCATGTCCAACCTATAACTAGCGTGTACATTGGAAAAATCAACTATGCCAACAACAATTGCTCCACCGAACCGAACAAACCCGCCTATAAGAGGTAGAAAAAGTTAGATAGCTCCCTAAAATCAAGAGATTGTGAAGGATGGTAAGCCGCCGGGCTTGGAAGAGTTGTCGTAGTATTTGTGGCATTGCCGACACAACAAGGTAACATGCCTAGGGTATGTCGAGCCGAAGTAGTAGAAATGCCAATAAGGGAAATGTCAAACATGTGCCTACTAAAGATGCAGGAAAAAGAAACATCGTAGGTAAAAGGTAGCGCCAGATAAAGAAGTCAAGGTACATGTGTTGTTGTTCAAAGCCAAGCTGGTGTTCAATCTAAAAATCAAGAAGAATCTAAGATCCCATCATACATGATGCATCCCTCACACAATCCCAAAGAACATCAAGCGTGAAGTGTAAATTGTCGATCCCATCATGTAATGAGCAAGCCCGTCAATCCCAAAGAACATGATCAATCCCAGCCTCGATTCCTCAGACGCTAGCCAACCGATGTTCAAGCACTTTTCGCTCAACCCAAATTGCTACACCTAAGAATGACTAGGCAAAGAAGCTACTAATCGAAAGAATGATAGCCCTCACCAATTCGCTGTTTTGAAAGGCTCAAGGCTACACTAAGGCTAAAAAGGGGGCAAGGAGCCTCGAGTAGGCGCATTCCAAGCAAGCGCCGGATTCATTTAATGCTAGGCACTAAATACATTAAGTTTTTATAACTTATGTGAAAATTTATGTCGCTTAAATAACACAAAATAACATTAAAATACTTAATACATGACACATAATGCCACATTTTCATGATATGTCATAAAGAAAATACTTAATGAAACAAAGTAACTTAAAGAAAATTTCAATCAATAAAATAAACATAAGTCAATTCAAATTTACAAATCATACAAATACTCACCCTATGACTTAAAAGGCCCATTTATATAACTTGTAAGCCCCATTTATCTTATCTTAATATTTAAAAAAGGGCCCAAAAACCCGCTACATCTCCAAGGCCCAAAATCCAAGGCTAAAAAATCTCCAAGGCGCCATGATTTTTGTGTGATTCATGCATGTCGCGGAGCTCGATCTAAAAAAATCCCAAACGCTAGAGCCTCGTGGGATTTAGAGCCTAGGCGCGCCTTAGGCGCGATTTTTAAAACTATGCTCACCATAGGTCAAATCTGTTATGCTAATTATCTAGACGATGTTTCATCTATGTTATTTCCGATGGACAAGTTATGTACTCTAAAACATATGTAGTGTGTGGTTCTAATCAGTAGCTCTCATGCTTCGAAAAGTATGCAATTTTATGCAGTTGGAATTATATCCATTTGCATTAACTATGGAACCATGTCATTATTGTGTATTTTTAAAGATTGACTAAGCTTGATGTGTGAATAATTTGCATCAAAAGTAACCAAAGCTAAATAGAACTTCATAAGAATGTTGACATTTAAAAGTCAACCCTAAACAAATTGCTAACCATCTGCATACCCATAAGGCATAAAATCTAAAAACAAACAAAAAACTAATACTTCATAACAAGGTTACTACAATTCAAGATATGTAACATTAACCAAGTAGTCTCATTACATAAAAGGTTAAAAAGTTATCCCAATGCATAAACAATTAAGAACAACATCCAACTTAGCACCATGTAAATCTTTCACTTCCTTACATCACCTTGAGCATCTACTAATCTTTCCTCAAGCTCATTTCTCCCCCTCAAAAGTCCTGGTATGATCATTCTTGAACGAGCACAGATTTCAGGATCATACCATCTTATCCACCAATAAAGAAGACCTCTATTGATGATTATGAGAAGTCATTAAACAACCACGTTACAAACTTACACAAGAAATATTAAGACGCACTTACTTGAACATGACAACCAAAGAATCACACCGGTTGGAGAGGTCCCACTCTGCGCTAATAATAGCTTGATTATCACACCAAAGAACGCACCATCTTCAAACAATTATCGTTTGAAGAAGACCGGTTTTGAAGGATAGTTTAGGGATGCGTGATAAATGTAGACCAAACCTTGTTACACACATATACTAGCTACATACACTCGCATAACCCGGTTTTATTTAGACGCTACAGTGAAGACGGTTTTGCTCACCAACATAACGTTGACAACGGGCATTATTGGTCAAGGACGAATCGGCAAGATTTAATGGCAAGGTTTGACCTCGTGGCGATGCAGGGCGAAGTTTCGTCCGACGCGAATCCTACCGCCAAGTTTAGGGACCAACGGTGTGTTTTAGTCTAATTTTAGTGTAGCCAATTGACTGTTAGGTGGTGCAAGAACCCAATTATTAAATCGTAAAAATGAAATAGGCCCACAAACGCACTTGTTAGTTAGTTGTTGCCGGCGTAGATTTTGAGGTGAGGATGGTCGGGCCAAGAAGACCCCAATTTGTTCTGTTCGGTTCATCAATCGTTGAATATAGTTTTGGTGATGAAGGTTGGGGTGCTATTCTTGCTGACATTTACTCTCGTAAGGTTTGTTTTCTTTTTCTATCTTTAAATTAATATATTCATGAGAAATATAGTATAATTTTGGGGTTTTTCAACTACAGTAATATTTTAGGAGTTATCAAGTTAGTTGAGAATTCTTTTGGGTCTTGAAGGCTATTTATCCACAGTTACAACACTGACTGAGTTCTCCAGTTTTTAAATGGAGATGTAATAGAATTTTAAATAACTATAAAAGGAAGTGAAGATAAAATGCGTTATTGAGTTGGAAAGAGAATGAAAGAAAGGGAATGGGAGTTCATGCTCTTTAGGTTGGAGAGAAATGTAGGAAACATAACAATTTTACAGTATGCCCTCAATGTTTATATTTTTGGTGTGCTTTTTTTTCATTACAAAAGATTATATGAAACTCGAGAATGGATGGAGGGTTTAGCAAGTACGCTCATCAGTCTCACATCCATTTTATCCTTAAAAAGCCTCGAGAACACAACTTATATTCTTTTTCCCACCACTTCTTTCACTTTCTTTCCTTGTAAAAAAACCTCCAGAACAAAAGTCGTGTTTGGAGGCAAGAAACTGAAATTTGTTCTAATAACTGTTGCTTCGACATAATCTCATCGCGATTGGGCCTTTGCCTTCACTTTGTTGCTCTGTTAGAATACCTTGGTGGGTTAATATCGCATTGTGTATAAAAGTGGATAGCTTTGGTTGTATAGTTGTATATCAATTAGGTGCTATATTCTATATTGTCCAGCTGATGTAGAAGTCCTTCAGAATCACTTGTTTGAAATAAGAAATATCCATAGCCAGAAGATTCACTTAAACTAGTTTCTGAGACTAATATAACATGTATCTGTGTTGCCGAGAGCCAGAGACCAGTAATACACCTCGGATTTATTTGTGACTATAAGTCTCTTCAACCATTGGAAAGTAGAAAATAGCCTGATCGACAATGTTAGATTTTGGAATCATTAAGTTATGTGTGTCTCTTTTATGTGTTATTTATATAAATTCAATAACTATGTTTTGGGTTTGTTTTCATAAAAATAGACCTTAGAGGACTTGATCGTAATGAGAATGATCTGAACATGAATGAAAACACAAACTTCCCCCAATTCTCTTTTATCTATTAATTTCATTTATCGTTTCTTTCATCAGTATCTATTCTACTCATTAGATACCCTTGTTGATTGGATCGGATTATCGGATTCTAGTTTGTTTTCCATTATTTGAATTGGAGCATAACACATTGGGATGGACAGATGGCATGACCGCATGAAAGGTTTGCTGAGCAAATTACAGAATTTTATCAATCTGTTAGCAGAGTCTACCAAAACTTTTTATGATGTAATTAAATATAATAATTTTTACTTGCTTCATATGCCATAGTTTGTTGGGTCGCTTCTAGTTTACATGACCATCCCAACTTCTTTGTTTGATCTTTGGTATATACTACTAGCATATAGAGGTATGCTATCAGATTATGTATATCATTTTTTTATTATTATTTTTTTTTTTAATTTTTTTTCTAAATGCAAACTTCTCGTTTCTTCAGAAAAACGGTAACACAAATATTGAGGTGGAATCTGAATGTATTTTGTTATTTATGTACTTAATATAAACTCTTGTGTGCAAATGGTATAGGCAGACATATTTTTGCGGGGATATGGTGGCTGGAACTCCAGGCAAGCTCTACAAGTTCTGGATCAAGTCTTTCCGAAGGTGATTTGTTCAATTTATATCTTTTTAAATATAATGGAAATGCTTCATAACCAAAGTCATATAGATTTATTTGTAATTTCCAATGAGTTTGATTTTTTAATTTTCTATATTCAGACAGTCCATTCTTAAAACTTACTAAAGTCATTTAATCATTTTACACAAAATTCAGACACCTTATGAATCATTTGAAGCTAAAACGTATTATTCACAGAGGCATTCTTTGAATTATCAAGAACTAAATCATACATTTTTAGGATGATCCAGTACAACCATCTCTGGTGGTAGTTTATTTTGGAGGTAATGATTCAGTGCTTCCTCATCCAGATGGCCTTAGTGCTCATGTACCACTGTCGGAGTATGTTGAAAACATGAGGAAGATAGCTGTCCATCTCAAGGTACGTTTTTATCATAATTATATGATCTGATTAACCTTTAAAATTGCTCTGCAAACATAGAATACATGCATGACGCATATTATACGTATGACAATGCGTTCACAAAGTAATATGTTCTAATACAACCCACATATTGTTACCAGAGCCTTTCAGAGAAGACGCCAAGATAATATTTCTCACAGCTCCGCCCGTGAATGAGGCTCAACTATTAGAATCTTTGGGGTGATATTTTTATTACTGAGTTTGTTTTTTCTCACATCTCTTTGTAATTGTAGATTCTCATTGACACCTAGAATTTTGTTCTATGAAAACAGTGTTGATGGTCGCAAAAATGTGCTTTGCCAAAAATATGCAGATGCTTGTGTTGAGCTGTGCCATGAGATGGGAATTAAGGCTATCAATCTTTGTAATGCATTCAAGGAGCATCGTGGCTGGATGACAACATGCTTTACGTGAGTATTCTTCGGTATGTGTTTCTGGCTTCAAATTCTGAATCAGAACATTTATCAAATAATCGTAGTTCACTGAGCACAAATTTATTCTAAGGGTTGAGATGGTAATATTATGCTTTAAGTGTCCCTTTATAACCATAGTGGCAATCAAGTGATTTCGTTACCATTAGTTAAAGTTGAAACTGTTTGTAAGTCAATATCTTAATAGTTTGATTACCATCATTTATTTTTTGGAATGTCATTAACATAAATTTTCCCAATGACAGAGATGGGATGCATTTAACACCTGTTGGTAGCAAGATTGTGGCAAAGGAGATACTCAAAGTCCTTACAGAAGCCGACTGGAAACCGAGTTTGCACTGGGAGTCCCTGCCTGCAGAGTTTGCTTAGCGCTTAAGGTACTATTTAAGTCGTCTTGATCGCACAAGCAGTACTAAGCATTGCTGTGCATACTTGGCAAAAATCCTACAACCAAAAATACTTGATATTCTAACTTAATGACAAACTGTGTGAGAGAGAGTGTGTGGGATAGAGTGAGGTTTGATGGGAAAGGGCAAAGTGGGACTAGAGATAAATATAGTGGTGAATCTACTAGGACACGCAATCTAAACGCTAGGAAGATCTCGTTTGCGTCGTTTATGTTCTACAACTATCCAGAAAGTTTGAGTGTGGGGGATTTATGGAGAATGTTCAAAGGGTATGGAACTGTCTTCGACATCTACACGGTGAAGAAGAGGTTAAGAAATGGACAGAAGTACGAATCCGTTCGCTTCAAAATATCGCAGATGTGGAATTTCTTTACAATAGGCTACGTTCGATCAACTTTTCTGGGAAACAAAGGTTGATTGTCTTCCCTCTGCCTATGACAGGAAGACGGGCATGGCAAACATGGGAAAGGAAAAGGGTGGAGTTGATGGGCCGAAGATAAAAACAGGGACATGGGATAGAGATAGCAGAAGCTACATTGATGTTCTGAAGGAGAGAAGCAGGGTGGTTAGTGAGACCGATAGAAAAAAGGATAAGAGAGAACAAGAGACATGTGGGGGGATGCAGGAAGTGGTGATAGATGAGGACGACATGGATGGTTATGTGATAAAAAGGGGTTTCATTGGGGAGGTTAAGAAGATAGATTTCATAGAAAAGTTACCTGATCTTTGTAGCACTGTTGGGTTGTAGAGGTGACATACATGGGAGGGATGGAGGTTATGATTGTGACGGAGTCGGAAGAAACGGTAAAAAATGTGGTCGAGGATACCGAGCATGAAGTTAGATAGACGATGGTTATGGAAGCTACGGAGGGCGGATGCACTTGGGTGTCGTTTGTTTTTTCTCAATAAGCACTTTTTTTCCTCTTTTCACCTCTTTCTTCAGTAAGTGAGTAAGGTATGTTTTCGGTTTTTTGCAAACAAAAGTGCTTCTTTTCACTTCTTTCTTCTAAATTTCAGACATTATCTTTCACTTCTTACCTCTTCTTTCACAAACCCAACATCTCTCTTTCTATATCTTACACCTCTTTAACGCTTCATTCTGCTTTTATGTTTCACCTGCTTTTATGCTTTTGTCCGCTTTTGTCCGCTGCCTTTTACGCCACCGCTTTCTTAAGTTTTCGGCCCGCTTTATTACTTTCATTCGCTTTCCCGCTTTTAACGCTTCGGCCTATTTTTACGCTTTCCTCCGTTTTAGTTTTTCACCCGTATTTACGCTTTTGTTTTACGCTTTTGTCAGCTTATGTCCGCTACTTCTTATTTTATTACGTTGTCTCTGCTTTTTTACATTTACGCCGGTTTTTTTACGTTTACGCCGGTTTTTTAACTTTTTCGTCCTTTTTTATTTTTTCGTCTGTATTTTTACATCCGTTTTTACGCTGCCCACCTTACGCCACTGTTTTTATTTTGTCCGCTTTTGTTCGCTTTCATCCGCTTTTTACGTCCATTTTCGTCGCGTTTTTATGTTTTCGGTCTGTTTTTACTTTGTCTTTCGTCTTTTACGTTTTAGTTGGTTTTTTACGTTTTCATCCGGTTTCATATGATTCCGTATGTTTTTTGTACGTTATTCTACATTTTCTTACGTTATCTTACGTAATAAAACTTAGGGGGAGTTTGGTTGGGGAATTTGAAATTTCATAATTTTAAATTCTAGAAAATTTAAATTCTTGAGAATTTAAAATACCTTCGCATGTTTGGTTGACAGAAATTTATAAATATTGTATTTAAAAGTTTATAAAAAATTTATAAAAAAAGTTTATAAAAATTTATCAAAAAATATAAAAAAATTTGTAAAAAAGTTAATAAAAAAGTTTATAGAAAAAGTTTATAAAATAAGTTTACAAAAAATTTATAAAAAAAAATTATAAAATATTTATAAAAAAAAAGTTTATTAAAAATTTATAAAAAATGTTTGTAAAAAAAGTTTATAAAAAATATATATATAAAAAGATTATAAAAAAAGTTTATAAAAAAGAAATCATAAATATTTTATTTAATAGTTTATAAAAAAACAATAAGAAAAAAAGTTTATAAATTTTTTTTTTCAAGTAAATTAAAATTCTTTACTTTTTGGGGCTTATTATACTCTCTATTTTTCAATTATGAATCAAATTACTTCATTTGAGTTACCAAACATGATATTTGAAGGGAATTAAAATGCAAACGTAAACAAACGGACGAAAATGTTAAAAGCATCGGAACGTAATAAAATGGATCTAAAACGAAAAATGTAAACGTAAAAACATAAAAAGAAAAAAACGATCGTAGTGAAAAACGGACTTTACTAAAATGTAAAAGTTAAGAACGCATAAAAGCGTAAAAGATCGACAAAACGTAAAACGGACTTAAAATGAACCGATGTAAACAACAAAGTAAAACCGTTAAAAACAAAGTAAAACGTGAAAAACGCATTTAAAAGTAAAAAAAAATGGATGTAAACTTAAAAAACGGTCGAAAACGTAAAAAAAAAATGGTCGAAAACGTAAAAATATGGACGAAAACGGACTAAAACGTAAAAAAAACCAACGAAAACGTGAAATAATCGATCGAAAAACGGTCGAAAACTTAAAACAGCATAAAACGAAAACCTAATTTAAAATATAAAAATCCAAAAAATTGCCAAAACGTAAGAAAACAATTGATCCATCTGACAAAAGTGGTTTATAAACACAAAAAAGAAAAAATGAAAAGTTAGTGATTTCAATAAGATAAAACAAACAATCTTTTTGCGCGTAGATGAAGACTTTAGATGTGCTATTTTTCTCGCAGTTACTTGGCGCATGGATGTAGGTAAAAGTTCTCTCAAAACAAACACACCTTCGCCTCTCATCGAAAGGTTGTCATGAACTATTATTGGTGTTCCACATATGCCTGAAAGAACGCAGCTCTTCGCCGAGATTAAGCGGCGGGAGTTCGTGGAGATGACCAACCCAGAAGTCGGAAGGTTCCCGGGATGTCACGAAGGGTCTTAATACACAAACGCAGTTTTGAACCCTTTATCAGTGATACAATCGACATTAAATTAGGGAGGAATGTGTGTAAGATCATCGTCAAAGAAGAGATTAGGGATATCGTAAAATTTGAAATTAAAGAGTCGAGTGAAAAGTCAGGAGCCTATGAAGTAAAATTTAAGTCTATGAAAGAAGACAATGTGATGATGGATGAATCAGTTGGGTCGGAATCCTTTAACGAGGATGATGAAGATGTCCGAGTGGTGAATCAGATGGTGGTGGGTGATGGCGCACGATCGCGGACGGCGGCTGTGAGCAGGCGGAAGACAAACAATCAGGTCTTAGATGTTCGAGAGAATTGAACGTTGAGAAAGCAGTCGGTGTGGAGCTCGAGAAAGATGCTTCAACTTCCAAGAAAAAAGAAAAAGTATATGTCGAGAATGTGGCGACTGAATTTTTAAAAAGAATGTAAGAAGTGGTTACTGACATTGCACATGATGGAGAAAATTTAAATAACGGGAATAATGGTCAATGTTTTGAGGGCTGAGACGAATTTGTATCTGGAAATATAAGTGTGGATCAGATTGGGCTTGAAGAAGAGGAATTCAGCCCAATGTTAATAAAGTGAGAAGTAGGGCCGCAATCAAGTCAAGCTTTTATCGTTAGTTCGAAGCTCGGTACCACCGATCAAGCTGCTTTATCGCTCATGCCTCAAGCTCCCCAAGCTCAATCCCATAAATTGGCTCAAAACATATAACAAGCCGCTTCCCCTTTTGATATTTTGGCTCAGATTTTATCAAGCTTTTAACAAGCCTTAGTATATATATCTTTTTATATTAAATTCATATAAGTAATTAGGGTTAATTTGAATATTGTTCTAATTATAAGAATTTACTTCATAAAAATTATTTAATATACTCTTGAAGAACTTTTATATGGTAAATAAAGTTGTAATTATTGTAACAACGATATCTTAGATCAGTGATGTTGCTTGCTTGCTTTATATCTAAAAGCGAATACAAGTTTCTAGTTATGAATCGTGAATATTAATAGACTAAAATATATACTACTATTAGATAATTTTAGCTTTTGTTTATACTTAGTATATCGATGACAACATTAATTGTATTACTTTATAAATATATATATTTTGATGACTTTGTCTATCAAATACAATATTTTTGTATACATTCCAGACCATTCTTACAACAATGTTAACAGCCCAGAAGTAAAACAAAATAGAATGCATACTTAGGGGTGTTCATCGGTTCGGTTATCGGGTTATTCGGTTCAGTTAGTTCGGTTAAATTTTTTTATGGGTCAAACCAAAAACCAAACCGAACCGAATTCAAATTTGACTCAACCAAACCGAAAACCGAATAATAATCGAAAAACCGAACCCCTATAACCAAAAATCGAACCGAATAACCCGAATTACATAATTTTAATTATTTTTATATTTAATTATATATATTTTTAGTACAAAATTTATTTTCAAACTTAAATAATGATATATTTATATTAAAAAAGAGTTTTAGTAATTTTTTCATGTAAATACATAGAAAAATGTTAAATTTATACTAAAAAAGAGTTTTAGTATTTAATTTTCATATAAATACATAGAAAAAATACATATTTATAAGAATTCGGTTTTCGGTTTTCATTGCCATAACCATATCCAAACCGATAACCGAATATTTAGTTCGGTTCGGCTTGTTATGACCAATCTTCATATACTTAATTCGTTTATTTTTTTTTTTGTTCGATTCGGTTTCGGTTTTCGGTTACTGTGGATATTACCCGATCCGTGAACACCCCTATGCATACCTCAATAAAATCAAACCAAGATAGGCATATCACTACTGAAGCAAATAAAGAAAAAGTAGGTAAAAAAGATAAGGGCAAAAACAATGACCAGGAGGAACAATTCACTTGTAGTGAAAGCCGATTGGGTAAAAAGAGAAAGATGTCAAACGAAGGCTTATTTGTTTGGGGTCGTGTACACTCTGATGATACCGAAAAGAAAAGTAAATGATCTCATGGAAGAACTAGACATGTGACTAAAAAAATTGCAAGAAGAAGAAGATCCTCGAGCGAGTCAAACCATGGGCCAAAAAGGTTGTCAGAATGATAAATCATCTTGTGGGATTAATGGGTGTAGAGACAGTCCTCAGAAGACAACGTGTGCTCGTTTGAAAACATGAAACAAATTGGTGGAAAATTGGGGTGGTATGGGATGAAGATGAGTCTTGGTCGGCTAAGGAGGCACAGGAAGTTGGAGGCTAAGTCAATTGAGGTTGGTGTGGGCATGCCGTGTTTTACTTTATATTGATGAAGATTATTACTTTAAATATTAGGGGAGTGAAGAGGAAGGGTAAGGTGGGTTGGATTAAAGAGATTATCATGGTTGAAAATCCGCGCGTGTTAGGTTTATAAGAAACAAAGTGTAGTGATGTCAGTGACCAGTGGATCGAAGACTTATGGGGATCGAGAAATTTTTGTTTTGTGCAATCGGATGCCATTGAGAGAGCTGGAGGCATTTTAATGATATGGGATTCGCCGTGTTCAGGCTGTGCGCCGGGCTTTCGATGATGAGAGATTCGTTGCTGTTAAAGGGAAGTGGAAAGGTATCAAAGGGGAGGTGGGGTTGGCAAATGTTTATGGTGCTCATGCTATTGATCAGAAAGTCGGTTTGTGGAGACGAATTTCGTCTTTGATGGATCGTGTGGGCGGAGCGTGGTGGCTCTTCGATGATTTTAATGACGTGAGAGATCTAGTTGAATGGATAAATTCCGAAGTTAATATTCCTGATTCGCAGAATTTTAATGATTTTATAAGACATAACTCACTTATAGAAGTCCGTGCCTGGTGGAGCGTAAGATTTACCGTGATTAGTGATTTATGGGATTAAATTTGGCAAATTGGATCGGTTTTTGGTGACGACAGATTTTTTAGCTCTTTGGAGCAATCTTTCGGCAATCGCGCTTGATAGGAAACTTTCAGACCACTTGCCCTGTTGTTTTGTCACGCCCTGTTGTTTTGAAAGATGTGGATTTGGACTTTGGGCCTAAACCATTTCGAGCTTTTGATGTTCAGGCTTCGGAGG
>OU343224.1:201375713-201483442 GCA_910596185.1 Chrysanthemum makinoi | reverse complement strand
ATTAATTAATGTCTTGTGGAAACCTTGACTAGATTTAAGACATGATTAGAATAAGTAAATGAACAAAATTGCTCTTGATCTTAAATGTCGTCTCAACCAACAAAATCCGAGAGGAATAATTTCCTTGGTAAACTTGGATAACTTTGCGTCGAATTTAGGAGAGCACAGTGCGCTGCACAACACAATGAGATAATTGGCAATGTAAGTGAGCCAATAGCTCTTATACAATCTTGAGTTGAAAACGCTTAATTATTTTAGCATGAATATATAAGGTTTTATTTTTACTTGCATATGGCGGGTTGTATTATCCTATACGTAAGAACAAAGTTGCTCAATGATTTGCGACCATCGCCCACTTGAGCTTTGTTTTGCTTCATATATGCCAAGATTCTATTCTTTGCTGGCCTTCATGGTCATGTATTAGTAATCATAGAATAAAATATGTATTAGTATAAAATAGTGTAGTATCGGGTCAAATTGGTTATAATCAACATTTTTGTTTTTTAATATATAAAAATATGTTGTTCAAGAATACTCTTCATTGTATAATACAAAATAAAAAAACATAAATAAAACCAAAAAAAATATTTGGTTTTTAATAAATAAAAATAAATTATTCAAAAATTTAGAAAAACCTCACACGATACGCATTATAACTTCTTATTTAAATACAATTATTGAAGAATGTGATGTCATAGTGGTTGTGCGTGTCGAGACCGAGTTCATGATCGTAGATGGTGATTGTCATAGTTGTTGTGTGGTGGCGTTAATTAAAGAAGTATACATGTTAGATAGTTCTAATCATTGAAAAAAGCTTTGAAACACTATATACAATAACTAAATAAACATAATTAACAAAAACAAAATAATAATAATAAATGTTAATAATATTATCAAATGTAAATTAACAAAAAACAACTAAAAATCAAAGAAACAATTGTTTTATAATATTTATTGACAATTCTAAAAATGTATTTCATTAACAAAAACAACAAACAAATAATTATAAGTCATGCCCGCCCATTGGGCAATCTAGTATATATATATATATATATATATATATATATATATATATATATATATATATATATATATATATATATATATATATATATATATTTATATATATATATATCTGGTGCTTAGCCTTGTCCCAGAGGCGAAGAGCAAGCCATCACCTTTTGTAAATATTGTAAATACCCGCTTCTGGTACGTGATGCTAAGTAAGAATGAACCCCCTACCACTGTGAAATAGCGCTCTATATATATATATATATATATAGGCTCCGGTTCCATTGAGAAGGTTTTTATTTTGAGAATATTGAGAAATCTTTATTTGAGCAAATTGATTCATGTTTTTTATTTGATTCACAAGTAAACATCATTTATGGTGAATCGAATCTATAAATCACAAATTTGATTCAAATCGAGTTATGATGATGATTCATTAAATTTGTAAAGATGATTCAGTAATCTACATATATCGCAATATCAAGAGATTTTTAACATTGATTCAAATTTTTTTTACACATTTTGAATTTTAATCACATTAAAATGAGTTTTGCGCTTGAAAAACATGAATCAAAGTTAAAAATCTATCGTTTTTGAAAACCTTCTCAATCTTCTCAAAATAAAAACCTTCTCAATCGATCCGGATTCTATATATATATATATATATAGAGAGTTAACGTGAGATCAAACTTAAAGTTGTAAAAATAAGATCAAGTCTAAAATACCACTAAAACATTTATAAATAACAATTTGAGCAATAATACACATAAAAATAATATTTTAATACAAATTAACATTTTAGTAACTAATAACCAAATGATATGAGTTTGGATTCGCACCTGATACACATTACACTATTAATATTCCAAATCTTATACACATACAAAACCTGATACATTTACACTTCTAATCAAAGTGTGTCACCTAGGTTTAAGTAAAATTTAAAAAGAAATCTATCGAAACTTTAACAATTTTAGTTGTAGTTAATAAAAAATTATTAGTTGTTAGGAGAGTATAAACTGTCCAAATTTTAGTTGGATCTCATTTGCCAACTTTAAGTTTGATCTTATTTGATCTATATATGATATATATATATATATATATATATATATATATATATATATATATATATATATATATATATATATATATATATATATATATATATATATATATATATATATATTATATATATATATATATATATATATATATATATATATATATATATATATATATATATATATATATATATATATATATATATATATACATATATATATATATATATATATATATATATATATTATATAATATATATATATATATATATGTATATATATGTATATATATACATATATATGTATCTATATACATATATATATATATATATATATACATATATATATATATATATACATATATATATATATATATATATATATATATATATATATATATATATATATATATATATATACATATATATATATATATATACATATATATATATATATATATATATATATATACATAATATATATATAATACATAATATATATATATATATATATATATATATATACATATATATATATATATGTATATATAATATAGATATATATATATATACATAATATGTGTAATCTTTATTTTTGAAAATACATTGAAAGTCATTGCCTAGAACTCTATTTGAACCTAATTAGATAATTAAATCAATGGATGAAAATCATTGTGGCAATTTGGTAAATAAAAAGAAAGACAAATACATTTAATATATATCAATTTGGGCATTTGGGTAATTTTTACGTGGTTCAATTTTATCTTAAGCTGATATACATTTAATCAAGATCTGATAACATTATTTCTCTAAAAAAAAAAACCTAGATCCACTCTCATCTCTCCCTTCCCTCAATAATCGCCGCCTCAACAGCCGCCTCCTCCACCATAACTCCTTCCTTGCCGTCAGTTTTATCCGGCGGTCCGAAGGCATCCTCAGGTCACCATCTCTATAGTTATGCTTCTTTGTTATAACCTACCTCATATTTTCTCAGCCACCACAAAAACAACATCATATTGCCTCTTCGCCACCCATCTCCAACAATCAAACCCCTTCACCGCCAAAACAATCAAACCCCTTCTGCTATTGAATGACGAAGAGGCCCGAATCACAAACACAAGATTATTAATTGTTTATCGGCGAAATCACAAAGGCGCTACTTGAAGATCATATACACGGGTCTCGGGTAAGGTTTCGATATGATTTTTTTGTGTGTCCAGATCTATAATAGGTTTTTTTAAAAACTAGTAAATCTTTAAATATTTGAGAATAAGTTTTGGATCTGAGATATTTTCTTTTAAATTTGATTCATTATTTCAAAAATCCGGTTTAATATTGTTTTTACTATGATAACATTTTCGGACTGAAAAATAAATTATCGGTTTCATATCTGAAAATTTTATTAATTATTTTAGTATTGGTCTTTATACTCAAAACTCATTTTTAATAGTATTGATATGATTGATAGGTGTCCAGTCCAAAGTCATGGTCAATTGAAGCAGGTATACTTTTGATTTTTTTTTTATTTGTGGATTTAATTGACGTGCTTGTCGTACCAATATTGTGGCATAAAATATGCAAGAGAAGTCTCTTGTACATAATGAAGCGACTCATGTTCATACTTATTTTCATTGTAAGTTTATGATTCGTTAAATTTACCATGTTTGGGTTCCGATCTAAAACAAAAAATATGGGTAATGAAAAAAGTTTGATTTGAAAAAGAGAGTATTATTTGTTGTTGGCGTTAATATGTGAAGCAAAAGTTTGATTTGAAAAAGAAAAAGTTTGATTTGAAAAAGAAAAAGTAGTCTGCATTATTTGTTGGTAGATGTGTAATATAGCCTATAAGTTGTTCTTTATACATGTTGTAAAAGCATCTTCAAAGCCAAATACTAGTGTATGCTAAAAACGTGGTAAATGCTAATTTAAATGAGAGTCACTCTAAACATGTATGCTAAAAACATATATGTTTTTACAACATGTATGTTATAAAAAAAAACTTGTGTTATCAAACATATTTGCTTTTAAGAATTTATGTTTTTGATTTTTTTTATGTTTAATAGTTTATTAGTTAGTTAACTGTTATTTATGACTTTATTCTATCTTCATTTATATCTAATAGTTTCATATATTATATAAAACATGTATGCTTCATAACAATTATGGTTTCAAAACATTCATGTTCAAAACATTTATGTTTATAACAAATCTGTAAAAACATACACGTTCTCATGAACATGTATGTTTTGATAGTTTATGATTAAATATGTTTGATATACACAAGATTGTGTATATAGTTATGATAGTTATGATTAATTTTTGTTTTTTATTTGTTGGAGGTTTAATTGTTTTTGTGCATGTTTATTTCAGATTGATGAAGATGATGATATCATTAAAGACTATGAAGTGGATTAATACAAATATACATGAAGATAATTTGCGACTTTTGAAGATATACGATTATTGCATATGTGTTTTTTGTACTTGTAATTAAATAAAATGTAACATTTAAGTATATGAATCTTGTTTTTTCTTTTATAATGGTTTATGTTTTTAATTTATGCTTCAAACTTCAAAAAAATAATAATAATGCTAGCAAAAACATACATGACTTCACTAAAAACATACATGCACCTCATTTAAAAAACATACATGCACGTGCTTTAAAACAAACATGTATCTCATTAAAAAAAATAATAATAAAAAATAAAATAAAATAAAAAACATTCAATCGGGATTTAATAAAAAAGAATAAAAAATAATATAAAAAATTGTATTTTACTATAATACCCTTTTGTATTAATAATAATTTTTAATATTTAAAAAAATCTCATTGGTTTAGAGGGTTCTCATAGATTCCATAGCTTGAGGTTCTCAAAATAAAAGGTCCTATTATATATATACATAATATATATATATATATATATATATATATATATATATATATATATATATATATATATATATATATATATATATATATATATATACATAATATATATATAATACATAATATATATATATATAATATATATATATATATACATAATATATATATACATAATATATATATAATATATATATATATATATATATATATATATATATATATATATATATATATATATATATATATATATATATACATACATATATATATATATATATATATATATATATATATATATATATATATATATATATATGTATATATATATATACATATATATATATATACATATATATATATATATATGTATATATATATATATGTATATATATATATATGTATATATATATATACATATGTGTATATATATACATATACATATATATGTATATATATATATGTGTGTATATATATATATGTATATATATATATATATATATTTACTATCTAAAATAGAAAAATGGTCAAAGTGGAAAAGTGAAAACTTGAATATTGAATATTGAAAGTCAAAATTTTTGAAACCTTTTAAAATGTCAAAAATAAAAATCTTAACTACATAAAAAGGAAAAATGGTCAAAAGGTAAATTGTTGACTTTGTTGAATGTTGAAAAATTAAATTTTTGAATGAGTTATGGTTCACGAAAGATGCATGACAACACATAATCAATACCATATATATAAACATAAATATTACTGTGAAACGATTCAATATGCTAAATGCTATACGTATTGATTGAATGTTTAAAAAGGAAAGAATGAAATGCTGAAACTCATATTCAATGAAATGTTGAAACTCATACACAGTATATCTTCCATCAATAATTTGTTTTGTGTTTGGCATATCTTCCATATGGGAATTGATAGCCAAATATTTTTTATACGGGAATTTATTTAAAAGAAAGTTGGTAGGTTGGATTGGAATATATAATCTCATTTGTGATGTTGCAATATGTGTTTGGCATATTTTCCATACGGGAATTGATAGCCAAATATTTTTTATACGGGAATTTATTTAAAAGAAAGTTGGTAAGTTATATTGGAATATATAATCTCATTTGTGATGTTGCAATATGTGACGTCCGCTAAAATATTGAATTTATTTCAATTTAGTATTTTTTATACGTCGATAATTTTTAACTACGACTAATTTTGTATACATCGATAATTTATAACCACGACTAGAAACTATGCATAAACCACAGTAGCAGAACTCACATGAACCGTCGCACCAGACACAAATCAACGCATCAAACTTATGTTGAAAACTAAATTGCTACCACCGAAATTGTGTCTGCAACTAGGCACCGCGAGTACTCGGCTATAAACTATTAATGTTGAAAAGTTGAAAAATGAAATGTTGAAATGCATTGCAGTCAACTACTATTGCAGGCAACTATTAACTAGCCATGCGTTTGAAAAATAGTCAACTTTGTTTGAAAATTTCAAAGACCTCGAAATCAATTTAAAGATATTGCAATGGTGAAAATCATAGAAAGTCGTACAATTAATTTTTCAATTAGTGTGTTACCATTTTTTATATGGTCTTATAATGGGCTGAGAGAAGAAATTTGTTAACCAACAATTATCAATTAATGACTTACCATTTTGCATTTACTACTTGGAGCAATAATTACGGAAAATGAGTAGTATAAATTATCCTTCTCTTCTCCATCATTTTCATCAACTCTTTGCTATAATGTCTGAAACAAAAACAAGACATTTGGCAACGTCCAAAAGGAAACTATTAATACACATTGGAAACGGTTTGACCCATGGCTTCTAACCCCGGGTTGACCCGATATAAATTGACCATTTTTAAAACCGGACGGTTCAACTGTTGTACCACCGGGTCGAACCGGGTTTCAAAATATTATGTTTAATCCCCAAATCCTCAAACTTTTATTATTTTTCGTTTATAACCCGTAAACTTTTTTTAATCACTAAAATTATCTGACGCTATAAAATCACGTTCTGTGTGCGGGTACTCGTCTAGAGTTGAATTATCACATGTTACAACAGTTTGCAATTACATTTTGATATTTTTACGTTCTATTTTGAACGTTATACGAAACACTTACCACTATATCGCATATCGTTAATTGTCTGCTGTTAGGAACCGCTACCGCTAGACACGGGTACTCGTCTAGTATATATATATATATATATATATATATATATATATATATATATATATATATATATATATATATATATATATATATATATATATATATATATATATATAGAATCTAGATCAAACTTAAAGTTGTTAAAATGAGATCCAACTAAAATTTGACATGTGACACTCTCCTTACAACAAAAATAATTTTTTTATTAACTGACTAAAATTGTTAAAGTTTCGATAGATTTTTTTTTAATTTAGGAAACCTAGGTGATACACTTTGATTAGAAGTGTAATGTGTATCAGGCTTTTATATGTGTATCAGGTTTTGAAATATTTATTATTGTAATGTGTATCTGGTGTATCACTAATCTAAACTCATGTAGCATTTGGTTATTAGTTGCTAAAATGTTAATTTGTATTAATTTTTTTTTTTTTTTTTGTATTATTGCTAAAATTGTTGTTTATAAATGTTTTAGTAGTTTTTTAGAGTTGATCTTATTTTTACAACTTTAAGTTTGATCTCACATTAACTCTCCCCTATATATATATATATATATATATATATATATATATATATAGGGAATATATTAGCTACAATTTATTGTAGCCAATTAGTTACAATTTTGTGTTAAAAACTGTGGGTCCCTGATTTATTGTTTGTGTATTTTTATGAAGGATTGTAGCTAATTGGCTACAAAAATTGTAGCCAAGCTATCCCTATATATATATATATATATATAGGGAAGGGGTCGGTTGTGGATTGGATTTTAAGTAGGGATGGTGCGGATAATATCACAGTAGCTTTTTTATTTTAAAAGAAATTCAAGAAAATCTGAAAAAAATAAAAACATAAAGAGGATGATAAATTATTAAGAATCGTGAAAAATTTCAAAAAATGGTTTCATGATTAAAGGTATTGTGATAGGATCGATTTTGACTTTTACAAAGTTAAGATCGATCTTGACAAAGTCAAGATCGATCTTATATCACATAAACTTTTTTAATCAAATTGTTAATATCACACGAACTTTTTTTATATCACACACTAATTTTTGTTTTACTAATATTAATATCACCGTTCCTTTTTAAATAAAAAAATGTTAATATCACGGTTCCTTTCTACTATCACATGGACTTTTTTTCTTTTTTTAATATAATTGTTAATATCACCGTAACTATCATATACTTTTTTAATAAAATTGTTAATATCATAGTAACTATCATATGTTTCTTAATATCATGGTTCATTTTTACATGTAAAAAGCAATATCCCAGTTGGTTTTATAATATCACCATTTAATAATATCATAGTTTCATAATATCACAATAGAACTCATAATATCGTTAATATCACGGTAGGGCATATAATAAAAAATAAAAGGCTCAGAAAATCTGGAAAAATAAAAAAAAATGAAAAGAAGATAACAATAGTAAGGATCGTCAAAGGAAAAAATTAAAAAAATGGTTTACATGATCAATTGTACCGTGAAGTTAAGCAGATATTGACTTTTCAGATCTAGAATGGGCATTCGGATCTATCCACATCCGCTGAATTAAAAATCTTATATCACTCACTATATATATATATATATATATATATATATATATATATATATATATATATATATATATATATATAATCTAGATCAAATAAGATCAATCTTAAAGTTGTTAAAATGAGATCAACTAAATTTGACAAAGTGCACTCTCCTTACAACAAAAATAAATTTTTATTAACTACAACTAAAATTGTTAAAGTTTCGATAGATTTCTTTTAAAATTTTACGAAACCTAGGTGATACACTTTGATTAAAGTGTAATGTGTATCAGGTTTTTGTTGAATGATTTTGGAATATTCATTAGTGTAAGTGTTGTCGGGTGTATCACTAATCAAAACTCATGTATCATTTGGTTATTAGTTGCTAAAATGTTAATTTGTATTAAAATATTATTTTTTATGTATTATTGCTAAAATTGTTATTTATAAATGTTTTAGTGGTTTTATAGACTTGATCTTATTTTACAACTTTATTTGATCTCACATTATCTCCCTATATATATATATATATATATATATATATATATATATAGGCTCCGGTTCTATTGAGAAGGTTTTTATTTTGAGAAGATTGAGAAATCTTTGTTTGAGCAAATTGATTCTTGTTTTTGATTTGATTCACAAGTAAACATCATTTTATGATGAATCGAATCTATAAATCACAAATTTGATTCACAAATCATTTTAAAATCGAGTTATGATGATGATTCATTAAATTTGTACAGATGATTCAGTATTCTACATATATCGCAAAATCAAGAGATTTTTAACATTGATTCAAATTTTTTTTACACATTTTGAATTTTAATCACATTAAAATGAGTTTTACGCTTGAAAAAAACATGAATCAAAGTTAAAAATCTATCATTTTTGAGAACCTTCTCAATCTTCTCAAAATAAAACCCTTCTCAATATATATATATATATATATATATATATATATATATATATATATATATATATATATATATATATATATATATATATATATATAGGGGGCCTTTATTTTGAGAACCCTGTTAAGTGCGAGAACTGCGAGAACCCTTTATGTACTCATAGTAATGTATATTGTGCAACATATCAATGAAACATAGCATTTTTGAATTATTAAACTTTTTTATTTAATCCAAAAGGGTAAAATAGTAAAAGTCAATTTTATATTATTTTTAATTTTTTTAAATAAAACCTGTTCTTAAAAAACATTCAATTTTTTTTTTTCTTTGAACATGCATGTTTTAAAACTGATTTAGTGCATATGTGTTTTTATGAATTAATTTTATTATTTTGGTTTTTGGAATAGTTTTTTCGACATATATGTTTTTCAAATGAAAAGGTACATATGTGTTTTTAGATCATGTAAATTTATAACAACCAAGAACAGAATGTTAAACACAAAAATCGATATAGATTGAAATACAATTAAAATACAATTTAAAATAAGAAGAAATACATGAATATAATATATCTTTACACTTGTGCACTAACAATAATTAACGTAAACGGACATATGTGCACAAAACATACGTAAAAACAAATGTGTTTGAAGTTTCTCATCATATTATTTTGAACATGTGTGCATGTCTTTCAAAAACATACATGCACGTCTTCCAAGAACATATATGTACTTCCAGTATGTGTGCATGCCTTCAAAGAACGTCAAGCCTAAAAAAAACAATAGACAAGATTAAATACTTTTAAAATAAAACTTAAGATAACATTACACACATGGACAAGCTTAAACTAACAAACACAGATAAATAGGAGATTTTTTTTTATGTATGCAAAACATATATAATCCAATCATAAAACACATAAATCCTGTTTTGAACAGGAGAATTAAAATAAATCTTGTTTTGAACATACATGTTTTAAGCATTTCATTTATAAACAATCATTTGATTAAACATACTTGTTTTAAAACATACAAGTTTTGAACATACATATTTAAAAACATCATGTTCTCAAACATATATGGTTTTCATTAGTGTGTACCGCATATTTGGAAATATGTAGATGAAATCAATCATGCCCTATGTTAAACACATAACTAACGTTTAGAAGAAGAAATTTACTTAATAAACATGGAATCCCATGCTAACAACCACCGATGGTCCCTATGAATTACTACCAGCTTTTGGTTATATAAGTTAAAAACTTAAAATCATAATTCAAATTAATAAAAATGATTATTACCAAATTCTTCACATGTTATCATAGTTATTTATGGCGTGAAGCACCAAAAGCAAAGGTCCAGCCTAAGTGCAGAGTGCAAAGCCAAGCGTGTGAGACACACCATGCATGACATGCAACAAAGTATTTAATATAGATGTGTATGCAAGATGACATATTGAATTTATTAGTAACATACACGAGTCAATGCCAGCAGCAATGTACATAATACAAATAACTGTAATTCACTCACATAAACAACAAATTTAACAAGGATGTCTATTGGGATTTCCCAACGTTAGTGTTTGGGGTCGGTTATTCGAATCCTTAATCGATTGGTTGTTTCAAAGCTTAACAAGGAGAACATGTATATGAAACAATTAGTTCAACAATTTTGAAGTAAATAAGTTGCAATTGATGGTTAGTATTCTAATTGGGAAACTTGAAACCATATATATGCTACAAAGAGAAAAAAGTTTGGTCTGGTTTCTGTCATGCTTTTTTGGTCGAGTTCAAGTATCAAAATGGTTGGCTTATAAAGCTTGGCAGCTCGCGAACTTCATCAATATTTTATTATTATACGTTAATTAGCTGAATGTGATCCACAAGAAACAACACTTGTAGATTAAGCTTAATTAGCTAACATGACTGAAGAGCGTAAATTACTAAAAAGGCCGAAAACACACCCGTCCCAGCCCTGCTTCTACAAAATTCATACTAAACCATTGTCCCTCCAATAATTGTATCACTTATTTAGGAATAACTAGTTGAAAAAGGTGTATCTCACAAACAAAATTTACAACTAAGAAAGATTAATTCACAATAGATTTATAAAAAAAGATAAAGTCTTTCGCTAGAACCAAATTAATTCGTTGGATTGTTACAGATAAATTAAATAATATATATAAAAACATGTAATATAAACTCCCTAACAATTATCTACATATAATAGCAAGAAAGATAATTGAAAGAATTATAATGAAAAGAAACCTTTCAATTCGATGATATCAACAACAATTAGCCCAGCCTTGATTTTGCTTCTTTGTGTTTTGTGTTGTGTTGGAGGACGAAACCAACGAGAAAAGAAGATCAACAGATATATAATGAAAAGAAAAGAATTATAATGAAAAGAAACCTTTTAATTTGGTGATGTTTTTTGACCGGAAAACATATATAAAGGGAGGCGGCGTAAAGGGTTTGGGTGTGACGGTTTTTAGGTTTTGAGATTAGAGTGCAGATAAATGAGATAAACTGGTTCATCCCTCCTTTTTAGGGGTGAATAAGAAATGTCCAAATTACCCTTTTAGAGTTACAAAAGTTTTCCTAATCTTTCTTTTAATGACACTAATGGCACATATCATCTCATCCATTGATCAACAATCCAATGGCTAAAAAAGAGTTCTCGTAGTTTTTGCACTTAACAGGGTTCTCATAATAAAGATACACTGTATATATATATATATATTGTTTGATGCTGAAAAGAATAAATTCTAAAGAATATTTTGATAAATGATGATATATATATAGTCTACAAAGATACAATCAAATGCAAAGACACAATCTTTCTTTTAAAGATGGAAGTGCTTAAAGATAAATTCACAAAGGAACTTGAAATCAAACAAGTAGAATTCAAGTTAGGGGAGGATTGTTGGGATCAGAAAGTTAAAATCTTGCAAGAGTTAAAGTCTTTGAAAGAATGACAAAGTAAATCTGGAAAGTCAAAGTACTGCTAAAGAAGAAATCAAAATCTTGTTGAAGAAGTCAAAATGCGCAAGGCTAAAAAGAAGCATTATATTTGTTTATGGAAAGCTTTGTAAATTCTAGAATATTCTTTATTAGATTATTGGTACAAGGATACAAATTGTAAAACGACTAGGGTTATCCTTGAGCCTATAAAAGGATCCCTAGATTGGCATTAGAGTTCTGAGTTCATAAGTTTAGAGTGCAAGAGACATTATTAGAGTTTTAGAAGTTGATATTATTAGAGTTGTTAAAGAGTGCAGCATATGCATGAGTTAGAGTTATTAATAAAACTGTTCTAAGTTAAAGTTATTCTTCTTAGCTTTGTTAAGTAAATTCCATTATATAATAGAGTTTGCTAGTGTTTCATTCTTAATAACTTAGATTTATCGAGGTTATTAAACCTTAACAAACTATTTAAGTTAGTTTGATTAGAGTACATCGATCAACATCTATATGTATATATATATATATATATATATATATATATATATATATATATATATATATATATATATATATATATATATATATAGGGGAGGGTTAATGTGAGATCATACTTAAAGTTGTAAAAATAAGATCAAGTCTAAAAAACCACTACAACATATATAAATAACAATTTTAGCAATAATACACAAAATATAATATTTAATACAAATTAACATTTTAGAAATTAATAACCAAATGATACATGAGTTTGAATTAGTGATACAGTGATACATATTACACTATAAATATTCCAAAATCGATACACATACAAAAACGATACACATTACACTTCTAATCAAGTGTATCACCTAGGTTAAATAAATTTTAAAAAGAAATCTATCAAAACTTTAACATTTTTAGTTGTAGCTGATAAAATAATATTTTTGTTATAAGGAAGTGTGTTGTCAAATTTAATTGATCTCATTTTAACAACTTTAAGATTGATCTTATTTGATCTAGATTCTATATATATATATATATATATATATATATATATATATATATATATATATATATATATATATATATATATATATATATATATTTATTCCTTTTGAGTTTTATACATGCATGTGCTTCCGATTTTGTTAAAGTTTAAGTCAGCTTTTTTCATACACCTTAGTTGTAGTAAAAGGATACCTGTAATCAGAAATTCCAACTATGATACAAAGCAATAACACCATAAATCTGTAAACGAAGGTATGAACATAAACACATGATCGAGGCACGTGTTTGAAACGCTTTCTTTAAAATAAATCCGTCGTTTATTAAACTTCTATTTCTCGACTTATATGTAGGTGAACTTGATATGTTTATACCATGGGATGTGACTTTATTCCTGAAATTACATCGAACCAAAACTTGTGCTACTGGAAACTTAGTAGTGTATAAGTAATATGTATCTTATGGAACTAATGCTTTGTTTTATAATTGAATCAAAGAAAAGAAACGGTTATATGAAATAAAAAATATTAAACCAACGACTTTCTTTCTAGCAATTAATCTGAATCAATGGCCATTAACCAAAATTTATTGCAGAAATTACAATGATTGTTACAACCTGAACACTCGTATCATTCAATTTCAAGGTGTTAATTGTTGGTGAAAACTTAATTATTCGCCAATTTTTTCAAAATTAGTGCCCTACATTGCCATGGTCGTGATACCACTCGTACTACCTACTCTCGATGAACTATACATCATGAATCACATCTAATTAAAATCACATGGCTTGGGATTGCATGATGTACATTGCGTGGCATTTAAAATTGCCATGGTCGTGATACCACTCGTACTACCTACTCTCGATGAACTATACATCATGAATCACATCTAATTAAAATCACATGGCTTGGGATTGCATGATGTACATTGCGTGGCATTTAAATCACATATGCTTCTTCATGGTCAATTCTAATACTTCAATTCGTATTTTGTTGTGAACCCGTGGCCAATTTTTATATTTTGTTACTCCGTAATAGAACTGTTGCAATCACGTTGCCAAGATTTCAGATATTTTCAACTGACTTTGAACAAAAATAGTTTTAGTATATTAAATTATTTAATAAGCGTGGCAAAAACTTTGCAAATTTTGGAAATTTGCATTTGGAAATAAAAGTAATTTGATATATATATTTTTTATAGGTTTTGCTTTCTGTCGGTTGGTAATCCATTGCATAACGGTTGTGAATTTGCTGCGAAAATTTATGTTGCGAATATACATTGAATTAGCTTTGCGTTGTAGTGAAGTAACTGATGGGATTGTTTTTTGGATTAAGCATGTGCGATCAATTAAATGTTGGTTAGATGGTCACCGTCGTACTTGCATTATGGCCTTTGCTTGATTTTGATTTTCATATTTGAAATTGAAATTAGAATTATTAATTTTGTCCCTTAGTGCGTGTATTAGTGGAAAGAGAGGGTTAGGGGGTGTTTCTTTTTTATGTTAATAAGTCTTAATGGGGAGATAGTGGTGGGGCCACATGTTCTTTTTACGTTAAATAGTCTATATGGATAGAAACCAAATGGTGTATCCCCATTAAGACTTATATGAAAATGACTTACCAGCAATCGAAAAAAAGAAACAAGCCCTTAGTCGGTTAGTAAAGAGTCAAGGGTGGTGTTTGGTATTTTAAATGCTGGTTTTAGGGTGTGTTTGTTAGGCGTGTTTTGGGATATTGGATAAGAGTTAAAGTAGAAAACTTTGTTTGTTATGAGTTATTTGGTTTTGATTTTGTCAGTGTAGCAAAAAATGCATCGGTCACATCTAGTGGTATAGGCTGATCGTTATACAAATACCTTGCTTGCTCTTAACTTGCTTATACAAATACATTGCTTGTACTAAGTTGACACCTACAATTTTCATAAATTTCAACATCTCTACACCAATGGTTTCTTGGATAGTAAATGTGAAAGTTAATCCTTTGTTGTTTTAATTTTTACAGTAAATGTGAAATCTTCTTTGTTAAACACCTTATCATTGCAAATGTACATGAATGTATGATATGGAAGTGATTATTAGAGGATGCTAGTAAGCCTTTGCTTACTAAAAAGTTATTATTATGAGAGGATGCTAGTTATTATAATAATTTTGTGAAAAACCTTGTAACCTTTGGTGAGTAAAAGTATAGTCATTATAGTGATTTTGAAGAAAACACGTATAGCCTTTGTTGACTAAAAAAACTACCATTACCAAAGCTTTTCGACTTTTGCTCACTAACATTTGAGTAAGGATGGACTTTTAGTGATCTTTTTATTACTCATTTTCTTTTATTTTAGTGGGAGTTAAATGTTGGAAGATTAGTCTCTATATTAGCAAGCTATTAAGTCTAGGGGTTAAAGTGTCATATTTGCTTGAGTCCCAAGCTTTACGTTTTCCTTAATCATTTTTGGAACCGACTTAGGAGTCATTGTTAGAGTCGGTTTATCTCCCCCCTCATCTCTATAAAAGGAGGTGAGGGGGAGGGGTCTTGTACGTTATTCTTTCAATACTAATCATTCGGTTAGGGTCACTTACTTGTGCATTATCTTTTCTGTCAACCACGTCTTTAAGATCGAGTTATCCGTTGCTAGTAACCGGGTTGTTAGGGATCTAATCCTAACAAGTGGTATCAAGAGCTTTTCAGTTCGAAAGTTCTCTACGGTTTTACTAGGATCGATCTTGAAGGTTTCTTTCTTCTCTGTTGTTGGTTTTCGGAAGAAGCGGGAGGTTGTTTTACATTTTGGGTTCGGTTTTAGAATAACAAGAGGGTGCACCGACGAAGAAGACAATCGGTTTTTCTCTCTGGTTGTTGTACAAAGAAAGAAGAAAAGCCAAGTTTTTGTTTCCTTTTTAGAAAACATTTTGTTTTCTTTAAAAAGTGAGAGACTGAGTGGTTGGTTAAAGTATCTCATTCTTTAATAAGAAAAAGAACATACTGCGTGATGTGTTTTGGAAGTAAAAGGAAGATTCTTTAGTTTAGTTGCCATTGCTTTTTATTTTAAAAAGCAAAAGTAGTTGATACTTTGATTAAATAATTTAAAGGATATTGCACAAGGGACTTTATTATTTTGTGATTGTGATATTTTTCACAAGGTTTAGCAAATTAATAAAGGGTTTAAAAATATGGGGAGCCAAGTTTGAGATCGAGATTGATGGGCGGTGATTTCGTTATAGGTTAAGATGCGTGTTTTATTAATCCAACATGGATGTGAAGCAGCTGGAGGTTTTAGCGACTATGGATGCTTCTGACAAAAGCAATTTGAGCTAAACAAGAAAGCTACAGATGCCATGATTTTGTGTTTAGGTAACAAGGTTACGAGAGGTTACCGAGGCGGCTATGAGGGTTTGGACCAAGCTCGAGACTTTGTACATGACAAAGTCCTTGGCCAACAAGTTGTACACGAAAGAAGAAGTTGTACACATTCTACATCTTGCCGTTTGAACGACGATTTCGAGCATATAGATGAGTTCAACAAAATCGTTGTTGATTTAGCAAATATTGAGGTAAAATTCGAGGATGAAGATCTTGCTTTATTGTTACTCACTTCTTTACCCGGCATCATCTGAACACTTTGTGGATACCTTGCTTTATGGACGGGAAGCTTTGACTTTGGAGGATGTGATGGCCTACTTTCAAAGAAATCAAAAGAAAGATCTAAAGCGAAGGGGATGATGGTGAAGGGTTATCACGTGAGGGGAAGATCTCAGCGAGAATTCACATCAGTCTAGGGGAAAGTCAAGATCAAAGTCTCGAGGTGGAAGACTCAAGTGCTATATTTGCCAATCGAGGAGCACGAAGAAAACTGTCCGAAGAATAATCGCAAGAAGTCAAATGGTTTTAACTCAAGAAAGATGATCAACCAAGCTCTAGTGGTTCGATTTATGAAATGTTCTGGTGATGATGGTTATGAGTCGCGAGGCTGCTAGTTGGATCATGGATTGAGGTTCATACCATATGACACCAAGGTTAGATTTATTTTTGATTTTACGGAATGCGATGGGGGCAGAGTCTTGTTGGGTGACAACGGGGAGTGCAAGATCGAGGTATTGGCAAGGTAAGGTACAAGCTGATGGGTCAAGTTTTGTATTACACAATGTTAGGTATATTCCTGAATTGAAAAGAAACTTGATATCGCTGGGAACTCTTGAAAGAGGGATATCTTAGTAAATTGCAGTCGAGCAAAATCAAGGTGATTAATGGTTCCGAGGTTGTTTTTATCTGGAACCCGAAGGGAAAAAGTGCGTATACTCTTTGGATGGCCATGCATTAGCGGGTGAGCTTTAATGCTAGTGTTGAAGAAAAACGATCTTGCCCGGTTTGCACAAGCGACCAGGACATATCGATGGTAGGGACTACGAGTCTTTGAAAAGCGGGAGTTGTTTGGCAAGAAGAGTCTAGGTAAGCTCGATTTTGTGAGAATTGTGTTTGCGGAAGAAAGTCACATCGAGTGGGATTGGTGTAAGAAGCACCACTAGGGGAGTGATAGACTATGTTCATTGGGGTCCGTCTCGAGGTGGAATCATTGGGAGGTAGAGGTATTTCTTATCTATTGTTGATGATTATTCGGTATGGTTTATATTCTCGAGTTCAAACACGAAGCATTTGGAAAGTTCAAAGAGTGGAGCGATTAGTAGAGAATCATCTTGGGAGGGCGGTTAAACTTAGGGCGGATAATGGTCTTGAGTTACATGTCGCGGAGTTTGAACAATTTGTGCATTGAGAGTGGGATTGCTAGACATTTGTTGCGATTCTTGGGGCGCTTGGCCGAGGAATGGATTAGCGAACGGATGAATAGAACTCTCATGGATAAGGCAGCACATTTATTAATTAGTCACGGATTGCCCAAGACCTTACGGTGAGCGACATGTACGGCGCATATCTTATAAGTCACCATCGGCGTGATTGAGAAAAAAGACTCCTATGGAGATGTGGTCGGGACATCCAAGTGATTATGAGATGTTGAGGATTTTCGGTGTGCATATTCTACGTTAAACAAGGTAAGCTCGAGCGAGGCAGTAAAATCGTTCTTTTGGGGTATCTGAAGGTGTGAAGAGTGCAGGCTATCTGAGGCTTGATAATGAATCACCTAAGATAGTCACTAGCAGGGCGTGGTCTTATGAAAGTGTCATGTACAAAGACACGTTGATGGATTCTGGTTCAGTGCGGTAAGTGTTGAGGAATTACAGTTGAGGTGGAGCTGCGAGAGGTTAAATAATCGTTAAACGAGAGATCGAATGATGATCGGAAGATGGCGATGATGAAGATGCAGGGATCGGGATCATGATCAAACACGGATCTCACGGTTATCGGTTGGTTCGGGATAGAGAGCCAGGACAAAACGAAACCTTTGAGGTTTCGGGATGATGAAATAATATGGTACGCTTACGCGTTCTTTGCGTGAGAGGAAAGAAGATACTCATGAACCATTAACATACAGGAGGCGATTGCTTGTGAAGACAGTTCTAAGTGGAAAATTGCTATGGATGAAGAGATGAATGAGGAAGAATAAGACCTATGAGTTAGTAGATCATCGGTTGGGCAAAAGTTGGTGACACAAATGGTATTCAAGATAAAGGAAGGATTGAAGGTGTTCAAAAGCCTAGGTACAAGGAGGTTGGTGGCTCGTGGATTCAAGAGGCGGTATTGACTATAATGAAGTATTTTGCGGTAGTTCGACACACACATCTATTCGGGTTATACTTGCATTGATAGCGTGTAGAGATTATAGTTGGAGCAGCTTGATGTAAAGCGGCATTTTACATGGTAATCTTGAAGAAGTGATCTACATGAGACAACCACTGGGTTATGAACAAGGTAACAAGGTATGTTTGTTAAAGAAATCCTTTATGGATTGAGAAGCGTCCACCTAGGCAATGGTATAGGAGGTTTGATGAGTATATCGAGCAACGGGTTTAAGCGTAGCGATTCTGACGATTCGCATATATTACAGGAATTATGCACCAGGTGAGTATATCTATCTATTGTTATATGTAGATGATATGTTGAGTGCTTGTAAAAGCAAAATTTGAGATTGGTCTATCAAGTCTTTGCTTAAAAGGATTCGACATGAAAGGAAGCAAAAGAAGATTCTTGGTATGGAGATCATCGAGGATCGGATGCACAAGATTGAGGTGTCACAATCGGGTATGTTTCTAAGATTTTAAATAATTTTAGAATAGACAATGGAAAATCGGTTAAGATGCCATTGGGTGGGCACTTCAAAATTTATCGTTGAAGGATTGCCGGTTAGGGATTGTGATGTTGAAAGGATGGTAAGGTGCGATATGCAAATGCGGTTGGGAGCAATGTACTTGATGGTGTGCACGAGGCCGGACATAGATATCATTAAGTGTAGTTAGCGGATATTTGGCGAATCCGGGTAAAAGCATTGGGAAGCGATGAAGTGGATTTTGAAATATTTGCAGGAGCCTGCAAACGTGGGTTTGGTGTATGGGACGGATCGTGGCAAACATGTGGGTAACAAGTTTTGTTGATTGACTTCACGCTAAGGATCCGGATAAAGGTAGGTCTACCATATCAGGTTCTGCGTTTTTGATACAGGGGATGTGTTGTAGGCGGAAGGCAGCTTCCACAACCGCGTGGTGGCTCTTTCAACTACCGGAGGTATGGCCCTTACAGAGGTACGTGAAGGAAGCTATTTGGCTAAGGGGACTCTTGGAAGAGTTGGCGTGGAGAAGCAACAATGTGGCAGTTAATTGATAATCGGCGCGGTCCTTATCGCGGAATCATGTTTTCATGAAAGGACTAAACATCAATAATGCGTTATCACTTTATCGAGAGAGGTCTTGGAAGCAAAGACGGTTGAAATTAAGAAGGTGGGTACGAACACAATGCTGCAGATGCCTTGACAGAAGGTGGTACCTGGTGAGAAAGCTTGACCTTTGTTTGGAGTTCGAGTGTCGGAGTAGGCTAATATAAAGCCTAAGGTGGAAATTGTTGGAAGATTAGTCTCTATATTAGCAAGCTATTAAGTCTAGGGGTTAAAGTGTCATATTTGCTTGAGTCCCAAGCTTCGTTTTTCCTTATTACATTTTTGGAACCGACTTGAGTCATTGTTAGAGTCGGTTTATCTCCCCCTCATCTCTATAAGGAGGTGAGGGGAGGGAATGTATCGTTATTCTTTCAATACTAATCATTCGGTTAGGGTCACTTACTTGTGCATTATCTTTTCTGTCAACCACGTCTTTAAGATCGAGTTATCCGTTGCTAGTAACCGGGTTGTTAGGGATCTAATCCTAACATTAAAAAACTAACTTATAGTGAGTGAATTATAGCTTTTGCTCGCACTTACTTTAGTGAGCAAATGTCATAACTTTTATAGTGATATTTGATTAAAATAGAACTATGAGTAAGGATCCGGTGAGAAGAATAATTATATTGAGAAGGGTCAGAAGTAATTTTAGTCACACATTTTAAATTAGTTGAAAAATTTTGAGTGAAGATGCATCCACTTTTGTAGGTGCATCTAGATTATGTGGTTGTGATTTCTTCTCATCCTAACTCATAAAACTATATTAAAATGTTTAATAAGAATGTATCAATAAATTAAAGTTTCCAAGGAAACTTTACATAAAAAAGAAGAAAGCCTTTCATTACGTACCCTAATTTTTTTTTGAACAAACATTACGTACCCTAATTGATGAATGACAGAATGAGAAAACAATAATCATTCATAATTGTCAAGTATAACATTTTGTTTTGTCAAAGACAACTTAAACATAATATAACCACGACACATGCATGTTAATTACTTAAATCTGACGACCAAGGAATTAACAATATCGGTTACTATATTTGTATGAATTTGATAGATAAATTTATACTCTTTCAAAAGCAAAAGTCAAGGCTATATTATGGATAGCTGCATTTCTTGAACCATCATAATGATTAAACACTACAAGAAAAACGTCTTTTAATGACACTTTTTTTGATGACACATGTAAAAAGTGTGAGCAAAAGTCCACATATCCTTACACTTTTAGAAAAAGTGTGAGCATAGATTAAGTTTTATCCACACATTTTGACAAGTGTAAGCAAATGTATAAGTTTTTCTTACATATTTTAAAAAGTGTAAGGAGATATGAAGTTTTACCTACACTTTTTTTTAAATATGAGTAAAAGTTTAGTGTTTTACTTTTTTAAGTGTGAGTAGAAGTCTAAGTTTGTACCTACATTTTTTAGTAAGTGTGAGCAAATGTATTGTGTTACCTACACTTTTTGTAAGTGTGAGCAAATGTATAGTTTTTTCCTACGCTTTTTATAAGTGTGAGCAAATGTCTGAGTTTACTTAGTGGTGAGCAAAACCATTTGGCTGAATCGAACCGGTCTAACCCAAACCGAACCAACCTTACTCGGTTCGGTTTTCTGCTTTACATATTTATGGTTTTTGGATTCGGTCTGGCTCGGTTCGAGCGAAAACAAAAAAAATACACCTAAACCATCTAAATCGAACCGGTTCGGTTTGGTTTGATTCGGTTCTCAGTTCATGTTTTTCTCAAAATCGGTTTTTATTCAAATCGGTTTTGACCCGATGCTCGGTCCTAGGTTTACTACACTTTAAAAAATTTATGAATATGTATGATTTGTGTTGAAAATTATACATCATTTAACTCTATTACTATCTTTTAACATAATATAAAATATATGTTATAAGAATCAACATAACACAAATTACAAATCATTTACTATATCTCTTCATACAAAACCATTTTACTGAAAATGATTTACCATATCACACCCAATATTTAAACTCACCAAACCTAACACAAAATACAAATCAAAATACACACTGAAAATCATTTACCTCCTCATGTTTAAACTCACCAAACATCTCACCTGATTAACAAACCGCTCTTACCTGCGCTTAACAAACCTGCTCAAGTATTCATTGTTAGTTAAATTTGGGGTGTTTAATTTGTGAACTTGAACTGAAATTTAGTTGAATTTAGTTAATTAGTTTGTTATAGGTCTATAGTTACATGTATTTAGTTGTGATTCGTTAAATTTGAAGTCTAAAACTGTTGTGTTATTTATTGCATATAAGTTGTTTAATGATATGCCTAACTCAAATTAGTTATTAAATTAGTTGATTGGAGGTTAGTAAATTTATAATTGATAGATGAATCTGATGCATGTAAGGTGTTTGATGATATTTCTAACTCAAGTGAAACTATATTAGATGAAACGCCATTGCAAGAATGGCTATATTAGTGGATGGGTGTAGTAGGATTGGAGTTAAAAGAGATTATTAGGGTTTTGGATGGGGATGTGATGGATTCGGCTCGTTAAATACATGATTTGAATGTTACGAGAAGTGATTTGTTGGCATTGTATGATAAACTTAGGCTTACTTTACATGCTCTACTCATACCGTGTTGGATAATGATTTCTGTACGATGTTTCTATATGACTAGAATTATGAGATATGCCCTTTACGTTATATACAGAACATACCCTTTACGTTATACTCCCTCCGTCCCAAAATATAAGTCCATATTTGACTTTTCAAAGTCTTTGTTTTGACGACTTTGACCGTAATTATTTTTTTCCGTGCTATATGATAAATGATGAAAAGTATACCAATGAAAATACATTTGAAACACGAATCCATTTATATATTTTGCATCAATTATTATATAACACGAAGAAAAAAAAATTACGGTCAAAATATGAAGAGAAAGACTTTGAAAAGTCAAAAGCGGACTTATATTTTGGGACGGATGTAGTATGATTTCTGTACATGGAAGTTCTGATTTGGAAGTTTTATATGAAAGTAATTCATATTTGGATGTTCTGTATGGAAGTTGGGTTCTAGAAGTTCTGATTTGTGTTTGCAAAAGTATTTTTCTGCATTACTGACACAAACTTGGTGTAGACTAAGATCTAAACCTGTATTGACGCATTATGTGTCAGCATAGGTGTGTCACCATAAACCTTTACCGTCAGAACTTTTGCTGACACTTATTATATGTGAAGGAGAAGCTGATTTATCTTTGGTGACACTTCTTTATACTTTTCCTGACACTTTTTGTCTGTCAAAGAAATGCAGTATTTTTTGTAGTGAAACCAATATTCTCACGATATTAAGATATTTTGGTATTGAACAGATCTTTCAACATATATAATAAGATGATTATAGACTCGTGCATACATACTTAATGAATCGAATTTCACATAATGAGCTTTTATTACACGATGACCGACTTAGAGAAACCAAATATTGTTTAATAATCGTCGAAAGAGATTGATGTATTCTGTAACGCAAAATACAGTTTAATTTGTTAAGCGCTTCTGTATACGTGGGGAGCAAACCTCGGTCTCGGGTGAAGCATCAAGGGTTCAGCCCTTTGAACGTTTAGCCCGAAGAATTCATCCATGTTGAGCTTCTCGGGCTCTATTCCGTTAGTCAACTCCCAATCAAAAGCTTGGACCAATGTTGCAACGAGTAACTGGACCATTCTCAATCCTAGGCTCATACCGACACAAATCCTGCGTCCAGCCCCAAATGGCATCACTTCGAAATCATTTACCTTCACATCAACACCAGGCTTTTCACCCCCGGGTAGGAACCGAGATGGCTGGAATTTAAGTGGGTCGGTCCATACCTTTGGGTCTCGGGCAATGGCCCACACGTTAACAAGGAGTGTGGATCCCTTAGGAATGTAATATCCGTTGACTTCACAACTCTCGGATGCAATCCTTGGCAGGGAAAGAGCTGCCGGTGGATGGAGCCTAAATGTTTCCTTAACAACAGCTTGAAGGAAGGTTAGTTGGCTCACGTCTAGTTCAGTTACAAGTCGGTCTTGACCAACTACATTGTCTATTTCGTCTCGTGCTTGTTTCAGTAGTTTTGGATGGCTAATGAGTTCGGCTAGTGCCCATTCAACGGTAAGAGATGATGAGTCTGTTCCCCCAACGAATAAGTTCTGAAATATTCATCGTATCTAGTAAGAAATCTTATATCGAAGTAGCATATTAAAGGTAAATTTTACTTTTCAATAGTGTGGATATATGGTCTAAGCACATACCAGAAGCAAAGCTTTGATTTCAATGTCTGTAAGCTTCCCTCCCTCACCGTCAGCATCATCCTTCAGTGAAATCAACGTGGTCAACAAGTCAGTGTGACCAAACGCATTGTCCTTTCCCGTCTTATGTTCTTCAATGATCTTGTTAAGAAATAAGTCAAATCGATCATGAAGCTTCTTCATCTTTTTTATCAAACCTTGCAAGTCCAAACATTCAAGCGGCGGGATGAAGTCACTGATGTTCATTTCTCCTGCCAAGACCATTAGCTCTACCACCATATCCTTAAACTCATCTACCGTTTGCTCGCTACCTTCACTTTGGCTGTTGAACACTCTCCTGCCTAACATCATCTGTGTTAATGTGTTCGCCGTGCACATACTAAGTAGTTTTCCCAGTTTCACTGGTGAGTTTTTGGCATCAACCAAAATGCGAGCGAGTATCCTTACCTCCTCCTGTTTCCCACATCCAAAAATCACATGATTCGAATTAAATCACAACAGGAGTGTTCGGACAATGTTATGTTTAGTAGCTTATGTATTCTCAAAAGGTCTTATAAAGTGTCATATGATAAGTATTTGTTTTGTGCAAATGAACTCCTACGTATAAAGTTGCAAAATTAAATTGAAAGTTAAATACATCTCTATATTCTAACTGTTATAATTCTATCATTTTCTAGAATATAAAATGTTTCCAATTTAAAATGAAGATTGATGAAAACAAGTTTTCAGGTGCCCGCACGCTACGCTGGGATGGTTCTCATTAATGTCAATATTCGTGTAAGTTTCATTTTATAAATATAAGAATTGTAAAATGAACCGGCGACTTTAGGTATAATAATGATATGCTCTCAACTACCATACTAAAATGCAAATTACAAAGTTGAAAATGATAAATTTTAAGTTAAATTTTTGGTAATTGATATTTGGGAAAAAATTTATATTTACATAAGTTTATACAAAGTCAAAAATTAGGAACTTAAAGGGTCTAAAGTAAAAATTACTATTCATTAAATAGTACAGTAACTTTTAAAGATTAGAGAAATTTTAACGAGCTAAACTGTAAATTACTATTTATTGAATAGTTATTAGGGAAATAATTTATATTTATGTAAGTTTAAATACAAAGTAAAAAGTTAGAGAAAGATAAATAGGTTAAATTGTAAATTACTTTTCATTAAATAGTAATTTTATACAAATTAAAGAAAAATAAAAGGGTTAAATTGTAAATTACTATTTATTAACTAAATAATATTTTTTTAATAGTTGATAAGAAAAATAGTAATTTTTTATTTACCACTCGTTAAAGCATTTACAAATCATCAAATTTTTAAAGAGTTGATCCATTTAGTGCATTTTAATGTATACCACATTTAATGACCAAGATTTTGAAGAATGATTTAAAGTTTATTAAGCTTTTATAAAAAAGGTGATACTACTGCATCTTTTGATGCAATATGCACAATTTGTGCCTTCACGTTATTATACGATCTATTTGTAGTGCATACATCAAAAGATGTGATGTAGGTATCAATTCCATTTATAAAAAGCTTTTCAAAAAGCTTTTAATGTAATGACAAAAAAATCATTCCCAAAACCTTTTTAGAATAATAAAAAAACTATTGTTAATATTTGCATTTGAAATGCTCTTAGTTGCGTCTTTGTTTTCTGGTCGCTTAGTTATAAAATTTATATATCGCAATAAATAGAGGAGATCGACATATATCATAAATTTTTTATATATCGAATTAACAAATACTAGCCATTTATTTTTATTTTTTTCAAAATAAGAAAACATGATTTCCACTTTTTTTCTTAAATATAAATATGTTGTAAACGGTGAATTGTTAAACGATAAAAAATACGCAATCGGGACATAATTTTTTTAACTTTCAGTAAACGGGCATTTTGATATATTTTCAACGAACTATTTTTTTGATGTTTCATTACTGTTGAAATTTACGCCCTGAAAAATTACATGTGATTTTCCAGGGTGTAAATTTCAACACTAAAAAAATTTCATAAAAAGTTCGTCGAAAATATATAGAAGTGTCCCTCTACAGAAACATGATTTAATTATCGTCGCGACGATATGATTCGTTTTAGTAACGATTAACGATTTAGAGATGTTTAATTTTTAAAAATAAGGATGAAAATAAATTTTCATTTTGTTTATGAAGAAATAAATTGTTAGGATTCATTGATTTAAACTAGCGAATACTTGTAGCGATCTGTGGCCCTTCACTGTGATTAAATTTTCTAGCGAACAAATGTTATTTTATTTGAGCTGATTGATTTCAGATTTATGTTTTGGAAGCTTAATTAGATTGTACATTGTGGTTAAAGAGTTGTATATTTTGGGGAATGGGTGAATTAAATTGTATATTAATTGTATGTATTGAATAGTGTGTTTTTAGTTTTATTTGTATTTGTACATTGTGCTTAGGTAGTTGTATATATTTGTGATGGGGTGTATTAATTGTATGTATGTAAGAAATAGTATTTGCTTAAAATCAACTGTGCTTTATATAGTTGTATATTATGTTTTATAAGTAGTATTTGCTTAAAATCTAAATTAGAAAATATTAAACTCATAAATTGGAAAAAGAGTTATCCCTCCATTATAAGTAGTATAGATATAGATAATTTATGAGAATTTTCCACATCGCAATAAACCATTTATCATAGGAATACATGTGTTGATTCAAATGACAATGTCTCAATTTATACCTGTGTTAATAATTCACCATAGTTATGTGTAACTTATTATTTTATATAAAATATTTATATATGTTGTCTAAGTTATATTATAAATTAATGTTATACATGCATTAACAATAATGATAATAGGAAAATGATAAACGGACCTAATTAAATGGACCTAAAAGGTTACTTACCACATAAATAACTTGTACAGTCGTATAATTATACAAGTCATTTATGCAGTAGATCACCTATTAAGTCCATTTAATTAGGTCCATATATCAAGGCTCATGATAATAATATTTCGCGCTTTGTTTCGTCGTTCATCTGGTTCACAAGTTACCAACTAGATACTTGTTCTTACATTTGTTTTCATGGTGTTAATTGTTTCTAAAAGAAAGACAAAACAATGTTATTTGGTGATTTTTTTTTTCTTTTTTTTCTTTTTTTTTTCTTAATTTTGAAATATATATATTTTTTTTACAGATTAAAAGCTATATTACTTAATAATTAATGCAGGATGATAGCATTAAGAATTTGCCAGCCAGTATGTCATTGATAATCAAAACCTATCCAAAAACATTCATCATGCATAGTACAATACTAGCAGGTTTTTCGTGTGATGGGGCTGCAGGTACATTTTTATTTAATTTTTGAGGCTAAAAATTTATTTTATTTGTACTTTTTATGGCAATAGCTCTGATGATTGGTTTGTTCGTTTATGCGCTATAAGCA
The DNA here is from genome assembly GCA_910596185.1 of Chrysanthemum makinoi. Classification (NCBI taxonomy): domain Eukaryota; kingdom Viridiplantae; phylum Streptophyta; class Magnoliopsida; order Asterales; family Asteraceae; genus Chrysanthemum; species Chrysanthemum makinoi. Next base: position 201,455,378 of record OU343224.1, on the reverse strand, counting down.
AGTCAAAAGTTTGGTGAAACTTTGTTTTATTTGTATTATTTTTTTGGGAAAATGATAAAAAAAGGCATCGAAGTTTTCACATTTTCCTTTTCTGGGCATCGAACTTTTTTTTTCCTATAGTAGCACTAAACTTGCCTAATTTTCCTTTTGTAGCCTCTGATCAAAAATTAATTACATAAATTTACATAAATCATCCATGAGGCTCTAAAGAATTACACAGTTCATCATTGTGTAACTTTATATCTCTTCCTAACTCTCTTATCTCTTCCCTCTCTTTTATCTCTTCCCCTCTCTTCTCGGATCACGGGTAACACTACACAATAACCACCATCACCGCCACCACTTACAATCATTGTTGTCATCATCAACACTACAAGGTGTTTGTGTTTTTTATTTGGGTTAAAGAGGAGGATTCACACAAGGGTCTTGTTTGGTTCGAGTTAACCACAACCACACCTCGTCATCATCATCTTTCCATCTCGGTTGAGGAGCGAGTCGGGATTAAAACAACTTGTAAGGTTTTCGTGACCCGTGTGAAACATGCTGGATTAAAAGCGTTTTGACAAGTTATTCGTGTGGTAATAATCCATTCAAAGGGTGTTTGTTTGATTCGAGGGAAATTGTTTGATTGGTGTTTGTTTGAGTGGGTTTAACACCAGATTATTAACGGTCATGACCCGTTTTCGTCTAACTTGGTCTCATAATCATGAATAATTCGGGTTTTGGGACCATGTCCTTTATTGTCGTGGTCATATTTGGATTAGCTTTTTAGCTCATTTTAACAAGATCTGGTTAGTCGATTTGGCTATAAGCTCACTTAAGCTTGTTGTTGTCTGGTCTCGGTACAAAACGAGACAACACATAAGGGTGACTTGGTTTGTTTTGTTTTCACAGCAACAACCCTCAATGGGTGCTTATTTGTTGTCGGTTGAAAACAGAAAACGACCCACTAGAACTCGACTAACAGCTAGATACTAAAGGTGTGTTTGATTTGCTCGTATTTCACACACACACACCAAAGGGGTGTTTGTTTCTCGAGATATATAGGGGTAACACATAAGGGTGACTTAGGTCCCTTATATCTTTTTGTGTATAAGCTAGATGTTGGGGTAATAGAAGATATATAGTCTCTTTTTGTATCAATTTTATCTGTTTCAACTCCCCTCAAAATGTTTTAGAACCCGATCCCATCATGTACCCATATATCTTAATTAAATCCTAGGATCAAGCTAGTTAAAGTAGATTTTAGCTTTTAAAATTGTTAGTATATGTAGTTCATAGGATTAGCTTCATTTTGTTCAGCTTATTTGAGAAGTTTTTGCTCATTTACATCCTTAGTTTAAGGACCGCAAGTTTCCCTTTTGCCATATCGGTTTTGCATCATCCTTTATAATATCCTAATTACCTTTAGCTTTTGATTTTTAATTTCATCATATTAGATCCTTGGAAGCTGAAACTTAGGAATCAAACACTCTGGTTGGTTGTCTTTAACTAGGTAATTTTAGTTTAATTTTAGGATTTTTATAAATCAGTTATATTTGGGCTTAAAGTAGGCTTATTAGGGATGTTTGGCATTATGGTCTAGGAATCTGTCATGTGCTTTTTAGCCTTAGGACTTGAGCTTATTTGACTCATATCAGTTGCATTAGGTTGGTTTTAGTTAGTTTAGGTTTATTCTAGCCTTAGTTAGCTTCTTGTAGCTTATTGGTACACTTAAGCTTATTTCCATTAAGCCTTTTAGGCTGACCTAACAAGTGATGTGCCTTATGAAACCGGTGTCTCTGAAGTAGCTTTTAGATTTTACTGATGAAACCACGACGGGGAGCACACAAGTTTTGGATGGCTACGGTGGCCGGTGGATGGTGGCTGCCTAGATTAGTTTAAGTTTATACCTACAAGGACGAAATGTGTAAATTATTAGTGCCACAGGGACCTTTTATGTAATTGACTCAAGGACGAACGGTGTAATTGTTTAGAGCCACAGGGATGATTTATGTAAATTTATGTAATTAATTTTTGATCAGAGGCTACAAAAAGAAAATTAGGCAAGTTCAGTGCTACAATAGGAAAAAAAAAGTTCGATGCCCAGAAAAGGAAAAAGTGGCAACTTTGATGCCTAAATTTTATCATTTTCCCTATTTTTTTTATTTGTTTTTTGTGTTTAGTAGCTTGTTTGATTTGTACAATGTGTTATTTTAATTGTATTTTTTATTAAAATGAAGTTTTTAAAGTAACATTAACTAGCAACTTGCATGACTTGTATTATTTATATAAATACTTGTATTTATCATTAAATAAATGTTTTAAAAATATATATTAATTATACATCAATGATAATAAGATACATTTAATAGAGGAAAAGGGCTTGCATTACTTGCACATGGTGCATACTAAGTTGTATTACTTAAAATTAAGATATTTAATGAAGGAAAAAATTTTCCTCCATTATAAGATAGTAAGATGATTAGTTTTAGAGCCCGTTTGTTATGGGGTATCCTCCATTATTTGTTTGGTTTGAATTATCACGTTATGTAACAGTGACTCGCACCTTTATTAATGGGTTGACGAAAGGCACTAAGGGTCTTTTTAGTTTGTAAATGGGTTTAGGATTAGAATTTGGATTTGGATATGAATTTACATTTGAATTTAATGTAAGAGAGAGAAAATTATTTTATATGTTAATTATATAATAATAAAATAAATATTATTTATATTTTATTAGATAATTACTAAATATAAAATTAATATATTGCTTTTAAACTATATGAAAGTCAAAAGAGAATGAAAATAATAAATCATTTGTGGTTGTAAGAATTACACGACTCGTGTGATATGTATAAAGTCAACAAAAATAAAAGAATTGTCAGAAATTCAGGGCCCTGGTTTAGGGGTATTGATAGGTGTTAAAAGAAAACTCAAATAAATTGTTGGGTGTTTTTTTAATTCCCTCACCATGGATATAGAATGAAAGATTACATTCCCCTACCCCACTAATGACTTTTCATCATTCTAACCAATTATGTTTTAGCTTTTATTTTCTTAAAATTTTCAACCACATATTTAATCATTATTAGTCATCTTTCTTATTTTTTTTATTTCAAAATAATATACAATAATTCAAATAATATACAATACCTCTATCTTATTTTCTCTCTCTTATTTATTTTCTCTCTTTTATTTCTTTCAAACCATTATCAAATCCAAATCCGATTCTAACCCTTTTACAAACCAAACGCACCCTTAGAGTATTTTAATGTCTTTCGTCGAAACCCATTAATAAAGGTGTCAGTCACTATTACATAATCTAACAATTCAAACCAAACAACTAGTATTTCTTTGAAACCATTACTCATAGCTAAATACCCCATAATAAACGGGCCCTAAGGTGCCCTGGATTACTGACAATTCCTTTATTTTTATTGACTTTATACATATCACAAGAGTGTGTAATTCTTACAACCACATTGATTTATTATTTCATTCTCTTTTGACTCTTAAATAGTTTAAAAGCAATATATTAATTTTATATTTAGTAATTATAAATAACATTATGGCTTAGTCAAAACTATGTCGTTTTACTACTATTAAATTACTAATTGCTATCTATATTGCTAATGGTGTGGGCTTTGGTTAGCATGCCCCTAGCCTGGTCCAAGGGTTTTTCCCCCTTGATTAATATATGATGTTTAATATTAAATATAATAACATTTATATAAAATAAACTTTTATTTAAACATGAGATACTAGTTTAAGGAGCTTCAGTACATGCTTATTTATATTACATATAATAGAAAAACGGTCAAAGGTGAAAAGTTGAAAAGTTGAATTGTTGAAATTGGTCAAATGAGAGAGAAATCCATAGTGTAATTAATACTCTTATTAAAACACCTCATTACTTAAAAGTATAATAATTTATTCACATTGTACAACCAATTAAAAACACATCTACCAAATTAAAAACAACTAAATAAAACGCCCCTTACTAAAAAGTACAATACAATTTTCATAACATACAATTTAAAGAAGCTACAATGTAATCCAAAATATAAAATAATTAAACACACTAATTAATGATATTTTTAAAACACCCTAAAATGAAAAGTACATGTTATTATACACATTATACAAATTAATAAAACACACAAAACTTCATACAATCTAACAAGTTGATGTTACATATAGTTTTGAAAACCGGACCGGACCGGACCAACATGTTCAACTAGGAACCGGTGTCGCCACCGGTTCGGCTAACCAATTAAAGCCATCTGAAAATAAACTAAAGAGGACCCGTTGAAACCGATACAAACTGGTGAATCAGGTCTCATCGAGATCTATTTCTGCGGTTAATCGTTAAAGGGTACCCGCCGCCAAAACACGCGAGTACCCTGATATATATTATACATAAAGGAAAAAGCAAAAAGTAAAAAGTGAAAAGTTGAAACTAAAAGTGGAAATGTTGAAGACATATATTTCAAAAGGAAACTATTAATACACATCGAAAACCGGGTTGACCAGGGACGCTTCAAACCCGGCAGGTTGACCCGATTTAATTTGACTTTTTTCGGCCCAACCTGTCGGGTTGACTCGGTTTAAATAGACTTATTTTTTTGACCGGAAACCAGGTTTCAAATTTGAAAAAATTATATGAGAAATGATGTAGTAGCTATGGAACCCGTGAATTATTTGAAAAAATGATAGACCAAGTAATTGTAGTTTTTTGTTATTTATTTTGTTTTGACACATGTACGTTGTCATTTGTATAATGTTATTTTGAAAAATGTTGGTCTTGCATCAATTAAGGGATATCATATATGAATCGTCTTTTAAAAGTTAATATATATTGTATAGCTTTGTCCGGTATATCAATAATGTTATGTAAGTTTATTAGAATAACAAAAATTAAATTGTATTGTTATCTTTAGCGATAATTATTTGTGCTCAAACAAATAGCTTTAAACAGTGCTTAAATATCTATGCAAATTGATAGTACAAGATAATCTTATTATGGTGATATTAAATTTGTAAGGTTACAAGTTTAAAAGCCACACACCAAATAATAAACTCTACGCATGTAAAAAAAATATTTATCACTGCTTAAATTACTGACAAAACAAGAAAAGACGGTCACACACGTTGGCTATACCTCTAAACTACAATATAATATTGCCAACTACAGAATACCGTTGCTTTTTGTAATGCTTAAATCTATTATTACTAAAATCTTAATAACTTAAAAGTTAAAACAATACTATTAGAAATATACTCTCACACTTAGATCGACTCCACATAATTTTCTTAAAAAATGTATATTTACTGCTATATCCACGCATCAGAATTATAGTTATTCAAAAATGATTCTCTGACGCTACAAATACAGTTTGTTGAAAGAAACTTATGGGTCGTCGGACCTTTGCAGAAAACTAGACAGATTCTTGCCGCTAAACGCGGATACTCGTCTAGTGTATATTGAATGATGGTGCATAGAGTTGATTTCGTGACACCTACCTTTATGTGTAGTTTTCTTTGTGAATAAACTCTTAACGTTCTGACGTGTCGCAACGTTACGGTAAGATTTTATTGCGTTTTGCTTTTGATATACTAAATAGCCATAGATGTATAGTTCATGTCATATGAGGAAAAAAAAACACCCGCCATGAGCTCTCGCAGCAACGTGCGGGCGCCTAAACATCTCGTTAAACTAATAAAAGACAAAGAACATATATTATTATTATTATATTATTAACATATAAATATTTTTTTTCTTTTACATTAAATCCAAATCTATATTCAAATCAAAATCCTAATCTTAAACCGTAAACTCATTTACAAACCAAAAGGACCCTTATTGTATAATAAAAAGGGTTTTTCTAACTTGTGCCCGGGCACAAGTTAAGCACATCATAAGTACACCAAAAGTACACAGGGACTCACTTAAAAGTACACATGTATGTACTTTTATATGTTCCCGTGACTATTTCGTGGTACCATGTGTACTTATAGTGTGCTTAACTTGTGCCTTAAGGCACAATAAAAAAAACCCTAATTAAAAAGTAAATGAGTGAATGTCTCAATGGCGCATATTAGCAAGCAACTGTTCATGATTTCATAATACACTCTAGTTTTTCTAAAATGTATATCTTGTAGTAATGTAATAGTAATGGTAATATTTAGTTTATCTGCAAATACAAACCTGTCGAACGTGACGAAAATCATCAAGTGTTTTAGGAGAAAACAGATGAGCCGAGCAAATCTTCCTCAGCATTCGCCACCTTGGACCATAAGGCGCAAACACCATATCCTGATAATTATACCCAATATACTTCCCACCAGAATTCGGCGGCCTGCTAGCAAAATTCCCACCATTAACTTTTAAAAACTGCTCAGCAACATATGAAGACGACACCACCACCACGTCAAGAAACCCAAGCCTGAGGTACATCAACGGGCCATACTTTTTCGCCAAGGACGCCAGTGAGTGATGCATTGCTGAACTAAGATTCGGTAGGTTTCCAACAATAGGCCACGGAGTAGGGCCTGGGGGAAGACGGCCAGGGCGACGGTTGCGTTTGTTAAACGATACATAGAATAGTGCTAGTCCAGTAATAAATGTGTAGAGAAGTAGTGTTAAAATGTTCATTTTTACATATGATGATTGGGGTTTAATGGAGTGAGATTTTTGTTCATAGAAAAGTTTGTTATATAACCAGAGGGGTTGGTAGATTGTAGGGTTGGATTTTCAAGCATTTTGAAAGTTTGTTAACACACCCGCAATTAGTTAAAGAGATGAGGTGTATATAAGTAGTTGAAAATAATAATATTACTATTAGTTATGATCAAATGAGAAATATAATTTAAATGAAAAGAATGAAAAAAAAAATCACAATTATAAATTTGAAATGCACATTTCCCCATTATTTATTCCTAATTATTTGAACAATGAGGTTAGAATTTCTTCTATATATTTTCATTCAATAATTTTTTTCGCTAGATTTCTTCCCGTGTGAGTTTAGGTTCATACATATGTACTTTACTAGCAAGATGCCCTTCACATCAATGGGCCAAATCAATATTGCTCTAGTGGTAATTTTGCGTCAACTGGACTCCAAACCAAAACCCTTCACATAAGAATTGAAGATTGGAACTATCAGAGATGATGTCGAAGGTGATGGAGTCGATGACGGTAACCACGGTGACAGTTCGGGAGTTGATGTTAATGTGAGAATCAAGGAAAATACAATAGATGGTGACTACTCAATTGCTAGAAACAATAACTTCGCAGTTGATGGTGATTGTTACTCTATAACGATGTGATTGCTACCCCTACCCTCTTTAAACCCCGCTTTATTGATGACAAGGACAGTTTTTGATAATTTTTTTGTTTTGTATTTTTTTTATTTACTAGTTTTAATTTGTAAAACTTTATATTTTATGTCTCATTTTTTTTTTCTGACCGTTTTACTCACTTTATTTATAGGGCAAGTTAGTTTTTTTTATTATTTTTTGCTCCACATATTTTGGGTTTTTCTATTTTAGATTTGTAAAACTTTATATTTTATGTTTCATTTTTTATATTATAGTTTTTTAATATAAATAAAATTATAAAAATAAAAATAAACAAAAAATAATAGAGAAATTTACCAAAAGGGTAGAAAAATCCAATTTGATCCACTATATATAGTCATTTTCAACACCTTTTTCTCAAAATAGGCATGCTCGACTGCTCAACTGCTCGACTTCATTCAAATTTGGGTACGTGTCATTCCTTTGGCTGCTCAACCACTCGACTTTGACTGCTAAACTGCTGCTCACTCTACCCAATTTTTGACACGTGTCATTATTTTGTACTTTTTTCTGAAAAAAAAAGTACAAAGGAATGACACGTGTCAAAAATTGAGTGGAGTCGAGCAGTTGAGCAGTCAAGCATGACCAAAATGAGAAAAAGATGCTAAAAGTGTCTAAATAGTGGATGAAGCTTGGATTGATAGCCCTTGGGGTGGATATGAGTTGAACAGCCCGTAAAGAGCTCGTAATCGAATCAGTAAAAATCTTGAATGAGTCGAGCCTAAACGATCTCGAGCCCGAGCTCGAGCCTAAGTTGCAGCTCATTTATTTATCGAGCTCGAGCCCAAGCTTACATACAAAGCTCAATTGGGCTCATGAGCCTAAACGACACTATGCTATTTTAGGTATTAAACGTATATAATCGTTATGCATTTGTATTATAAGCGAGCTTATAAATGAGCTCAATAACAAACTTATTAACGAGCTCAAAATAGATATATATGAGCCGAGCTCGAGCCAAGCTTTAAATTTTCATTTTCAAATCGTATAAATGAGCCGAGCCAGAGCCTATATAATAAATTACGAGCGAGCCCGAGCTTAAAAATAAAGCTCGAAATGAGCCGAGCTCGAGCTTTATAAAACTTAAACGAGCTCAGCTCGAGCTCTGGCAGGCTTGCGCTCAGCTCGGCTCGGCTCGGCTCGTTTCCGCCCCGCCCTAGTAAAGCCCACAAGAGCAATATTGATTGGCTCATTCATGACATACATAAGTACTGATTCTACCAAAAGTTCATTGACATCAATTTTAGTCCATTTTATCAAAAAGGTGTCTCCAGTGATTCGTCTAGTTCCAGCAAGTTTCAACACGAAAGTTCTAGTGTTGGAGTCAAATTAGCTAAAGATAACGGAGTAGCGCTTCCCGCTCATTCTCTTAATAGTCTTAAGCACGTGGAATTTTTTTAATATTACTTTCTCTCAAATGCAATCACAAAAAAGACTTGAAATACAACCCTTACCGTGACTATTTAAAGTGGTGTCGTTGGATTGCAATCAATAGATTTATGGATGATAGAGAGTATCATGATGAATCTGGTGATGATTCAAAGTCACATGATGACTCAGAGTCTATTGTTACATGATCCTAAAGGCGCGTATGAAGTGATGTTGTTAATGGAGTTGTCTTGGTGTAGTATATATAGGATGATGTATGGGTGTTGTCAGAGTTGCTCGTTGTTTTAGTTTCGTTGTTTACTTAAGATGATTTTTGATAGTAGTCGTTTAGAGTAATTGCTATTGTAGGTTTTGGTGTTATATGTTTTTAGGTGTGTTGTAATATCTAGCTTCTTGCAAGAGAATTTTCTAACACATATAAAAAAATTATCGTTCAAAAAAAGCAAGATGCCCACGTTTTGGGGCGGTAGAGACAGTGTAAAAAGAGTCGTAAGAAAATACCGTGATGATTGAGTTATGTGCCATGGATTGTTTAATATCTCATAGCAACCAAATATATTGTGGCTATAATACAATATCAAAACTACATAGGAATTTAACATTTAAGCACTCACAATACTTTATAACCCGCAATAACATATAATTAAAGCATCATATTCATCTTTATGCATTATAGTAGTTCACTAGCAATGCATGGAAATCAAAAAGGGATTAGCGACAATGATGTTGTTTTGGTAGACATGAATAGCGATGAACGGTCGTAGTTGATGATAATGTGAAGTCAAAAACAATGTCACTTTTTAGTGTTGAAGAAATGTGATGTCTAGTTCATCATCTCGAACCAACATCTCTTCTTTAACCACATTAATAAATTCTACATTAATCATTTTCTAATAAATATATCATCATTAAATGGTCTGTGTTATAGTAAAACAAATAACTTATAATTTAATATGACTTTAAAGTTGTGTAATCTAAACTGAATTGAATCATTGATGATATCTTGTTTATGATTAACTTCATTATTATTAATTAAATTATTTTGACCATCTTAAGTCATAAACATGCCACTTTTTTCAATTAAGTAATAAACTAGTTTATAGACATGTGATCGAGGGGTTTATTGGAGAAAATGGTCAGGGTTTAAAGCCCACCTCCTGATAAGTACAGTCACTAAGACATGTGCATATTACTTGGGGCCGAGTTCTTGGAGAAGGGTTCGGTTGGCACTCATAGGATGCATGGGACCAGGGTGATCTCATCGATCTTCACCTTTTGGAGACATGTGATCAATGGTGTTTTATGGAAAGAGCGCGAGATGTAGTAATAAGCATAAGTTGCAAGAAGTAGTAATATATTAAGCTTAATTGAGATTCACTTATAAGAAAAATGATAAATATAAGAAATAACTATAACCACATATTTGAGATGCATTGATTTGAATTAGATATATTTTTATGTATTTAAATACATTCCAATTAGTTTTGATGTAAAAATAATGCAAAGTAGTACTAGTAACAAATTTGACCCATAGAAGACGAAAAATACATAAAATTTGTCAAACTTAATAAAATGCATCTATTATATATATATGCATCTAAATTTTGGCTAAAAATTATATTAGTGTGCATCAAAGAGGTTAGGGATGCCTCTAAATCAAGTCAATGCATCTTTAATTTGTGGTTATAGTTATTTCTCATCTTTCTCATTTTAAACTTTTTTCTTATTTGATCATAAGTCTAATTTATTGTAGAAAATTCTAATACACAGTTCTACTTAGGGGTGAGCATCGGGTCAAACCCGACCCGAACTGATAAAAACTGAACCGACCCGAAAACCGAAAAAGGAAAAAACTCAAACTGAGAACCGAACCAAGAATAGATATCAAAACCGAAACCGAACCGAATAACTTGGTTCGGGTCGGTTTTTTAGTTTCGAGCCGAAAAAACCGACAAAAACCGAATCGAACCGAAAACGACAAAAACCGAAATAAATATACAAAACCGAAAACTGAACCAAAAAAGGTCGGTTTGGTTCGGTTCGGTTCGGTCCGGTTTCGGTCCGTTTGTCGGTTCAGGCCGATTTTCGAGTGGATTTTCTTTCCCAGCCCTAGTTCTACTATTGTAAGATAAATTTTGACATTTGATAAGCCAACTAAACAATAGAACATACTAGAAAGAAGAGGTGCAAATCTAAACTCATGTAAAACCGTTAGTTATTGTTGGTGATTTTATTGTCATCACTTATACTTTTGTAATTGTGATTTACTTGAGATCAATGGCTCAGTCAGGTTTAGGAGGCAGAATATTCGGAGTGCACAGTCGTTCTAGCTAGCTTAGTGCCGTCACAAATAAGTGCGGAGATCAAGGAGGTCGCGCCCCGTTGCAGGGTCAAGGGGCAACGCCCTCTTGTTGGGGTCCCTACTCCTAAGTGGGTAGGCGAGGGTCGAGGGGAAACCTCCCTTCCGGGGCACCCCAAATTATAATGATTTTTGGGATTCATGTATTACCCGTTTTTCCTTACAAATATTTTTTCGCACCAAAAGAAGCACCTTTCCCCAACAGGTGTGACTTTTCCCCTCAAATGCTTTTTAATCAATTTAACTAAATTTTGGTTAAGTTTTTACTGGATATATATTGATCTCTTCAAGAACATAACACACATAACAACTTTCATGTGCATTATTTTGTTCTCTGGTGCCATAGAAATAAAGTGTGATTCTCTGAATTATCCAATTGAAGATTTCATAACACCCGAGGCACATAGAGTCGAAATACTTCAATCTGAAAGTAATCTCTACACGATTCAGAAAATACATATCTTTATATAATAAAGGAATTGCATCATTTCAGAGTGATTTTGTCAATTCATTCTTATTGAAAAAACAATTGGGCAAATAGGAGAGCTCGATTTTGCCATGTAAGCAAAATCGTGTGATGTGATTGGTTAATAAAAGTCAAAATTAAATTGATTTTGGTCAAACTTTAATAAATTTGGTGGAGAAATTTGATTGATAAAAAAAACACATAAAAATCAAGGTTGTAAAAATCGCTAGGCGTTAGTGAGGCGGTTGGGTAGGGCCTAGCGATTAATCGGATTGGAATTTTTATGCACAAAATTGTAATTTTAGATAATATATTATATTATATGTATGAGATAAGCATAGTGCATCAAAGTTTAAATATTTCAAGTGTTCAAATATAAACATAATACATAATTCTTCAAAGTTCAAAGTCAAACATAGATATTAGTCGGTTTGTTGACCATTTTTAGGCGATCTTTGACCGATTAATCGGTTTGTTAACCGACTGTTAAGCAATTTTGTCTGATTTTTAAGCGATTTTGTTGACTGATTTTTAAGCGATTTTATTCGATTAATCCGATTAGACCAAATTTGTTCGATTTTCTCTAATTAATCAGTTTGTTGATCGATTTTTAAGCGATCTTTGACCAAACCGATTAAATAGGCCGATTATGATAAATCAAGGCGCTTAGTGAGCGATCAGCGATTATGCTGGGATTAATCGGCCGCCTGGGCCGATTTTTACAATAGAGATAAAAATAAATGTGTCAAATTTGTGAAAACAAAAACGTAAAAAGAGATGAGGTAATTAATAAAACTTTTGTGGTTGAATTTTTAAAAATTATATAGAGTAAAGTGTAATATTATAATCCTCCATTTTTTAATAACTATGGATTATAAACAAATACCCCCTTATACTTTATACCCTTTATACTTTATATCTTAAAAAATACAATGTATATGTTTTAAAATAACAACATATAAATTTGCATAAGATTATAAGTACCATTTTTTTACTATGTAAGTTCAATAAGGACTCATTTATTTCATTTTTAAAAGTTTAACCTATGTGGACACGAGTTTACATTTTAAATACACTAAATTACTGAAAATGAGAATATAATTATCAAATTGTAAGCACGGGTTACTTTAATATAAAAATAAATATACGCGATTGTACTTATAACAATGACTTATGTAATTCTTATTTATTTATAAAAGAATACCTAGCAAAACATTTTTAAAAAACTTTAAGGAGTATACTTTAACTTTATCAACGCTCATTATGTGCTATTAAACTTGCATCATGTGTACAACATAATATCAGTAGTGAAATTTAAATAACAACATCAACATCTTTGTCAGCTAAATAAAATTAAATCTTGAGTTACCTAACAGAAATTTTTACAAATATTTTAACAAATTCTAATTGATATTAATGCATAATGAAAAACTCGTGCACAACTATTAGTTGTACTTATATCACAATTTTCATGGGCAAATTCTTATATGTGTATATATTGAATTAATTATGTTAAAATAAATTTGATTTATGTGTAAACTTCGTGCGTGCACGAAACTTATAACTATATAATTATATGCAATTGCTTTTAAAGACACAATATTCAGTATTAATACGGAATATTTTTTTTTTGTCAAAACCCCGTGCGTGCATGGATATTATAACTAGTTAAGATTATTACCAATCATACACACCTAAATTCTAACAGTTTTTAAATTAATCATCAACAACGACTTGAACAACGACTTGAACAAAAGGACTTTGTAGTAAGATACTAAGATTTGAGTCCAACGATTTACAGTTGACTAAACTATGATTATCTTACATAATTGTCAGTGCGAAAAGCTCTTGAGTGGCATAATATCATACTTTTGCTTACGTGGCAGGATCAGAAACCGGCTACACTGGTTAAATTGCATACGTGGATTTTTATTTTTTATTTTTTTAAGTTAATTACGTGAAGTTAGCTGCTTCAAAATACCAATCGAACTTTGTCAAATATTTCGAAATGCCCATTAAACTTTTTCAGATGTTTACTTATCAGACATGAAACCAATCTGACGTAGATCATAACGGTACAAATTTATGACGTGACATGTACATTTGTAGCTGACATGGATTTTGGAGCTAAAAATTGGGTTTTTGTTGATATCAACACAAAACAAACAAAGTTTTATGGGTATTGTGGTATTTTATTGGGTTTATACCTGATATATGAACATTTGAAAAAGTTTATTGCTATTAAATGCCATTAACTCTAAAAGTATCGGAAAGCTCTGCATAAAAAAATCATTTGAAAAATTCAGTTAAAAAACCCTAAGGGCTCGTTTGGTTCGTAGAATGTTTTTGACGGAATTGGAATCTGTTTAAGGAATTGGAATGTGAAGAAATTGAATGTTAGAAATTGAAATCCTTATGATTAAAATCTGACGGAATTGAAATTTGCAAATACTAGCGCGTATTTGGTTGGAAGAATGAAATGAGAAAAACAATTATATTAAAATATTTAATATTTAATTTTAGTTTAAGATTAATAAACTAAATATTATTTAATAAATAAATTACTTATCAAATAATAATAATAAATTTTTAAATAATATTAAATAAACTAATATATTAAATAAATAATTTTTTTATATAAAATACAATTGTGTTTTTTTAAAGTATAAATTAAAAAAGTAAGCTATAAATAAATTATATTTAATTTAAAAAAATAATTTTTAAATATAATAACAATAAAAATTTTTAAACAAATAATAATTTTTAAATCTTAATAACATGGTTATTTATAAAAAATAATAATAATAACAATAATAATTAAATGATCGTTTATAATAATAATAATAATAATAATAAAATAATAAATAAAAATAAATAAATAAAAATAATAATAATAAATAAAAAATAAAAATAAATAAAATAAATAAATAAAATAATAATAATAATAATAATAATAATAATAATAATAACAATGACAATGATAAAGATAATATGAATTCAATGGAATTATAAACAATCCTTCTCATGTTGCCATGGAATGTTGAATTCCATATATATGGGATTTTGAAGGAATTTCATTCCATTCCGTTTGCCAACCAAACACAGTAAAGAATGAAATTCAGATTCCAAATTTTTAAAATTTTTCAACCAAACACGTTATGAAATTGAATTGAATTCCAATTCCAACAGAATCCTTAGGATTCTAGTGCCCGAACCAAACGGGCCCTAAAGGTATCGTTACTCATAAATAAGAATTTTTACAAAGTAACATAAATATTCAATCACATTGATGCATCTGGTGCACTCACATTATTAGAAAACTATCAACTAACTTGCCCTGATAAACAAATAGCATTTGTGTTACCGTATCAAATTATAAATATCATTAATTAATCCCTCATGGAAAAATATGAAATGAGATATGCACCAATTTTAACATCTATACAACTATATATATTGAAAGAATACGACGTATAACCTAAAGTTTTAATGAAGTTGTCAAACTGTTAGAGCAACCCTTTCCTTTCATAAACCATTTTGCAAGCCTGGGGCTATTCTACCAAAGCATGGCGTTGGGCATGCCACCGTATAAGCTATCTACAAGACGAATGTAATATAAGTAGTAAATAAAATAAGAACTCGAAGATGACAATAACAATCTTTTATTCTTGTTTCTAAAATATAAATGAGAACTAAAAGCATCAAAAATCATGCCCAACATAAACACAAGAGCATGCTTTTATTTTTACGTTTAGTCATACAGGGGAAACAAATTAGCACAAGCTATAAACAATCCGAAGTGATCTTTTATTGTAAGATCTCTTGGAAAATCGGTTGGTAAAAGTGACTTTGGATCAACTTTGGATACAATTATCTATATGTATGTGTCATATATATGAGTAATAATTTGTAGGTTCGAGTTCTCCTCGAATAGAGCTTCGCAATAAGCCTTTATGAATCCAAAATAGAGTTGATGTGAATGAAATATCGGGTCTCAAAGTTAGGCACTCGGTACCATGCCTAATGAGGAAATGTAGTTTATTTTCAATCGCACATCGGTGTGATGGGTAAGCTTAGAGAAGATCTATTTAATTTTCTGTTATTTATTTACTGTTAATTTAATTTATTGTAATTTAGATTTTATTAATAAAAGTGTAACCGTTTCCTTACAAAATCTTCAAAGTCAAAACCTCTCACAAATCCTGCACAAATAATAATTAAAGTAGAGTTCATATTAATATAAAGTGCATTATCACATAATATAAAGACTTTAAAATAAGTACCATGTTGTTTATATTAATTGACAAAATATACGTACCACCTCTTACAAATATTTCTTTAACTTCTATGTTTTGCTTGACTATACTGAAATACTTTAGATTCGATAATAAATTCCATTCATTATATACAGTTTGTATAGTTTCATAGGCATACATGCTACCACATTCTCTATCTTCCGTTTCTGTACATCGATCACTCTCCTATCATATTTTTTCCACGTAATTTTTCCAGTCTTTTCGTATATTTGAAGGTGTCTGCTTTTTCAAGCCAAGATTGTAGTCATTTCTGGACGCGTACACCAGTTTGTTACATAAGGAAGACTTGCTTGTCCATTTTATTTGACTAAACAAATTCTATAGTCAAGATAGTTATGTAACGTAGTCAATGGATCTAGCAGAATAAGTGGTCGTTGCTCTATGAAAGTGTAGTGTGTACGTGCAAAAATTGACTTGGTTAGTTGGCACATTCATATAGACTTGTTTTCACCACAAACATCTAGTTATTATAGTTTTAATCATCACCATTAATATATGCCAATTCAAACTAGGTGTTGTTTTTTGAATGTTTTTGCAATGTTGAATGTTCAAAATGATTTCTCATAAATAGTTGTGCAATATGATTTCAATATGATGTAGCGAGATTTTTTATAGATTAGACAAATTTGGATACAGTCGGACGAGAATCATTGATGTATTATCAAACACAGAGGGTAAACCTGCTAAAATAATAAGTATTTGATTCTCAAACCGAAGGGTGGCTAAACCTGCTAAAATAATATCAGGGAGATCATTACATGTAGAGAAACATGTATATTTTTATTAAAATAAATCATATTACAATCAATAAATAATTAACAGAAAGTAAATGACAACAAAATAAAACAGACATAATGGGTAGAAGTAGAAGACACATACTATGAACAATAAATAAAGAAAGCAGTAAAGGTCGTGGCACGAGGCTCGTGTTTAACACGATTCCCTTAAAACAAATTCGCCGTCTGTTTCCTAGGATACAACGTCTAAAGCGGTTGTACAACCAAACCTGACAAACTTGCCTGAAAAATCACGGAAAAGCTTGCGTGTTTCTAATCGATGAATTGCTCGAACTCGTATGCTACGAGTTGCGTTTTTCTGGATATCCCAACTAAATGAGTTTATGGCTCTATAACAGGAAGCTGTCTTGGTCTACAAGATTAAATTTCGGCCTTAATTAAACAAATCAGTTATATTAAAAACTGATTTGCGTATCTTTTATAAAACAAAATATATTCTATATAACTTTGCAAAAACTATAAAACTGATTTACATATATTAAAATAGTGTCTAAAAATTATAAAAAATCATTTTGCAAAAACTATTTTTCCAACAATCCTCCACATGAATAGAGATCGGTCGAAAACACACAAAAGTTTCGTCAAAATTTCTACGGTTAAGTCCTGCATAGGATAGGTAGGTGTGACCCTTTTAACCTTCCCTTGTGAGATACACTTAGTCTCCTAGATCTGAGTAGACGCGTTGTCCTTGAACTCAGCCTCTGTTTACGTAGACGGCATTACACTTCACACAAGACTCTCCTTGACCTTGTCAAGTCCTCATAGTCGTGTCCGTTATGGTCATGAACACTAGCCTGGCTCTGCAAGAGCTCTTAGGAATTGCGCCCCCACAATTCCTTTCGAAGCGACCACGCTTCGCTCTCACATAGGTTATTTCATCTTGAATCATTAAAAACATATATTTTCATATTTCATCTTGAATCATTATGCTTTATGATTTCACCTTGAATCATTAAAGCCATATGTTTAACTTCTCAACAAGTCACATTGTTATAGGAATGGACTTGAAAGTTACAAATTAAGTAACTCCCCCACATTGATGTGACTTCTCTCACATTTATATGATGAGGTTGTCCTATTGAACCCAGATCTTGGGATCTCCAGTCAACTGGGTTAGGTTTTCCTTCATATAAACTCATTCCTTTAAGGGCTTTAGTCCCATTCCTTTAGAAGACTTTATTAACTCTCTGCTTAAGCCTTTTGTAAGAAGATCCTTTGACTTCACATAGTCAATTGAGATAACTCCCGTTGAGAGTAGTTGTCATACCGAATTATGTCGACGACGGATATGTCTAGACTTTCCATTATACATTATGCTATGAGCTCTGCCAATGACCGATTGACTATCACAATTTATACTAATGGCCGTTACCGGTTTAGGCTACCTTGGTATGTCATCTACCAATTGACGTAGCCATTCCGCCTCTTCTCCGCATTTATCTAACGCGATAAATTCCGATTCCTTGATGGTCTGAGCTATAACTGTCTTCTTGGAAGACTTACAGGATATAGCTGCCCCTCCTAGTGTAAACACATATCCACTAGTTGATCGAGAATCCCTTATGTCAGATATCCAGTTTACATTACTATATCCTTTGATAACAGCTGGATATCTACTATAATGCAGCCCATAATCGCGACTGTATGTCAAATAATGAAGTACCCAGTCATAGCTTCCCAATGTGTATAACTTGGATTACTAGTATATAGGGGTGTTATCGGGGTTATCGGGTTTGTCGGGTCGGTTTTGAGTTTTTAAAAAGTGACTCGCAACCCGACCCGATAAGAAATCGGGTTATCGGGTTCGGGTGCTTATCGGGTCGGGTTAAGTCGGGTCAGGTGAGTCAGGTTGTCGGGTTATAAGATAATCCTACTCTACGTAAATAAACGAGTAGATAAACAACTTATATAGTTTTCGAAGAAAATATCACTGTATACTTACGTGTCTTACTCTTCTAGACAACCAAAGCACACAAAATAGCATTTATATATCTTGTAATTATTAAAAGAATTTGACAGATCTAGAATAGATTTGAAAGAATTTGATAAACTAGCACACAAAATAGCATTTCTTCATGCTCAGTACAATAGAGTTTAAAGAGTTTGACAAATCTATTTACAAAATGTGTGTCATATCTGCTGGATGAGAGTTGTCTAAATTTTAGCCTATTAAACCGGTAGATGGCACATGTGAAAGCTTTCTACTAGCACTATTAATAGCAATCAATACATCATGTACATATTTGCATTGTAAGACACGTATGATCTACCCATGTATGTATGTATACACGTAAATAACATGTAACATGTAGTTGCATGTACTCAAAGATGGACTCAATTTATCTACAACCATCTCCAACAGGTTGTTATCTATTACCCACTGCATCAAATTAATCGACAGTGGGAAAAAAATTGATATACCTGTTAACATATTACATTTAAGGCTGTGTAGAAAACTCAAAAGAATGGATGGACAATTAATATGACATGAACGGATCGAAAAAATTATGCAATCGGCAGTAAAAACAAAGTAAAACAATTTTTTTCGGGTCTTATCGGGTTGACCCGATAACATAAATAATTCAACCCGAACCCGACCCTATAACAATATCGGGTTATCGGGTTCGGGTCAAAACAACCCGACAAGAATTTTTAACCCGATTTAACCCGACCCGATAAGCCTTATCGGGTTCGGGTCGGGTCAACCCGACCCTACTGACACCCCTACTAGTATACCTACTCAGCCTGCTAACAACATATGCTAAGTCAGGTCGGGTACATGTCATTAAGTACAATAACATGTCAATAATTCTTGAATACTCTAATTGGGCAACACCTACACAACTATTTTTAGATAGATGCTTACTGGTGTCAATTGGAGTTCTAACTAGGCCAGAATCCCCTGCATTGTGAGTATTAATAATTTTTTCCACGTAATGTGCTTGACTTAACACAAGTCCATTTTGAGCTCGTATGATCTTTATTCCAAAGATCACATCAGCCAAACCCATATCCTTCCTGTCAAAATTTGATTTCAACATGTCTTTAGCAGATTTGATCATCATGTCGTTACTGCCAATGATAAGCATATCATCAACATATAAACACAATATTACATATCCACTATTTGTTTCTTTTACATAAACACACTTGTCGCATTCATTAATTTTGAATCCACTTTCTAGCATGACGTGGTCAAAATTTTGATGCCATTGTTTAGGAACTTGCTTTAAGCCATATTATGACTTAATAAGCCTACAAACTTTGTTCTCTTGTCCATGAGCCACGAAACCCTCAGGCTGGTTCATGTAGATTTCTTCTTTTAAATCTCTGTTTAGAAATGCCGTTTTCACATCCATTTGGTGAACTTGCAAATTTCGTAAAGCGGCAATAGCAAGTATCAACCTAATCGAGGTTATTCACGTAAAAGGAAAATATGTATCAAAGTAATCAAGACCTTCTCGTTTTCTAAATCCTTTGATTACCAATCTTGCTTTGTACTTGTCAACGATGTTGTCGGCTTTCATCATCTTCTTGAAGATCCATTTATAGCCTAGTGGTTTACAACTAGGAGGTAAATCCACGAGCTCCCAAGTATGATTTTGTAAAATAGAATCTATTTCAAATTTAATGGCTTCTTTCCATTGAGGCCCTTCCGAGGAAGTTACTGCTTCTCAATAAGAAGTAGGTTCATTTTCTACCATCAAAGAAAAATTGGGTGCAAACGATTTCTCAGTTCTTGCCCTTTTGCTTCTTCTAGGTTCAACTTCTTCTTCCTTGGTTTGATCTTGTCTCTCATCTTGGAGATCATTATCATCTCGTTGTCTCTTATCTTGGACAACTTCGTCATCTATTCTAGATGAACTTCCATTTTCTTTCGTTAAGCATGGAAATATATTTTCAAAGAAGGAAGCATTCCTTGATTCCATTACTGTACCCTTTTGTATATCTGGATTTTTTGAATCATGTACAATGAAACGATAAGCACTACTATTCTTAGCGAATTCAATGAATATACAATCCACAGATTTAGGTCCAATCTTTTGGGTCTTGAGTGTCGGTATAGATACCTTTGCTAGGCACCCCCACACTCGTAAGTACTGATATAATGGTTTTCTTCTCATCCAAAGTTCATAAGGGATCTCTTCTTTTTTCTTACAAGGTATCTTATTTAAAAGATAACTAGCCGTTAAAATGGCTTCCCCTCACATGTCTTAGCTTAAACCAGAACTTATCAACATGGCATTAACCATTTCTTTCAAGGCACGGTTCTTCCTTTCGGTTGTACCATTTTGCTGAGGCGAATAAGGAGCAGTGAATTCGTGTCTAATTCCATGTTTAGCACATAAAAACATTTATTTATATTTTTCGATCTCTATATGTTTTGTCGATAACAATCATAAAATTATCTCATGTATAAATTTAAGATTACATGTTTACTTAATAGTTATCATATTTATTTTTAGTAAACTATATACGTTATTAGTTAGTTATTTGTTGTAAAATAAATAATGTAAACAAATGTGTTGGGTACCCATAATCCATGACTCATAACCCATAACCCATGTGCATTACATCATGCATGACATCAAGTTGGGTACCCACGACCCAAAGTTCACGACCCCTGACCCAAAGTATGTATTGCATCATGCATGGCATCATGTTGGGTATCCATGACCCATAGTCCATGACCCATGACCCAAAATTCGAATTTGTAAACCAAAATCCGGACTGGCTTACCCAGTTGCTGGATCCCTTTGATTACACTGGTCGGATCCCTTTTCAAAGGGATCCGCTGAATTCGGCTGTACAGTGATCAGGTAGACTACAAATAGTGAGCCATTTCTCCTTTATTTCTTACCCATTCTCATATATATATTCTCTCATTCTTATATCTCTCTAACCTTGTATCTAAGGATCATTCTTGTAGTTATATTCTTTTGTTTCTCAAGGTTCTTAAAAGACGAGATCAAGTTCTTTGCATACAAGTCTTCCAAAATTCAAAGAGAAGCATTGCTAGGCTTCATCATCACTATAAGATCGTTGAGTTGCTTCTTGTATTTGATACATTACATTGTAATCATAAAGTTGTTTTGTTAGTTGTGTTGGATTAGTTCTTCCATTGTAAA
Source organism: Chrysanthemum makinoi (assembly GCA_910596185.1). Lineage (NCBI taxonomy): Eukaryota > Viridiplantae > Streptophyta > Magnoliopsida > Asterales > Asteraceae > Chrysanthemum > Chrysanthemum makinoi. The sequence goes on along the minus strand of OU343224.1, from coordinate 201,433,581 downwards.
TAACTTGGTATTTAGCTTTGTATCGAAAAATGTGTAAGCGACATTGTGAGGCTTCTCCGCCGATTAAGGAGCTTGTTGACATAGTGCTTAAGAACTCTCGAGTTGGGTACTCAAGGAGTGGAGTAGGGCAAGGAAGGGGTCCTTATAGCTGAACCACCATAATCATTGTGTCACGATTCTATCTCTTCCTCTTTTTTACTTTATCGTATTCATTTCATTACTTACTATCTTCCATTGTCTATATCTCTTCATCCAAAGATTTCACATATAATCAATCTAAAAGTTTTTGAAACTAATGTTTAACTAGGTAAAACTAGTCAACCCTCCCTCCCCCCCCCCCTTTCTAGTTTTCTACAATTGGCATCAAGAGCAGCTTTCTAAAAAGGCTTTAAAAGTATATTGTATTTTAAAACGCTTTCGATCAAATGGAATTCGAAAACTACAAAGAAGGGCAATCTATGCAAAGATCACCACTATTTGAAGCTAACGGTTTTATATACTGGAAAAATATATTTGAAACATATATGAAATCTAAAGATATTGATCTTTGAAACATTATTGTTGATGGTGATTATGTTCCGGTATCTGAGAGCATCTTTAGCGACAAAAATGATGTTGTTTCTTTAGATAGTCGTAAAGATGAATAAAAGAAAATGCTTTCTAAAAATAACGAAGCAAAAAAGGTTTTATACAATGCTTTACTAAAAAGGAATAAGAAAGAATTTTTATGCATAAAATGGGTAAAGATATTTGGAATTGTTTGGTGATCACTCATCAAAGAAACAAACAAGTGCAAAATAATAAAATTTATTTGTTTGTTCAACAATATGAACAATTTTCAATATCGGATGAGGAAAGTATTGATAATGAATTCGCTAAATTTAATACTATCATTACTTTATTACAAGCACTTGATGAAACTTTTTCCGTGTAATCATGTCAGGAGATTCTTAAGAGCACTTCCAACAAAATGGAGACCGAATCAAAGGACTTGACAATCCTTTCTCTCGACAAGCTCATTGGCAACCTAAAGGTATATGAAGTAGTATTGGAAAAAGACTCCGAGGTCTCCAAAAATGAGTCAAGTGACGAAGACATCTCGTCCTCGGATAGCGATGGCAAAGAGTACGCCATGGCGGTGAAAGACATCAAAAAGTTCTTTAGAAGAAGAGGAAGATTCGTGAAACAACCCTACGATGACAAGAAGGGCTTTCGAAAGTTCAAGGAAGACAAAAAGGGAAAAGATGACCGAAAGTGTTTCAAGTGCGGGGATCCAAATCACTTCATTAGTGATTGTCCCAAACACTCAAGTAATGTGCAAATGGACTTTGTGAGTGGCTCATTGTCACACCCCCAAATTACCTGTTTTACAGCGGAATGGAATACCTTGGGGAGGACTGTCATAGCATCAAAGTTACAGTTATATCGAATGACCTAAAGTGTCATTTTGAAAATATCGTTTGATTCAGTAAAATAATCAGATTTCACAAAACATAGGTCCCAATAGATTTCCAAGGTACCAAAATAAGTTTGTTACAACCAAACGATAGTTAAGTGCATAAAATATAGGTGAGACGCGTCGACACCGCGACTCTATGATAAGTCCATATGCATGCCATGAAGTTAATGCCTTAGATACCTGAGATAAAACATGCTAAACGTGTCAACACAATGGTTGAGTGAGTTCATAGAGTTTGGTTGAATTGTAAAGCCTTTAAAGAATGTTCATGCAGCAAAGGAAAAGTTTTTGGTCATATAGAATAGTCCACAAAGCAAAGGCATTGCAAATCCACTCAGTTCCAAGTTCCACCCATACAAAACTTGCAACCTGTGTGTTCACAACCCACTGCCAAAATATGTCTAGTTTATGTTCATGCACACGTTGTCAAATGAGGTCACAAAGCAAAGGCATTGTAAATCCACTCAGTTCCAAGTTCCGCCTATACAAAACTTGCAACCTGTGTGTTTACAACCCACTGCCAAAATATGTCTAATAGTCAAGTGCACGTTATCATAATAGTTCATAGTATCACACCACGTATATAATAATTCAAGGATGATCCAAACATGGGAGACTTTGCACTGCTCCAACAAGGGAGACTCCTTTGTCACTCGACCACCTAGGCGAGAATTATTAAGAACGCTCCACCAATAAGGCGAGACTTTGCACACTCCACCAATAAGGTGAGAATTATTGAGAACGCTCCACCAATAAGGCGAGACTATATAGTGATGCGCTGAATATGGGAGACTTTAGGTCAAGGTCATAACACGTATGGTTCAATGAGTTCAAACAAGTCATAAGTTTGTATTTAAGTTCAAGAGTTCCGTTCAAAAGTTCGTAATTAAGTTCAAAGATTTAAGTCGAGTTCAAAAGTTCAGAACAGTCAAAGAGCTCGAATAATATCAAAGGTTCAAGATAGTCGAAGCGTTCAAAATCACGTCAAACAAGTTTAAAATATATCAAAATGGTCCTTGTACAAGTTAAAAGAGTTTAACTATATGTCAAAAGGTTCAAATCAAGTCCAAAGTGTTCACTTGTATGTTAAAGGGTCCGAATCAATTTAAAAGAGTTCAAATATACATGTCGAAGGGTTCAAAATCAAGGAAAGTGTTTCAACTAATAGCGTTCATAACATAGTGATCAATTTAGTTCGGGCATAATCTACTTACGCGCACATAGAGTGAAACAAAAGATATTTAAGTTCATATAAATGTAAAGTAAAAGCAAGTAGTTGAGCATGTATCTCCCCCGAAGAGTTTATAAAACAATTAAACGAGTAAAAGTGGGGCTACTAACTCACCTGATGCAATTATAATGATGACAAGAGTGGATACACTGAAATGCAGCGCAATCTCTAACCGCGACCTATTATGAATGATATGTTCTAATGTAAATCATGAAACAATGTCGTGCATGCAAACTCATATGATATCCATACCACTTGTACATTTGAAAAAAAATAATGTTTATCGTCGAAATATATGTTTATGAAATCTCGTCTTATTATAAAATACTTTACAAGTATTTACGTTGAAACGATATCCTACAATAGTCATTTAGTGATTTATTATGAAACTATAACTTTTCGTCGTAAAATAATGTCATTGAAAATTTCATGAAAGTGAATAAACGGCCTTGAAAAGCTAATCGTAAAATGGTGCACGTAGAGTGTTAGGAAACGGACTCAACGGTTTTGGGAAGCTTGTATCATTATCTCAAAGTCTTAGCATTTAAGTTTTCATCCTAGAGGTCTCGATCATGGAGAAAAATATAGGTAAAGTATAGTACTTGTGTCCAAAATATCGTTTAAGGATGGTTTTCGGCAAAGTTTAAGTGACCGTATTTTATTCGTTACAACTCCGCTTGACGAACGGTTGGACATTTTGAAAAATATGCTAGGCGAACTTACTTTTACTAGAAGACATCACGTTATAAAAATCACTACATCAATGTTAAAAACGACCCTCAACAAGGTCATTTGTGGCCGTAATGTTTGTCTAATAGAAATATATTAGTTTTGCTTATTTAATATAGTTACGGCAACTTTATGTAAACGCGTGTAATTTAATCGTTACAAGTCCGTTATCTACGTATTCTATATCCTTAACTTCGTATCAAAGTATACTAATATATTTTTGATAAGTCGACACATTTCATAACGCTTAAGCCTCATTTTTGACTCGTAAAAATGGAAGTAATATGCTGAAATTTCAGAATTTTATAGTTTTCGTCGTCTAACTTGAAAAATTCATATCTTCTTCGTTATAACTCCGTTTTAACCCGTTCAAGCGGCCACGTTTTCTTTTTAAAGTATATTTTCCAAATATCTAGCCCAAAAATTTTTACCTACTGTCGAGAATTCCAGAATTCGAAAAAAAGATCAGACCTCTAAATAAAGTTGTCGAAATTAGTTTTCTCAGCAAAACCTATTCTAACCAATTCAAACCAACTCCGAAGCTATTCTAATCCTACCATACACCTTCTTAGGGTGTCATGAGTTCCTAGACATCACCAAAAGTGATATGTTTCAAGGAGTAATTATAGGATGATGAATATATATATATATATATATATATATATATATATATATATATATATATATATATATATATATATATATAACACTCAAAAACAATAAAAAGTGGTATAGACATCAATATGACTTGCATGTTTTTCTCAAATATGATGAAATGAACATAAAATAAATATGAAATATGAATATGAACATGAAATGCTTACTAGTAACTTGATGAGGTTAAATGAACAAGGATTATCCTAAATACCCTAGGTTTTTATTTCAAAACCTTGATTAAGAGTATACTAAGGTTGTGTAAATAACTTGACTTGAAATTTTTTTGATGACCTCCTTCTTGTTCTTAATGATGACCGGTCTTAGGGAGAAGAGAAAGAGATGATAGCTTTGATTTTACACTTTGTAATTTTTGTTGTATGTGTGTATGTTGAAGTATAATACAATATAAATGAAGATATTTAGTGAATTTAGAGTGTGACTCACCCTTGCTGTCAACAAGGGTGTTTATTGTGTTAGTTAATATATATATATATATATATATATATATATATATATATATATATATATATATATATATATATATATATTTTTTATTAAGTATAAGTATAAAATAGATGTAAGTTATTTAAAGATAAGTAGTAACTTGTAAACATATTTAAGCATTTAGGGTAGCGTTAACTAAAAATAACTTTTAACGGATCAAAATAAAATATTTTGAAGTTATAAAAATTATAAAAATACATTCCTTACAAAAATTGAGTGAAATGATAATTATCGTGTAGTATTTAAGAAAACCGTCGTAATTATATAAATATAACAATTTATATACAAAATAAATTTAAAACACCGGGTAAACTAATAATATTATTTTTATAATCTTAATATGAGTATAAAAATATATCGGAATAATTTTTGGAAGTATCGGATCAAATGTTCAAAATAATTAATTACGCGATAGCGTTTATTTAATAGGAAATTATGCGTTTAACGTAAAATGCAAAACCATGCATGAACTAATATGATGATCATGATGCTTGATCGGCTCCCAAACGGTCTATCTTTTATTAGTCAACCACTTGTGAATGGTCAACCATAAAAGTCAAACAGCTCAGAGCAAAATGCAATTAAGTCCAGAGGAGTATAGTGTTTCCCCGGGTCGTTAAGTCCCAACGAGGTGTGTAAACTGTAATACAACGAATCTGTGATCGGGTGAATATCGAACAGGAAAAGGGTTATGATTGATTACACTAAGGAAATTAAATCTAATAAAGACTTTGAAGTCATTTTAAGTCTATATTTAAAATCGATAAACGTTTAAAACCTAAAACGTATGAGAACGCACTGAGCCCTGAAAGAGAAAAATATGCAACTTAACCCCTACGAGTGTAAAAACAATTTTCCTACATTCTAGACGACTAAAAATGATTTTAGTAAAAGCGGGTATTTTTTGACTTTTATTTTATTTTCTACGAATTAAAAACTAATTTAAACTAATTAATTAATAAAAAATACTAAACTATTTTAGAAAATTCTAAGAAAATTACTAAAAATACTTTGAATACTACTGATCTTAAGAAAATATAAAAAGTTGGTATTGCTTTTGAAATAAGTCATTAAAAAGTCCTAATAAGCTAAATGACTTAAACTGCTACGTGTATTTAAATAATCAACTAAGGAAAACTTAAACAAAGAACTACTCTAGCACAGTTGGTAAGGTGTTGGGTGTGCGGTCTTGTCGTGGTCTAGTGACAGAACCACAGGTTCAATTCGGTCTATGGCATTTTTGTAACATTTTTTTTTCTTTGCAAATGAACAAGAGATCAAATCACAACTTTTTACAAAAACTAAAACTACAAATATTGAAAACGCAGCAGTTAGCGGATAAAAAAAACGAAGCTTAAAAAAACTAAGGAATCTTAACGGGTTTTGTGGCAATGGTTACCAAGTGGACTATAAGCTACAACAAATCGTCAAAAGCTACAAACAAGCTAAAAAACTAAGAGCCATAATCCTAAAACAACTAAGAAACTATGGTACTTCTAATAAGCTTGGGGACTGATGCGATGAAAAAAAAATGAAACCAATGGGACTTACTAGCTTATAAATAAGCCACAAGTTGGCTTCCAAAACATAAAATAAGCAATGAAATACACTATGGAGAACCTAATAAGCTATACTACACTAAAGTTATTCTAAACCTACTAATAAGCAATAAAAAACACTAAATAAGCTAAAGGAATATCTAATAAGCACTAAAATAAAACATGGCTGCTGTAATGTTGCAGCAAAAGAGGCCAAGGGGTACCTTTTTTTCGAGCATATGTGGGATAAGCTAGAGTGAGAACCAACCGCTAAGATTTTTGGCACAGCTAGTCCACCCACCTAGCTCACTTTGCCCCCAAATGCCACCCTTAATAAGCTGAGGTAAAACTTGGAGTTGGACTGAATCCCCTGCACAGAACAGAAATATGGCCAAGTGACCCACTTTAACCCATTAGCAGACCCACTAAAACATTTTTTTGATTTTTTCTCTTTTGACCCAAGTTAAACAAGCTGGTGAACTTGTGATTTTTATTTTTTACAAATATTTAACTCAACTAAAACTTCACTTTAATTGCTATGAAAAACCTGAGAAACTCATTTTTATTTTTATTTTTCTTTGAAGCAGATTAAACTTCAAACTAGTGAAACTTGGTAAAACTCTTTTCCAACTATAAACACTAGACTCAAAGACTCAAAAAGAGTTTGACTTCACTGGTCAAAGTGGGTAAAAACCACTTTGACCCATTTATCCCACTTAAACCAAACACTCTTTAATGAAGTGATTCCTTTAAAAAAAGAACTAATTCCTTAAAGAGAAGGACTTATGATGTAGTTGAAAACTGATTAGTAACCAAAATCTACTGCTGTTAAATGTTGATTAACTGATAAAAAGTAAAAATAAAGTAAGCACAAAAGTGCTTATTTCTTTGGAATGATACTAAAACAGGTTATAACTAAATAACTTTCATTCATAAGAAAAAGCCAATACAACTGGAAAACTAAAAGTAAAAACTAATTTTTAAGTTAAAACCTCATTGCCTTATAACAATGGCATACAATTATATTTATAATACAACTAAAAGGTCTTTTTCTCTCTTGTGTGCTTCTACTGTGAGACAAAACAGCCAACAACATGCTTCTGCTTTTCTTACTGCGAGAGTGATGGGGAGAGCGAAGCGTGCAAGGAAGGGTGATAGGGAAGGGAGCTCAGTGCGGGGGATGGGTTTGATTGATTTTTTTTCAGATGTTGTGGGATGGTGGGTAAAAAGAAAATGGACATGTTAATTGTTTTAACTTTATTTTATTTTTGTATTTTTGGGTTTAAGAAAAATGGTTTAAAGGGTTAAAATGGGTTTTTGGATTTTTGGTTTTAAGAATGCAATTGGTAATGATCGGTATCGGAAAAAGGTAAGATGGAATTTTTGGTTGCGGGTTAGGTTTAAGGTTTGTTTTCTCACTCTCACTCTAAAAACGCGTTCGGGTCTTCAATTTATAGTCGTAAGAAAATCACATCCGCAGAAGCTTCTCAAAGACTGTTCGATTTTGGCTCGATTTTGTCCATTTTTTCCTTGTTTTCAATCCTTTTGTACCTGTAAGACATAAAACACACTCCGAGGATATTTTCTGTATTTTGAAGCATTTCTGAGTGTTTTAAAATGTTTTTGCAGTTTAAATGGGAATAAAATGATGAGTATTTAGACACTCATCAATCCCCACACTAAACTATTGCTAGTCCCTAGCAATCTTTTATGAAAAATTAATGGATTTAATCTCTTTACCAAAAGCCATTACTTCCGGAGTAGCCAATTGTTTCAGTTCAAGTAAGAACCTTGGTACAATGATAACCAAATGATTTTGAGCAAATCACCGGCTTTCAACGGTTTTGATTTGTCTTTACCGAAGCCGTTTGCTTACGGACTAGCCAACTCTTAGATAAAATATCTTTGGTGAGTCGATTACCAATTATGGTTTTCCACCTGCCTTTACCACAAGCCATAAACTTGCGGGCTAGCCAACTCTTCACTAATTAAAGATATGGTGAGCTGAACACCATACAATTTTGGGCAAATTGCAAGCCGTCCACGGATTTGAGATATCTTTACCAAGAGCCGTTTGCTCTTGGATTAGCCAATCCTTTTGTTTATTAGACATGGCGGATTGATAATCAGTAAGGTGAGTAAGTGCAAAACACTTACTCCAAAAAAAATTTTGGCCAAAAATGGGGAATTGGGTGGTATAATTACATGATAAAATTCGTGAGAATTCCCCCACACTAGAAATGAATATTGCCCTCAATATTCAAAGTACCGCTGTTATGCGAAACTTAGAACGTAAAAGGGAAATATTACGGCCATTATTTTTGAATTTTTTTTTTTTATATGAAAACTTATATACAACAGTGGGGACAACTCCCCACACTAGGGTGGTACACACGGGTGAAAACCCATGTTTAACTCTTGTTTTGATTCCCGAGTCGCTAACTTGACTCGATCCCGCATTCATTGGTTCATGGGAAGTAAGTGGAAGAGACAATCTCCATCGGACTTTCATTCAAGATGTTTGTATAAACATTGAAGTGCGTGAAAGTTCCACACCGATGAGATATATAGAGATCCGGCTCACAAATAATAAATGAAAATGCCGGGGTCAAAGATAGTGTCTTCATTCCCGAAGGAGTGAAGAACAGGAGAAGCCACGGGATAGGTAAAGAAGAGAAAGAAAGTCATGATAAACATCATGACTAACTCATCATCACCCACGGGAGAATTCATAATAGCATGAATCTCATCATTTAAGCTCAATTGGTCTAGACATATCCCGGGTGTGTCTAGATCAAAGTGGAAGTTATCATACTCCGACGGAGATATGATATGAGTGAGTTCACCGGTGAACTCCTCGTGAAGAGAATCATTCACGAGATGTAAATCTGTGAATTCTTGTTCCCCTGTAGACTCATCACTATCCTCAATCTGAGTATCAAAGAGTGGATTCTCAGAAATTAAAGTGAATTCTGAGTCGAATTCAAATAGAGGATTAGTGAGAGTTGTTTTGAATGCTTCAGGAACAAAGTGATCAATATTCTCTATTGAATTTGTTGGGATAAGAAGTGGGTGAACGATCATTATAAAGGAGACTTTCAATTTCTCCTAGGTCGGCTTCGAAATCAAAGAGATCATCATCACTGTCCGATGAAAGTGGATTGATGTGGCGAGTTCATCGGTGAACTCCTCAAGAAGAGGATCGGACTGTGGGAGTGATGCCTCAACATACTCGATGTTTCCATAGGAAGCACAATCGTCGCTAAGATCAGAGAAAGTTTCAACATGATCTAGAGAATACTCAAGAGGGGGAAGAGAATCACACATATGCTCGAAGTTCCTGTGACTCTCTCGGGATTGGGACAAGGTTCTCAACACTAGACTTTATGAATTCGTCCGATTCCTTTTCAGGAATAGTGTCAAGATGCTCATCCCCCATGTTTAGAGAGTGAGTGGGAGCTTCGGGTGTGATAGCAGTTGTTTGAGAATGAATCTCAACAGCTGGGATATCAATTGATGAACTTGATGAATCTTTATAGAATTGAAGGATATCAAGTGTATCCTCATCATCACTGTCATCAGGAATAAAACGAAATTGAGAGATAGATCTGTGCTTTTCTTTTGCAATTGATTCCCTAATAGATTTTTCAAACGCAATTTGGGAATTTATTTTAGACACGCTCTTGACTAGCAATTCTTCCATGGATTTCTCATGTGAATTTTGAATGACGGGACATTGTGGGAGTGGAGATTTGTCAAAACCGGAAGGTTGACATTGGTAATCATCATGAGGACCCCCACAATATACACAAGAAAAGCTGGGAGCATTTGAAATGCTATTTTACTCAATTCCTCAGTTCTTTTCACTAACTCCCGAAGCTCTAGATAAGTGTCTTGTTGGGTTTGCTGAGGAGTTTGAGTCATTTGGCATTGTGGAGGTTGGTCGTGATATGGATAGTCGTAATTGTTACAAGGAAATGGAATCCCTGTTTGACAATCGAGTGAAATGGGGACCTCCACAGTTCTCACAACAAAATGATTGTTGTGATTGATTTGGTGAATAACATGGATATTGATCATTTCCAAAGTTCAGAGTGTTATCAGATATTTGTTCATAGAAAACGTGTCTCAGTGCGACACTCAAATCCTTGGTGAGGACCTCCACAAAACTCACACAGATATGTCAATATCTCATGATGTGGTGGTTGGTAGAATGAATCAGATGTGTCATGGTAAGGATAGGGAGCTTGGTTATAGCAGACCCATCTCCGATTCTACCATGCTAAAACTGAGACAATTATCATCATTATGAGGGTCACCACACCATTGACAACCAAGAAGGTGAGGATAAGACATAGAAAGAATCAAAGGGGTTCAGAGGGTAAGAAATGAAGAATCAAAAGGGTAAGAGGGTAAAGAGGAATATTTTTGGTATTTTTGAAAAACATTTTGGAAAGATAAGAAAGAAAATCTTTTGGGTTTTGTGTTAGTTTGATTTTAAAAATGTTTTCGGGAACCGTTTTGTTTTTATATAATAATAATAAGAAAATATGAACAAGGATGGTAAATATACAATGGATGTATATTCAACAACACTGATGCTTCAAATTCGTAGTACGCAACACACCTCCCCGGCAGCGGCGCCAAAATTTGATCGGCTCCCAAACGGTCTATCTTTTATTAGTCAACCACTTGTGAATGGTCAACCATAAAAGTCAAACAACTCAGAGCAAAATGCAATTAAGTCCGGAGGAGTATAGTGTTTCCCGGGTCGTTAAGTCCCAACGAGGTGTGTAAACTGTAATACAACGAATCTGTGATCGGGTGAATATCGAACAGGAAAAGGGTTATGATTGATTACACTAAGGAAATTAAATCTAATAAAGACTTTGAAGTCATTTTAATTCTATATTTAAAATCGATAAACGTTTAAAACCTAAAACGTATGAGAAATGAGCCTGAAGAGAAAAAATATGCAACTTAACCCCTACGAGTGTAAAAACAATTTTCCTACATTCTAGACGACTAAAAATGATTTTAGTAAAAAGCCGGGTATTTTTTTGACTTTTATTTTATTTTCTCTGAATTAAAAACTAATTTAAACTAATTAATTAATAAAAAATACTAAACTATTTTAGAAAATTCTAAAAAAAAATTACTAAAATTACTTTGAATACTACTGATCTTAAGAAAAATATAAAACGTTGGTATTGCTTTTGAAATAAGTCATTAAAAAGTCCTAATAAGCTAAATGGCTTAAAGCGCTACGTGTATTTAAATAATCAGCTAAGGAAAACTTAAACAAAGAACTACTCTAGCACAGTTGGTAAGGTGTTGGGTGTATGCGGTCTTGTGCGTGGTCTAGCCGATAGACACGAGTTCAATTCGGTTTTATGGCATTTTTGTAACATTTTTTTTCTTTTGCAACCGAACAAGAGATCAAATCACAACTTTTTACAAAAAACTAAAACTACAAATATTGAAAACGAGCGGTTAGCGATAAAAAAACGAAGCTTAAAAAACTAAGGAACTGCATTAATTTGTTTGGGGACAGTGGTTACCAAGTGGACTATAAGCTACAACAAATCGTCAAAAGCTACAAACAAGCTAAAAAACTAAGAGCCATAATCCTAAAACAACTAAGAAACTATGGTACTTCTAATAAGCTTGGGGACTGATGTGATGAAAAAAAATGAAACCAATGGGACTTACTAGCTTATAAATAAGCCACAAGTTGGCTTCCAAAACATAAAATAAGCAATGAAATACACTATGGAGAACCTAATAAGCTATACTACACTAAAGTTATTCTAAACCTACTAATAAGCAATAAAAAACACTAAATAAGCTAAGGGAATATCTAATAAGCACTAAAATAAAACATGGCTCTTTGTAATGTTGCAGAAAAGAGGCCAAGGGTACCTTTTTTGAGCTTATGTGGGATAAGCTAGAGTGAGAACCAACCGCTAAGATTTTTGGCACAACTAGTCCACCCACCTAGCTCACTTTTGCCCCCAAATGCCACCCTTAATAAGCTGAGGTAAAACTTGGAGTTGGACTGAATCCCCGCAGCAGAAATATGGCCAAGTGACCCACTTTAACCCATTAGCGGACCACTAAAACATTTTTTTGATTTTTTCTCTTTTGACCCAAGTTAAACAAGCTGGTGAACTTGTGATTTTTATTTTTTACAAATTTTTAACTCAACTAAAACTTCACTTTAATTGCTATGAAAAACCTGAGAAACTCATTTTTATTTTTATTTTTTCTTTGAAACAGATTAAACTTCAAACTAGTGAAACTTGGTAAAACTCTTTTCCAACTCTAAACACTAGACTCAAAGACTCAAAAAGAGTTTGACTTCAGCGGTCAAAGTGGGTAAAACCCACTTTGACCCATTTATCCCACTTAAACCAAACACTCTTTAATGAAGTGATTCCTTTAAAAAAAGAACTAATTCCTTAAAGAGAAGGACTTATGATGTAGTTGAAAACTGATTAGTAACCAAAATCTACTGCTGTTAAATGTTGATTAACTGATAAAAGTAAAATAAAGTAAGCACAAAAGTGCTTATTTGCTGGAATGATACTAAAACAGGTTATAACTAAATAACTTTCATTCATAAGAAAAAGCCAATACAACTGGAAAACTAAAAGTAAAACTAATTTTAAGTTAAAACCTCGAATTGCCTTATAACAATGGCATATAATTATATTTATACTACAACTAAAGGTCTTTTTTCTCTTGTGTGCTTCTCTTGTGAGACAAAACAGCCAACAACATGCTTTTTCTTCTATACCAGAGTGATGGGGAGAGACAAAGCGTGCAAGGGAAGGGTGATGGGGAAGGGAGCTCTGAGTGCGGGGATGGGTTTGATTGATTTTTTTCAGATGTTGTGGGATGGTGGGTAAAAAGAAAATGGACATGTTAATTGTTTTAACTTTATTTTATTTTTGTATTTTTGGGTTTAAGAAAAATGGTTTAAAGGGTTAAAATGGGTTTTTGGATTTTTGGTTTTAAGAATGCAATTGGTAATGATCGGTATCGGAAAAAGGTAAGATGGAATTTTTGGTTGCGGGTTAGGTTTAAGGTTTGTTTTCTCACTCTCACTCTAAAACGCGTTCGTCTTCAATTGATAAAGTCGTAGAAAATCACATCCCCAAGACCGGCTTCTCAAAGACTGTTCGATTTTGGCTTGATTTTGTCCATTTTTCCTTGTTTTCAATCCTTTTGTACCTGCAGACATAAAACACACTCAGGGATATTTTCACGTATTTTGAAGCATTTCTGAGTGTTTTAAAATGTTTTTGCAGTTTAAATGGGAATAAAATGATGAGTATTTAGACACTCATCAATGCTAATGATATGTAGACTAAACCTAGTCTATATGAAATGTCCTTGATGATTGTTCATGAATTCGCAGCTAAACCCCTAAGGTTACGCGAATTTGATACTCGTAAACCTAGTTTACGAAAAATGATGAATGTAGAGTTTGAGAAATGACCGGAAATTGAGAATTGTGACATTCTTCCCCGGTTAGAGGAATCACGTCCTCGTGATTCAATTAATGATACTATGGTCCGGACCTTGACAAGAGTTCTAAAAGTTCATGCTCGTATATGGTCTAAATGATCATGTCAATGCACATGCATATGGGTTCCTCATCCAACTAGGTACGTTCCCGTGCTATCGTGACCATATCCCATTCTAAAGACATGCTCTCTTATGGTTAGGTTTGATGAACCAAGCTTTCCCATTCTCGAGCAAAACCCTCAAAAGACTTTTAGGTAACCGATTTTTACTTAATCCCACAACTCATTAAACAAGAACCGTCATACGATTAGGCTAAATCGGTTTGAGTAACAACTTGTTTCAAGCTTGATCTTTGCAACTCATCAAACAAGAACTGTCACTCGGATCAAACTGGAAACAAGTGGTTTGAAGAAAATCTTTTGAAAGTTTGGCTCGATTACGGAATTGCTTACACATATGAGACTACTACTCCCTTCATTGCACGATTCTTCCTGAATTACACATAGGTGATCAGGCTATGTATAATTTAGGAGTAACTATGCAATGCTTGGACTAATCGACTAATATGATGTTGGGTGTTGAGTCATAAGTCCGCATGTATAATGAGTATGCACTTATCATGATATGATGAGATGCTATGATGATGTAGTTATAGTCTAGGGTCAATGATGCAACCTAGTTCTCTATAACCGATGCTCTGATACCAATCTGTAACACCCCCAAATTACATTTTCAGCGTTGAATGGAATACCTTGGGGAGGACTGTCATAGCATCAAAGTTACAGTTATATCGAACGACCTAAAGTGTCATTTTGAAAATATCGTTTGATTCAGTAAAATAATCAGATTTTACAAAACATAGGTCCCAATAGATTTCCAAAGTACCAAAATAAGTTTGTTACAACCAAACGATAGTTAAGTGCATAAAATATAGGTGAGACGCGTCGACACGCGACTATGATAAGTCCATGCATGCCATGAAGTGAATGCCTTAGATACCTGAGATAAAACATGCTAAAAGTGTCAACACAATGGTTGAGTGAGTTCATAGAGTTTGGTTGAATTGTAAAGCCTTTAAAGAATGTTCATGCAGCAAAGGAAAAGTTTTTGGTCATATAGAATAGTCCACAAAGCAAAGGCATTGCAAATCCACTCAGTTCCAAGTTCCGCCCATACAAAACTTGCAACCTGTGTGTTCACAACCCACTGCCAAAATATGTCTAGTTTATGTTCATGCACACGTTGTCAAATGAGGTCACAAATCAAAGGCATTGTAAATCCACTCGGTTCAAGTTCGCCCATACAAAACTTTACAACTGTGTGTTTACAATTTGCAAAATATGTCTAATAGTCAAGTGCGTTATCATAATAGTTCATAGTATCGCTGCGGTATATAATAATTCAGGATGATCCAAACATGGGAGACTTTGCCTTTGCTCAACAAGGGAGACTCCTTTGTCCTTTCGACCACCTAGGCGAGAATTATTGAGAACTCCCACTAAAGCGAGACTTGAGCATACCGATATGGCGAGACTTTTCACACTCCACTAATAAAGCGAGAATTATTGAGAAGCGCTCAACAATAAGGCGAGACTTTGCACACTCCACAATAAGGTGAGATATTGAGAAGCTCCACCAATAAAGGAGACTTTATAGTGATCTTGAGAATATGGGAGACTTTAGGTCAAGGTCATAACACATTATGGTTCAATGAGTTCAAATAAGTCATAAGTTTGTATTTAAGTTCAAGAGTTAGTTCAAAAGTTAATAATTAAGTTCAAATATTTAAGTCGAGTTCAAAAGTTCGAGACAGTCAGAGCTCGAATAATATCAAAGGTTCAAGATAGTCGAAGCGTTCAAAATCACGTCAAACAAGTTTAAAATATATCAAAAGGGTTCTTGTACAAGTTAAAAGAGTTTAACTATATGTCAAAAGGTTCAAATCAAGTCCAAAGTGTTCACTTGTATGTTAAAGGGTCCGAATCAATTTAAAAGAGTTCAAATATACATGTCGAAGGGTTCAAAATCAAGGAAAGTGTTTCAACTAATAGCGTTCATAACATAGTGATCAATTTAATTCGGGCATAATCTACTACGGCGCATAGAGAGTGAAACAAAGATATTTAAGTTCATATAAATGTAAAGTAGTAAGCAAGTAGTTGAGCATGTATCTCCCCCGAAGAGTTTATAAAACAATTAAACGAGTAAAAGTGGGGCTACTAACTCACCTGATGCAATTATAATGATGACAAGAGTGGATACAACTGAAATGCGGTATAATCTCTAACATGACCTATTATGAATGATATGTTCTAATGTAAATCATGAAACAATGTCGTGCATGCAAACTCATATGATATCCATACCACTTGTACATTTGAAAAAAAATAATGTTTATCGTCGAAATATATGTTTATGAAATCTCGTCTTATTATAAAATACTTTACAAGTATTTACGTTGAAACGATATCCTACAATAGTCATTTAGTGATTTATTATGAAACTATAACTTTTCGTCGTAAAATAATGTCATTGAAAATTTCATGAAAGTGAATAAACGGCCTTGAAAAGCTAATCGTAAAATGGTGCACGTAGAGTGTTAGGAAACGGACTCAACGGTTTTTGGAAGCTTGTATCATTATCTCAAAGTTTTAGCATTTAAGTTTTCATCCTAGAGGTCTCGATCATGGAGAAAAATATAGGTAAAGTATGGTACTTGTGTCCAAAATATCGTTTAAGGATGGTTTTCGGCAAAGTTTAAGTGACCGTATTTTATTCGTTACAACTCCGCTTGACGAACGGTTGGACATTTTGAAAAATATGCTAGGCGAACTTACTTTTACTAGAAGACATCACGTTATAAAAATCACTACATCAATGTTAAAAACGACCCTCAACAAGGTCATTTGTGGCCGTAATGTTTGTCTAATAGAAATATATTAGTTTTGCTTATTTAATATAGTTACGGCAACTTTATGTAAACGCGTGTAATTTTATCGTTACAAGTCCGTTTATCGTTATTCTATATCCTTAACCAGTATCAAAGTATACTAATATATTTTTGATAAGTCGACACATTCAATAACGCTTAAGACTCATTTTTGACTCGTAAAAGGAAATGGATAATATGCTGAAATTTCAGAATTTTATAGTTTTCGTCGTCTAACTTGAAAAATTCATATCTTCTTCGTTATAACTCCGTTTTAACCCGTTCAAGCGGCCACGTTTTCTTTTTAAAGTATATTTTCCAAATATCTAGCCCAAAAATTTTTACCTACTGTCGAGAATTCCAGAATTCGAAAAAAAGATCAGACCTCTAAATAAAGTTGTCGAAATTAGTTTTTCTCGCGCAAAACCTATTCTAACCAATTCAAAACAACTCCGAAGCTATTCTAATCCTACCATACACCTTCTTAGGGTGTCATGAGTTCCTAGACATCACCAAAAGTGATATGTTTCAAGGAGTAATTATAGGATGATGAATATATATATATATATATATATATTTATATATATATATATGAGGCATTGGCATTAATGTCACCTCAATGCCACCTCAATACCACCTCAATGCCACCTCAATGCCACCTAAGCATTATATGTCCACCTAAGCAATTTAATAATTCAACTATTAATCCAACTATTTTTCCCGGTTTTAATGTATAATTTATATTAATTTTTAATATTATTTTTTCAAAATTCGTTTTTATAAAAAATGTCATTAGTGAGATTTGAACTTGGGTTGGTTTTAAGAGTAGCATTAATAACTTGTGTGTTTACCAATTAGGCTACAAGTTATTTTGATAATTATGTTGCATTCTATAATATATAATTAGCTCTATAAATTTTGAATTTAATAAAATATTTAGGAATCTGTATTGTTTTAGGATTGTGTTTGTGTGTTGATATTTACTTAAAATAAGATTATGATAAGTTTGGTATGAAATCATTGTTATCTTAAGTTTACATATCTTTTCCAAAACCATTATTTAAAAACATCGTATATTTTTCACAAAGAAAAACCTAATCATCAAATCTCTCTCGAAAACTCCATCACTAGGGTTTAATGATTTTTAATGTGTTTTTTATGCAGGTTTTCTTTGTTCTTGGAGCATTGATATGTATCTATACGATTGTATGAGTTGGTAAATTTGTGTCATGGTTGTAACTGTCAAAGTTACTATCTCTCTTCTTTCGATTATTTTACTCTTATAATGTTTCTACCCTATTTGCGGTTCGCAGAGGATGATTAAACAAGAACTTGAGAACGTTTCGAAAGGTGTGGTACATACGTTCTTCATTCATCAACACCCTAAATCGACTTCGATTAGACGTGGAAGGAGCGAATATGGGTTGAAGCCAAGCGTAGTGTTGAATCTCGGGATAATAACCGAGTGTGCAGTCAATAGTTGAGGTTGAGGTCCTTCAATTTTATTATCATGTATCTTTTGTTGTTGTCTAGGAAGTTCCTTCTTCCACCACATCATGCTTTCTTCTCTTTTTTGTACATTAAGCAAAATTGTCGATGATAAAATCATTGGTGAGTTTATGTGATTACTTGACAGTTGACACCTTAATGTACAACATGTACAATATGCATAATGTCTATGCGGAATGTTTGGTTCAGGCTATAACAAGCAAAAAATGTCTTTGGAACAATTTGCAAATCGTTTCACAAATGTGTATATGAGGTAAAACTAATTTTATTTATTTTTATTTTTTTTTTTTTCATAGGATAACCTAAATGTGTTCCTTAACATTTACTAAGCGAATATTTGTGGCGTCATCTCATCACACTCTTAAATCAGATTGAGATTGTGGTGGTAAGAATGAACAACTTCGAGAAACTAAAGGCTCGCTAGGTGACACTCAAGAATGATGTTCATCCTAAGGTTTGTCTTTACGACTTTTGATTGTATATCACTAAGTAGCTTTTCTTTACATTTTGTGGACTAATGCGAAAAAGATGAACCGAATTTTGTCTTAACATAATATTTTCATATACATAAGTTTACATTAGATACCTTGAACAAACATGTCAAAAATAAAAATAGGGGTTCCATTATGCTGTAGAGATTTCTGCTTTGTTGAAAATATAATGCATGTGCAGATGGCGTGAAACCGAATGTGCATCACTACCTTTATATTAGCGATTCATTATCTTAATTATACCATCAAATAATCAGTTTATGTTATGCTTGGATACAAACAGTCATAAATGTTTATCTACTGTATCGAAAAGCAAGTAACAGGATAAATAATTTATACTTTATATAAATACCTTTGTATATGAACTTTTTTATAGGCAAGGATATAAATTTGTGAACAATACGTCATAATGGAGGTAATATTACCCTTACACTCTTACAATATACTTTTGGGTGTTAATTATGGTATGGCTTGGGCGCTAAAATTCAATGTAACTAATTATTTGATAGTTTATTTTGTTGATTGACATGATTGAAACAAGAATTAAGACGTGAATCAATGGTGCCGAAATGTAAGAGGGTGTGTTACATGAAAGTTTTTCTAATTTGTTACAAGAAGGTTTCATATTCGGATTCTTTAGTCAATCTATTTTGATTTTTTTTGAATTCGTAGTTTTTTGTCAATCAATTTTGGTCATATGAATTCTGAGAGTCTCGGACCTCTGCTTCTTTGCTATCGTTATGGGCAACACCAACACATAGATGGAGTAAATGGAAGCACATATATGATGTCTTTGTGAGGGTAAGAAATATCGATCTAAATTGTTGTATATATAATTTAATACCTTAAGATAGTTATTATTTGCAAATAAGATCGTAGTCTCATTGCCATCTTTTCTAGGTAGACCTTTAATGATCCATGATAAAGATAACATATCGTTTGCAGAAGGAGATCGAGGTGCACAACCATCTGTAATGATCACATTGGTGCCATTGATCATCTGCTTGACCAACCAATATGGACAGACCTACATCAATACCTGCAATGGTTGCATTGGTGAGATATAATGTTATTTTTTTAATAATAATGTTTACCTTTTACACAGGCGGTCTTGCGGATATGACAATTGAAGCTGCGAGATAGTGACAATCGAAGCTTCATTGACAATCACTATGATGTGAACCGTTCGTTGATGCAACTGTGGTAACAAAATTAATCATTTCTGTAATTAAATCGTATAATTTTTTAAATATGATTTAGGAGGTTTAACAAGTATGATAAGTTTACCATATCGTGTATTCATCATGTTGTGATTTCCCATGTATACATGAAGTCATTTACAGGTGAGTTCTCTTCAATATAAAAAGTTTGATTTTTAGGAATTTGGAGCAGCAGCCATTAGCATTCATCAGCTAGAAGCAATGGATAACGGGAGCAACTTGCGTCGTCTTATGAGCTCTTTGAAAGGATGGAAACATCATGATCGAAGAACTTGCCTTGGTATGTCTCCCTACGATGCTTTGCAAAAGCACAAGCAACTCAGGAACACCAAAGCATTCAGACCTGCGACACCATTAGAACTATTTTACGGTCATAACGGTATGTGTATGTCGATTTTAATTATGCATTCAACCCATTCAGTAATGACCTATTTTGACCTGGTAAATATGATTATTAATGACAAAATTTTAGCCGATGTAGTTTTACATATACGTTCGCTTATATTGATTCTTCCTGTATTGCAAAAGATGGAGGTTTAACAAATAAGCTAATCTTAATGCAAAATAGTACTAATACTATTGTAGCTTCATTGAACTTAAAAGGAGAATGGTGCTAATGAGGCACTTTTGCAGACTTCATATAAGCTATAGGATAAGCTCTAACGTGAAAAGAAAGGCAAAACAGATAAACCACTACCTAAAACTACTAGCGGAATCAAAAACTAAGTCCTAAATTCAAATGAATAGCAGAAAAGTTGTTGTAAAAGGCTAAGAGGACATATCTTATCAGCAAAACGAATAGGGACAAGATGGGGCAATTGCAGGGCTAAAATGAGGCATCTAAGAAGCATTCAATTCCAAACAAAGACAACAAAGATTAAAACTAGACAATTAGCTACAAGTATACTAAAAAATCAAGTCATTTTATCAAATGGATAATCCGATAAGTAGCTGAGAAGAGTGCTACTTGGGACAGTGACATAGTGCAACGACTGAGATAATTGGCTCAACTAGGCACCTTTGATCACCAAAATAAGTAGTTTAAAAGCATTTACTCACCAAGTAAGTTGAACACAGATTATATAGGGTATGTAGAGATTATGAAAAAGCAATTTGAACCACTTTTAGACCTAATTGAGACCTTAGAAATGACTGTTGAAGATCACTGATTCGGACATAACTGAAACGTGACGAGAAAGAATTTTAGACTCAAAATACTATTCTAAACTTGGAACCTCATAAACTTTGATTGATAAAGCTTTAAAAACGTGAAGTCGGTAAGTAAAAGCTAAATAGTATAGGTGAACGAATGCTATGACACCACAGTAAAAATGACCTTCCTCTTCAAACAATTTGATGATCCAGATGATGCTTGGTACTTAGTTTAAATTTCCAGGTATTTAATACCATACATAATTCAATCCTGCTACTATTTTTACCTATTAGTTATAAAGTGGTATCACATTATTTTTTAGAGGAATATAATTCTATAGTTTTTATAAGATTAAACTTGAGTTTTTGTTTATTGGTTCCATGAACAACTACAGTAACTCACTACGGTATCTTATATTCTTTCAAAATAGTATAAGAACAACATAGCTACTAATGAAATCACTAAGTGGAATAGACAATCCATAACAAAGGATGTATTTAAGGTTTTAGTTGTATATGATTTCCTATTGTTATTACCATTTAAAACACTTCATTAACTTTTACTGCTTTAATTGGGTGCTTAGGTAAGCTTCTACTAAATGCTTATGTACTTTCAAAAGCTTATTTGTCTCTCGAAAAGTTATGAACCTTTCAACATAAGCTTGACCAAAAACCATTAAGATGTTTAATTCAATCAACTCATGTTAAATTCATATATCTTATCTATTAATATTTTTATGATTAGACATCTCAAAAGTGCAAGACGATGAGGTGGGTGACGGGACTACCTCTGTGGTAGTTTTTGCTAGGGAACTTTTAAAGGAGGCCGAAAAGTTGTTTGCCATGAAAATTCATCCAATGACCATCATTGAAGGTCTGTTTTAATGTGTACCATCAGTTCTCACGTTTATGTATGTCATTCTTATATTTAATCTTCAGGTTATCGCATGGCTGCTGCCTGTGCAAAAATTGCATTGTTGGGAATATTGCAAATTAATTACGTTCAATGGTTCACGAGAGGAATTGGTCAGACTTGAAGAATATTGCAAAAACTACATTGGATTCTAAAATTCTTTCACAAGACAAGGAACATTTTGCTACCTTGGATGTTGAAGTGATGATGTTAAAGTGAGTAGTTAATGCGCACTAAGGGAATAGAATTGATTACTAGACTGCCACTTTCTTATATTTATTCGCAATCATGCAACTGAGAGATAATGGTTTAGTCTGAACTTTCTAATGAGTTGAGACGTATAGAGGGTATCTTTGCTTGCCTTAACTGATATAATGGTTTAGTACCAAAGTAGCGACTATCTCATGACGCAACAAGCTCTTGAATCCAACATGCATATATGGTTTATATCATGTTACCAATCCGATAACGGAGCAAAGTTTGCATTTGAGAATGGTAAAGTGCCTACTAATACTTGATTTGTACAATTTTTCTCATCAATCGTATACGTATTTTTTTTTATCTTCGACTTTCCGTGTGCAGATTTGACTTGCAGACCCTTGAGTGCTAACTATCTGAGTAGGATGGAAGAAAGTTTTTACGTGCAAACATCGTTGGAATCATCACATAATTTGTAAACAATTGTTTTATAATATTGTTTGACAATTCTAAAAAATGTATTTCAGTTAACAAAAACAACAAACAAATAATTATAAGTCATGCCCGCCTTGAATTTAGGCGAATACTAGTATATATATATATATATATATATATATATATATATATATATATATATATAACACTCAAAAACAATAAAAAGTGGTATAGACATCAATATGACTTGCATGTTTTTCTCAAATATGATGAAATGAACATAATATAAATATGAAAGATGAATATGAACATGAAGTGCTTACAAGTAACTTGATGAGGTTAAGTGAACAAAGGATTATCCTAAATACCCTAGGTTTTTATTTCAAAACCTTGATTAAGAGTATACTAAGGTTGTGTAAATAACTTGACTTGAAATTTTTTTGATGACCTCCTTCTTGTTCTTAATGTAGGTCTTAGGGAGAAGAGAAAGAGATGATAGCTTTGATTTTACACTTTGTAATTTTTGTTGTATGTGTGTATGTTGAAGTATAATACAATATAAATGAAGATATTTAGTGAATTTAGAGTGTGACTCACCCTTGCTGTCAACAAGGGTGTTTATTGTGTTAGTTAATATATATATATTTTTATTAAGTATAAGTATAAAATAGATGTAAGTTATTTAAAGATAAGTAGTAACTTGTAAACATATTTAAGCATTTAGGGTAGCGTTAACTAAAAATAACTTTTAACGGATCAAAATAAAATATTTTGAAGTTATAAAAATTATAAAAATACATTCCTTACAAAAATTGAGTGAAATGATAATTATCGTGTAGTATTAAAGAAACATTAAATGATTATATAATATAACAATTTATATACAAAATAAATTTAAAACACCGGGTAAACTAATAATATTATTTTATAATCTTAATATGAGTATAAAAAATATATCGAATAATTTTTGGAAGTATCGGATCAATTGTTCAAAATAATTAATTACGCGATAGCGTTTATTTAATAGGAAATTATGCGTTTAACGTAAAATGCAAAACCATGCATGAACTAATATGATGATCATGATGCTAATGATATGTAGACTAAACCTAGTCTATATGAAATGTCCTTGATGATTGTTCATGAATTCGCAGCTAAACCCCTAAGGTTACGCGAATTTGATACTCGTAAACCTAGTTTACGAAAAATGATGAATATAGAGTTTGAGAAATGACCGAAAATTGAGAATTGTGACACTCATGGTGTCCAAGTGAAGAAGACAAGAACGAAGTTTGTCTCACGGCTAAAGATTCTAACGAGGTAAGTTCTGACTCTCCTTACTATAGTAGTTCTTCTCTAGATGATGAATCATTAAACTTAGAATATAACAAACTTTGCAAAATTAGTGTTAAGGTCATTAACAAGAACAAACATTTGAAAAGTAAAAATGAACTCTTTGATAATGAAGTGTTTCAGTTAAAGGAAAAGATACTTAAAGATGGCATTACCATAGGAAGAGGGATTAAGAAAAAGTGTGATGTTTTATTTAGCGAATCCGGTAGTAAAATACTTAAAGACGACATTACCATAGGAAGAGGGATTAAGAAAAATGGTCTTTTGTAACGAAAATCGGAAACTCTCCTAAAGATAAACTTTGTCTAACTTCGATAGATGATACTTCAAACCTTTGGCATTGAAGATTGGGTCATGCCAATATGCGACTTATTCAATCGCTATCATCTAAAGAGCTTGTTAAAAACTTACAAAAAATACGATATGAGCAACATTTTTGTGATGCTTGTAATGTAGGAAAACAAGTTCATGCAAGTCATAAAGCTAAAAACATGTTTTCAACTACTAAGTGTCTAGAACTTTTACATATGAATTTATTTGGTCCATCAGATATTCAAAATTATGGAGAAAACTTCTATACTTTGGTAATAGTTGATGATTACTCAAGTTACACATGAACTAGATTTTTGAAAAATAAAACTGAAGCTTTTGATCATTTTGAAATCTTAAGTAAGATAATTCAAAAACAACAAGGTTCTCCAATTGTGTCGATTCGTACTCATGGTCGGGAGTTTGAAAATGAAGTACAAGTTAGAGATTTTTGTTATGCTAATGGTATTACTCATAATTTCTCGGATCCACGTACTCCATAATCAAATGGGGTAGTCAAACGTAAAAATCGTACTTTACAAGAAATAATTCAAACCATGTTAAATGAGCAGTCAATCCCTCGGAAATTTTGGTCTAACGTCGTCGACACATCTACATATATTTTAAATAGAATCTTAATTAGACATTTCGTAAGTATGAATTCTTATGAGTTATTTAAAGGTAAAAAGCCATCCCTCGATTATTTAAAGTCTTTGGAAGCAAATGCTTCATTTGAAACAAAAAATACTATCTCACCAAATTCGATCCTAAATCCACCGAAGGTGTCTTCTTAGGGTACTCACTAAATAGTAAAGCTTATGTAATTCTAAATAAAGAAACCATGAAAATAGAAGAGTCTTTAAATGTCAAGTTTGTTAATACAAATAAACCGTAAAAACGTTTATTCATATTTAGCGATCTCGTTGTGTTTTGTTGATAACAAATATAAAGTTATCATAAGTAAAATTATAAGAATACATGTTATTTTTGTAAAGTATATACATTTGGTCATTCACATAAAATGTTGTTGATATGTGTCTAAATACACATATATTTGTACTATTTAAACCCACAAAAACAACCAAAAACACACAAATGACTCTCAAAATGATACAAATTCATAAAAATGTGTTTTTTATGTGATTCAGGTACAAAAGATTGAAAAACAAGTGAAAATTGATCAATTTCACAACAATTGTCGTTTTCAGTCCCTGGAGTTACACAAATTGACAAAACTAGTCCCTAATTGTTTTAAATGAATGAAAAGTCAACTTAAGTCCTTGGGAAATCAAAAATGTTCACAAAACATCCCTGGATGAAAGTTTACACAAAATGGCAATTTTTACCCCTCAAGTTACAAAATTGGCAAAAATGGTCCCTGGGTATTCTAAACTTGGAATTTTACAAATAATACCCTTGTACTATGCATGATTTAACAAATGGAACAATTTGATAACTTTTGGGAAATTACACTTTTAGTCCCTCAAAATCCAAAAATGACAATTAAGGTCCTTTTAAGTTTAAAAATGGATTTTATGCAAAAGGGCCTTGTTCTATCAAAGTTTGTCAAGATTGGTCCTTGTGAGAAGTTTGGAAAAGTTGGCATTTTCATGGTCCTCAGCTTTGCAGATTTGCATTATTAGTCCTTGTATACTACAACCAAACGGATCCTATATACTACCTAGGCCCATCCAAACAAACACAACTGGCCGTCAATATCCAACCCGCCCAATCCATACGAGTCAAACCCACACCCAAGTCAAATAAACCACCCTTGCGTTTTTTCTTCCCCCCTCCAACTGCTCTCTGCAACTATCAACATATCCATCCCCCCTCCTCTCCACATCACCCTCCTTGTCCCCCCCACCTCATCACAACTCCAAATATCATTAAATGCTCATTCTCCCTTAACACTCTACCCCCACCTGTTGATAACCCACTTTGGCGCCAAAATTGACAAAGTGGCCAAAATCCACAAAAGTGACCCAATTGCCCTGGAATCAAGTGGGATTATCTCAGAAGGCCACGTGGAGCTCATTGGATGTATAAAAGAAAGAAGAGGAGCAGAGGAACAACTACTTTGGCATTAGGCCATTGTCACATAGTCATAGTTTTTATTGCTTTCTTAGTTTAAATGTCTTTTAAATCTTTTTAATGTTGTAATTTACTTTAAACTAGTGTAATGAACTTTTAAATTCAGTTTAATTTCAGTTTTAAGTCAGTTTTGAGTTTTTACTTAAATTCCTTTAATTTTCCATGTTATTTAATTTCAAGTTTAATGGTTGTTTATTGGGATCTTTAAGCTCAAACAAGCTCTTGACAAAGTTTTAAGGCTCTTTAGATTCATTAAACAAGTTTTAGTCTTTAAATTCAGAAAAGAAAATAAAAAATCCAAAAAGTCAACAGAAGTCAAATGTGATCCAATAAGCAGTTCTGGGGGGAGAGAAGCCAAGCTGGATGGATTTTCTGGTTCCTAGCTTACTGACAATAAGTTAGGAGTGGCCTTTTAACCTTGGTACTCAGTTTCAGTCTTGATCACATGTAAGCTTCATTTCTTCATATTTTTGCATTTAACTGTTTTAGTCCTTTAGATGTTTTGATTTTCATGTTTTTGTGATCATTTGTTGTTATTTAGTGATATTATAGCTTTATATTAAGTTGTAATGCCTTGGATTGGACTGTGTTGGATATTGTATGTTGACTGTTAAAATGTCAATTTCTGAAAATCCTAGACCTAGACTGGTTTGACATCTGGTTTAGGTTGAAAAAGATCCACTTTGACACTCTGGTATCACTGGATTGGATGGAATTGGGTTAGGCAGTCATTTGCTTTGAAAACTGCATAACAATCTCATTTTAATATTGTTTGGATTTGCTGATAAATATGGATTCCAGTGTATGTTTGTTGGTGTTTGTTGTTGTTTTACATATCATTAGTATCTAGCAACTCATTTCAGTCAAGAAAACAAGTCTTTGTAAGCAAAAAGTCAAAATTCCTTATGATGTCATTTCTGTTGCTTACTATTGGCAGTTCATGATTTATGATCATCATTTTGTGTTAGAAAGTTGATAATCTTGCTCAAATCAGTCTTAGTTCATCTTAACATAACATATTAAGTGCTTAAGATTAGATTAAAGTTCACTTTGGTCAACTTTGCATGTTCTTGTAAAAAGTCAAATTGTCAAATAGTCATTTTTGAATTAAATGTAGAATTTTATTGTGTGCTCAGTGTTAAGTTTTAGTCTTAATCCTTTTGGGATTTCAAAATATAGCTGCTTAAGAAAAATACAAAAATATTAGTTTATCTTTTATCAGCTTTTTAAGTACTTATTTCTTAGCTTATTTTAGCTACCTTATCTTAACCATGCCCAGCATGTGAGTTTAGGAGTCAAATTCACAAGCTTGCAAAAGCTTGTAGATTTGACCTTAGCTTGTGTACTTGGCTTCTTTGTGTAGCCTTTGTGGTCTTTTATTTATGTGTATGATTATTTTGCATATTTAGCTTATTTGCTTAGCTTAATCTATCCATCTATATTGTCCCATTTTGTCCACTCAACTGAAGCAAACAGTTGAGTGGGGCTTATTACCTAAGCCTCTTATAAGCTCCTTAATGAGCTTGAGATTGTGATTCTTGGCTTTGTGAGAAGCTAAGCAGTCCATCTCAATGTTTCAGTTCAAGTTGAGCTTATTAGAGCTTATTTGATAGGTTCAAATGAGGCTTGTTGTTTGCCCATTCACAACAATGGACTGCTTATGCAGTCCATTTGCACCATTTCCACAAGCCTCTCAAAAGCTTATTCCTAGGACTTAGCTAGTGATTTTAGTTTCTTTTGGAAGCTAACCCACTAGATTATAGGTTCCCATGCTTAAATTAGACATTGTAGCTCGTTCACTAGGGCTGCAACAGCTTTTGTTTTGTCCCATTTATCAGCATACCACTGAGTAAGTCAGTGGTCTGGGACCATCTTCATAAGTCTCTCCAAAGCTCATCAGTGGGTCCCACTTGATGAGCTTTGGCTTTTTGGAAACCCAACCAACCCATCTTGCTATCTCAAGTTTCATTTTGGCATTTCAAGCTTATTCTATCAGCTTAAATGGCCATTACAAATAAACTGCAGAGGGTGTTTGGTTATTGTATCTTGTAAGAGCTTATGAGCTTTTTACAAGCTTATAGGTGATTGCCTGTGCATATGCTTGTTTATATTTGTTCATATAGCCTATATACATATATTTTTCACTTTCTTTTCCGTGGGAGCTTATTACAGGCTCTTTGAGGCCTCAATTCCATCCAAGTCAAGCCAAAAGCTTGATTGTCTAAACCATAAGCTCACACCTATTCAGTCCAATTTCTTGTTTATATGTGACCCATTGGACCTGTATATACCTTATTTTATCTTTTGTTTTCATTTAGAACCTTTTTCAAGCTTATATTGAGCTTGAGCTCCAACATGATCAAGCCAAAGCTTAAGCTGTTGGGCTCATAAGCTCATGCTTTGCTTATTTCTTGGTTTGTATAGTTTCATTTTCATCTAATATGTTTAATATCAGAGTACATTTATCGAGCGGAAAAGCCAAAAGAAAAGCCATTTATAAGCTTAAGTAATAGCTTCCATTTGGAGCTTTTGCCCATTAGCTTATTTTTGTACATAAGCCTCCATTTTTATATTTTTCTTTAGTTCTTATATTTATTGTAGAATTTTGTAAAAAGTTTGAGATTTTTCTTTATTCATTTAGTATTTTTAATAATTAATATTAGTTTTTAATACTTAATAATAGTAAATAATTAATAATAAATAGTATAATTGTGTAAAAAATACATTTTCAGTTTCTAAATTCATTTTATTATATTTTAGATTTTTCAAATTCTTTATTTCATTTATTTAAGTTAATTTTAGATTTTCTTATTATTTAATTCATTTTTAATACATTTAATTCATTTTTAATTTATATTAATTAATTTAATTGTGTAAAATTTATTTTCTTTTCTAATAATTTTCTTATCTTTTTAGGATTCTAAAAATATAATTTTCACATTTATGGGAGTTGTATTGGATGAATTCCGTTTATTTTTATGCGTTTACATATAATTTCGATGCGTACGTGTGTAGATTTTAATCGGTTAAACAATTGTAAAAATAGAATTAAAATGACTTCAAAATTTTGATATTTTTATATTTCCTTAGTATAATTATAATCCTTTTCTTATTTTATTTTTGTTACATTTATGTAATTATTATTTATACATATAAGTTTTAGATTTTAGTTTTCTTAACTTTTGTATATACTTGTACATTGTAGTTAAATATTTTAATATAATTTAATTTGCATTTAAGTCGCCTAGACTTGTAAATCTCTATTATAGTTATAATCGTTTTGTTTTTAAACGTTTACGTTTTAGTAACGTACGTTTGTATATCTGTTACGTTTTTAGGTTTCGGATTTATGCGTTTTAGCAACATAGCTGTGATGAGCTATTACTATTCACATTCCTAGTGTTAGTCAATCGATTCTGTTTTGTACATTCTTGATCATATCATTTTATCACAGTCGTTGTATTAGGGATATCACACCTCACCAGGACATAAACGATCCAAAGACATTTTAATCCTTGGTAAACTTGCATTTTCTCGGGCATGTCCCTTTTATCATCTATTACGGTTGACCGTTCACATGCGGTTGATAAGTGTGACGGAGAAATAAAAGAGGGTAGTTCGGGAGAAATCAAATTTTGGCGCGCTGCGGAGGTGTCTTTGCGTAGCGTACTTGTGTTTTATATCTATCTCTTGTATATATTATATATAATATATTTCAGATTTCAAAAACAATATAAAATACAAAAACATTTTTTCCTTCACACACAACTTGCCCGGTTTGATAAGTCCCTCGGTTACAACATTTGGTTGTTGGTACATTCTGATTCTTGAGCTCTGTCGGACCAATTCCCTTTTCGAGGGTTGTTAGGAATTTCTTTTGTACATATATATATAAAACTTCAAAAAAATCCAAAAATATTTTCCAATTCTTTTTATAAAATCAAAAATCAAAAAGATTCTTCTCGCTCTTTCTAAGTTTCTTTCTAAAGATTCTTAGACTCATCTTAAGTGATGAATATTCATAATTCTGTGAGTGGCAATCCCACTCCAATTTCTCACCCATTCTTTGAGTGGCAATCCCACTCAGTTTCCCCATGAACCATTTAATTGGGGTCAAGTCAAGCTAGTGACTTGGTTATCAAAAACAAGCCACACTATATGGGTTTTCACCCATATTTATGTCTTCTTTCTCTGTTCTACCACCTAGTGTGGGGGTAATAACCCACCTGTTGTATATATAAAAAAAACTTTGAAAATTGTAAATGCAGAAAAAATAAATAATTGTTGTGTTACCCCATTTAGTTTTGAATATTGAGGACAATATTCATTTCTAAGTGTGGGGGGGAAATTCTGGCGAATTTGATCTTAAATGTGCCCTTTTAGTCTCTTTTTCCCCCAAAATGGCCAAATTTAAAAAAAATTTTTTAGTGGAAGTACTATGTACTAAACACAACAAATGGTAATCAGTCCACCATGTCTAACACACAAAAGGATTGGCTAATCCAGGAGCAAACGGCTCTTGGTAAAGATATTCCAAATCCGTTTTTAGTTGACAACTTGCTTATAAGTTGTATGGTAATCAACTCACCATATCCTAAAAAGTGAAGAGTTGGCTAGCCCGCAAGATTATGGCTTGTGGTAAAGGCAGTGGAAAAACCATAATTGGTATTTAGCTCACCAAAGATAATCGATAATTTATCTAAGAGTTGGCTAGTCCAGGAAGGTGCGGCTTCGGTAAAGACTAATCAAATCCGTTCTGACTTATGATTTGCTCAAAATCATTTGGTTATCAGTGTACCAAGGTTCTTACTTGAACTGAAACATTTGGCTACTCCAGAAGTGATGGATTTTGGTAAAGAGTTTTTCAAATCCATTAAAGTTTCAAAAGATTGCTAGGGACTAGCAATAGTTTAGTGTGGGGATTTGATATGTGTCTAAATACACATATATTTGTACTATTTAAACCCACAAAAACAACCAAAAACACACAAATGACTCTCAAAATGATACAAATTCATAAAATGTGTTTTTATGTGATTCAGGTACAAAAGATTGAAAAACAAGTGAAAATTGATCAATTTCACTACAAATGTCGTTTTCAGTCCACAGTTACACAAATTGACAAAACTAGTCCCTAATTGTTTTAAATGAATGAAAAGTCAACTTAAGTCCTTGGGAAATCAAAAATGTTCACAAAACATCCCTGGATGAAAGTTTACACAAAATGGCAATTTTTACCCCTCAAGTTACAAAATTGGCAAAAATGGTCCCTGGGTATTCTAAACTTGGAATTTTACAAATAATACCCTTGTACTATGCATGACTTAACAAATGGAACAATTTGATAACTTTTGGGAAATTACACTTTTAGTCCCTCAAAATCCAAAAATGACAATTAAGGTCCTTTTAAGTTTAAAAATGGATTTTATGCAAAAAGGGCCCTTGTTCTATCAAAGTTTGTCAAGATTGGTCCTTGTGAGAAGTTTGGAAAAGTTGGCATTTTCAGTCCTCAACTTTGGCAGATTTGCATTATTAGTCCTTGTATACTACAACCAAACGGATCCTATATACTACCCTAGGCCCAATCCAAGCCCAACCAAACACAACCCTCCAATATCCAACCCGCCAATCCATACCGAGTCAAACCACAACCAAGTCAAATAAACACACCCCTTGGCGTTTTTCTTCCCCTCAATTGCTCTCTGCAGCTCTATCAACATATCCATCCCCCTCCTCTCACATCATCCTCCTTGTCCCCCCACCTCATCACAACTCCAAATATCATTAAATGCTCATTCTCCCTTAACACTCTACCCCCACCTGTTGATAACCCACTTTGGCGCCAAAATTGACAAAGTGGCCAAAATCCACAAAAGTGACCCAATTGCCCTGGAATCAAGTGGGATTATCTCAGAAGGCCACGTGGAGCTCATTGGATGTATAAAAAGAAAAGAAGAGCAGAGGAACAACTACTTTGGCATTAGGCCATTGTCACATAGTCATAGTTTTTATTGCTTTCTTAGTTTAAATGTCTTTTAAATCTTTTTAATGTTGTAATTTACTTTAAACTAGTGTAATGAACTTTTAAATTCAGTTTAATTTCAGTTTTAAGTCAGTTTTGAGTTTTTACTTAAATTCCTTTAATTTTCCATGTTATTTAATTTCAAGTTTAATGGTTGTTTATTGGGATCTTTAAGCTCAAACAAGCTCTTGACAAAGTTTTAAGGCTCTTTAGATTCATTAAACAAGTTTTAGTCTTTAAATTCAGAAAAGAAAATAAAAATCAAAAAGTCAATGAGAAGTCAAATGTGATCCAATAAGCGATTACGGGGAGAGAAGCCAAGCTTTGGATGGATTTTACGGTTCCTAGCTTATTGACAATAAGTTAGGAGTGGCCTTTTAACCTTGGTACTCAGTTTCCATCTTGATCACATGTAAGCTTCATTTCTTCATATTTTTGCATTTAACTGTTTTAGTCCTTTAGATGTTTTGATTTTCATGTTTTTGTGATCATTTGTTGTTATTTAGTGATATTATAGCTTTATATTAAGTTGTAATGCCTTGGATTGGACTGTGTTGGATATTGTATGTTGACTGTTAAAATGTCAATTTTTGAAAATCCTAGACCTAGACGGTTTGACATCGGTTTAGGTTGAAAAAGATCCACTTTGACACTCTGGTATCTTTGGATTGGATGGAATTGGGTTAGGCAGTCATTTGCTTTGAAAACTGCATAACAATCTCATTTTAATATTGTTTGGATTTGCTGATAAATATGGATTCCAGTGTATGTTTGTTGGTGTTTGTTGTTGTTTTACATATCATTAGTATCTAGCAACTCATTTCAGTCAAGAAAACAAGTCTTTGTAAGCAAAAAGTCAAAATTCCTTATGATGTCATTTCTGTTGCTTACTATTGGCAGTTCATGATTTATGATCATCATTTTGTGTTAGAAAGTTGATAATCTTGCTCAAATCAGTCTTAGTTCATCTTAACATAACATATTAAGTGCTTAAGATTAGATTAAAGTTCACTTTGGTCAACTTTGCATGTTCTTGTAAAAAGTCAAATTGTCAAATAGTCGTTTTTGAATTAAATGTAGAATTTTATTGTGTGCTCAGTGTTAAGTTTTAGTCTTAATCCTTTTGGGATTTCAAAATATACCTGCTTAAGAAAAATACAAAAATATTAGTTTATCTTTTATCAGCTTTTTAAGTACTTATTTCTTAGCTTATTTTAGCTACCTTATCTGTAACCATGCCCCTGTGCACTCAGTTTAGGAGTCAAATTCACAAGCTTGCAAAAGCTTGTAGATTTGACCTTAGCTTGTGTACTTGGCTTCTTTGTGTAGCCTTTGTGGTCTTTTATTTATGTGTATGATTATTTTGCATATTTAGCTTATTTGCTTAGCTTAATCTATCCATCTATATTGTCCCATTTTGTCCACTCAACTGAAGCAAACAGTTGAGTGGGGCTTTCTAAGCCTCTTATAAGCTCCTTAATGAGCTTGAGATTGTGATTCTTGGTTTTGTGAGAAGCTAAGCAGTCCATCTCAATGTTTCAGTTCAAGTTGAGCTTATTAGAGCTTATTTGATAGGTTCAAATGAGGCTTGTTGTTTGCCCATTCACAACAATGGACTGCTTATGCAGTCCATTTGCACCATTTCCACAAGCCTCTCAAAAGCTTATTCCTAGGACTTAGCTAGTGATTTTAGTTTCTTTTGGAAGCTAACCCACTAGATTATAGGTTCCCATGCTTAAATTCTAGTTTGTAGCTTATTCTCTAGGGCT
Source organism: Chrysanthemum makinoi (assembly GCA_910596185.1). NCBI lineage: Eukaryota > Viridiplantae > Streptophyta > Magnoliopsida > Asterales > Asteraceae > Chrysanthemum > Chrysanthemum makinoi. Next base: position 201,399,536 of record OU343224.1, on the reverse strand, counting down.
GCATACAGCTTTTGTTTTGTCCCATTTATCAGCATACCACTGAGTAAGTCAGTGGTCTGGGACCATCTTCATAAGTCTCTCCAAAGCTCATGGGTCCCCTTGATGAGCTTTGGCTTTTTGGAAACCCAACCAACCCATCTTGCTATCTCAAGTTTCATTTTGGCATTTCAAGCTTATTCTATCAGCTTAAATGGCCATTACAAATAGTGCAATCTGGGGTGTTTGGTTCTGTTGTATCTTGTAAGAGCTTATGAGCTTTTTACAAGCTTATAGGTGATTGCCTGTGCATATGCTTGTTTATATTTGTTCATATAGCCTATATACATATATTTTTCACTTTCTTTTTCTGTGGGGAGCTTATTACAGGCTCTTTGAAGCCTCAATTCCATCCAAGTCAAGCTTGTAGCTTGATTGTCTAAACCATAAGCTCACACCTATTCAGTCCAATTTCTTGTTTATATGTGACCCATTGGACTTGTATATACCTTATTTTATCTTTTGTTTTCTGTTTAGAACCTTTTTCAAGCTTATATTGAGCTTGAGCTCCAACAGTCAAGCCAAAAGCTTAACTGTTGGGCTCATAAGCTCATGCTTTGCTTATTTCTTGGTTTGTATAGTTTCATTTTCATCTAATATGTTTAATATCAGTAGTACATTTATCCAGAAAGCAGAAAAGCCAAAAAGAAAGCCATTTATAAGCTTAAGTAATAGCTTCCATTTGGAGCTTTTGCCCATTAGCTTATTTTTGTACATAAGCCTCCATTTTTATATTTTTCTTTAGTTCTTATATTTATTGTAGAATTTTGTAAAAAGTTTGAGATTTTTCTTTATTCATTTAGTATTTTTAATAATTAATATTAGTTTTTAATACTTTATAATAGTTAATAATTAATAATAAATAGTATAATTGTGTAAAAAATACATTTTCAGTTTCTAAATTCATTTTATTATATTTTAGATTTTTCAAATTCTTTATTTCATTTATTTAAGTTAATTTTAGATTTTCTTATTATTTAATTCATTTTTAATACATTTAATTCATTTTTAATTTATATTAATTAATTTAATAGTGTAAAAATTTATTTTTCTTTTCTAATAATTTTCTTATCTTTTTAGGATTCTAAAAATATAATTTTCACATTTATGGGAGTTGTATTGGGTGAATTCACGTTTATTTTGTGCGTTTACGTATAATTTCATAACGTCGTGTGTAGATTTTAATCGGTTAAACAATTGTAAAAATAGAATTAAAATGACTTCAAAATTTTGATATTTTTATATTTCCTTAGTATAATTATAATCCTTTTCTTATTTTATTTTTGTTACATTTATGTAATTATTATTTATACATATAAGTTTTAGATTTTAGTTTTCTTAACTTTTGTATATACTTGTACATTGTAGTTAAATATTTTAATATAATTTAATTTGCATTTAAGTCGCCTAGACTTGTAAATCTCTATTATAGTTATAATCGTTTTGTTTTTAAACGTTTACGTTTTAGTTAAACGTACGTTTGTATATCTTTTACGTTTTTAGGTTTCTGATTGTACGTTTTTAGCAACATAGCTGTGACAGAGCTATTACTATTCACATTCCTAGTGTTAGTCAATCGATTCTGTTTTGTACATTCTTGATCATATCATTTTAACACAGTCGTTGTATTCAGGATATCACACCTCACCAGGACATAAACGATCCAAAGATATTTTAATCCTTGGTAAACTTGCATTTTCTCCCGGGCTGTCGCCCTTTTATCATCTGTTACGGTTGACCGTTCACATGCGGTTGATAAGTGTGACGGAGAAATAAAAGAGGGTAGTTCGGGAGGAATCAAATTTTGGTCAGTTGTAAAAATCCATTTGTTGTAACAGTTTATGTAATAGGATGGGTAATATCCAAGACCCATGACCCACACCTATGGAGCTAATCCATAACACATGACCTATTGCATGACATCATGCATGAAATCATATTGGGTATTATCCATGACCCATGACCCAATGTCCATAACCCAAGACCCATGACCTATTGTCTAGATACATTGTATCTTATTGGGTACCCATGGCTCATACCCATAATCCATAACCCGGTTTGCAACCCAAAATCCGGACTGGTACAACCCAGTTTGCCGGATCCCTATGATTGCACTGGAAGGATCCCCCAAGTGAGGGATCCGCCGGAACCGGGCTACAATAAGCTTTTGTGCCGATAAATAGTGAGCAATTTCTTCATTGTTACTCACCCTTCTTCTTACAACTCTCTCATATATTATCTCACTATTCTAATCCCTGATCACTTGATCAATCTAGTAGTTCTTCTTTCTTTTGGTGTGATTCTCATATAGGTCCTTTTCAAAGGCGAGATCACGATACACTACAAGTCATCCAAGCAAAGGGTCCTTGATTGATTTGTTCATTCATAAGATTTCTGCAGCAAGATCTTGTATTTCATATTTCACATAGTTGTTGTGTAATAGTTGTGTTGGTTTGGTCCGCCATGCTAAGGACTCGGTATTTAGCTTTGTACCAGAAAAAGTGTAAGCGATGTTATGAGGCTTCTCCACCGTGTTGAAGGAGCTTATTGACATAGTTCTTGAACTCTCGAGTAGGAAACTCGGGGAGTGGAGTAAGGCAAGGAAGGTGTCCTTGTAGCCGAACCACTATAAATCACTTGTGTCGCTACTCTCTATCCTTTACTTTACTTTCTTTCATTATTATTTTACTTATTGCTTTATACTATCTATCCATTCATATGAATTCACATAAGATCGAATCTAAATCTTTGAAACTTAATTTAAAATCGGTAAAACTATTCAACCCTCCCCCCTTCTATTTTTCCACAAAGTTCGAGGAAAATCCTTCTATTAAATCCCAACCTCTTATCGATGACGATATAATAGAAAGTCAAATTCTTGACAACCATATTGAGAAAATAAAAGACAAGAAAGATGAACTATTAAATAAAGAAATTGTGAACATTAAAGAATCTAAAAATCATCCTTTAGAAATTATCATAGGAAAATTAAACAAAAGAACGTTACGTTCACAAGCTCAAAACCAAAGTAACTTTTTCTATTTTGTGTCTTCCATAGAACCCAAAAATGTTAACGAAGCTATTAAAGACGAAAGTTAGATAATAGCTATGCAAGAAGAATTAAATCAGTTTATCACCAATGATGTTTGGAACCATATTGCACCTCCTAAAAATCAAACTGTTATTGGTACTAAATGAGGTTTCAAAAATAAATTGGATGAAAACGGAATAAATTCCAAAACAAGGCTAGACTTGTTGCCCCATGATTCAATCAACAAGAAGAAATATATTTTGATAAGACATATGATCTCGTAGCTAGATTAAAATCTATAAGTATCCTCCTTGCCTATGCTTGCGCTAATGATATCAAACTTTATCAAATGGACGTTAAAAGGGCGTTTCTAAACGGGTTTATTAATAAAGAAGTTTTTGTATCACAACCTCCCGGGTTTGTTGATTTTGAAAAATCGAAATACGTATACAAACTTAATAAAATCTCTCTATGGTCTCAAACAAGCTCCTAAAGCTTGGTTTCATAGACTTAAAACATTTCTCTTAGATAAAAAATATACAATGAGTTTAGTAGATAACACCTTATTCACCGAGAAAAACAAATCACATATGATTATTGTTCAAATCTATGTGGACGATGTTATATTTGGATCTACTTGTTAAGAATTGTGTGATGATTTTTCTAAACTATGCACGATGAGCTTGAAATGAGTATGATGGGAGAATTAAACTTCTTTCTCGGTCTAAAAATCAAACAATTAGAAGATGGTATCTTCTTCAACTAATCTAAGTATATCAAATAAATGTTAAAGAAATTCAAGCTAGAAGATTCCAAACCAATTAAAACACCAATTTCTTCGGACACTAAACTAACCAAGGATGAAGACTATGAATCGGTAGACAACACTAATTACCGTGGCATGATTGGTAGTTTACTCTATCTCACGGAAAGTCGGTCGGATATCATGCTCAGTGTTTGCCTATGCGCTCGTTTTCAAGAATATCCAAAATTTTCTTACCTTGAAGCTATTAAAAGAATTTTTAGGTATATAAAAGGTACTACTCAATTGGGGTTATGATATCCTAAGATAAGGGGGTAAAAACAATTGTATATGTATATTCTGACCATGTAGGTGATTATGTTGATTGCAAAAGTACAAGTGGTGTTTGTATATTTATAGGATGTTGTTTGACATCTTGGTTCTCTAAGAAGAAAACTGCACTAGCTATCTTAACTACAGAAGCAAAATATGTATCCGCTAGCAAAGCTTGCCAACAAGCACTATGGATGAAACAAGCTCTAGCAGACTGCGACATCCGACTTAGAGATATTGCCATTCTCCGCGACAACAAATGCGTAGAATTCAGTTTTGCATTCTCGCACGAAGCATATTGAAATACGACATCACTTCGTAAGAGATAATGTTCAAAAACGGAATATTTCAATTGAAAAGGTTTCTTCTGAAGATAAAATTTCCGACATTCTTACCAAGCCATGGAAACGTGAATCGTTCAACCTACTTCATTTAGGACTCGGTCTTATGGAACTATCTTCGTAGATTCTCTTCTTTCTACTAGCTACGTATCCTTAATTCTTCTTCTGAGTCTAGGAATTCTATTTCGCACTAATCACAAGCATCAAATTCTTGGGGATTTATGTTTAAACTTACACACATATATAATTTTTAGTTAGGAATTGCATCTAAATTTTAACAAATCGCTTTTTTGAAATTTACACCCCATACTTTTAATCAAAGATTCTCACGTCTAGGACACTCATATCTTTTCATACATCGTTAATACAAGGTAAAAAAATTCTCATACATCATCTCATATGTCTCTTGAATGCTAAAGGGAATACATAACTAATATGTATGTATGTATTTTACACTTCTATCTTTCTTTTTCATCTTAGAGTCGAGATAGCCGCACCTCCACATAGTTTTCATATAGACGCTCACTAGGTCTTGTTATTTCGTATGTTTTTTTTCTGTCTAACTCTGTCAGATACCCGGATCCTTGCATTAAGGCAGGTCGGATCCCTTCTAGGATGGATCTGTGCGAACCGGCTGATCAGAAGAAAAATTTGTCTCTCTTTTGACGTTTTTAACTTGAAATTTCTTAATTTTACTACTTTTTACTTAATATTTACTGAGTCTAAGACTTAGTGCTTGACCTCTTATCATTACATGCATTGATTACATATCTAATCATTAGATTATGGCTTATATTATGGTTTTATCATTCAATGTAATGCATGGCTTTCCTTTATAAATAATGTCCTAAATCCATCTCCAACACTCTTTCAATCTCAGCCTCCTAGTAAAAATGGCACCCAAAAGACTTCAAGCTTCTCAAGAACAATCACAAACCCGTGAAGAAATTGTTCGAGAAATAAACCAACTTCAAAACCTTAACAATCTTATTGAATCTCATATCCAACAAGGTACCATTGCTCAAAGCTCAAACTTCACTTTACCACCTTTCATTGTTCCTCAACTACAACAACCTAGGAAAACCGCAAAAATTATTGTTTTCGACCTTGTTGCTTTACTAGACCATTATCTTCCTCAACCAACTTTTCATCACTTTGCACCTTTTCACCACCAAGTAACCATAACATAGCACCTCCACCAACTCCATTAGACTCACCACCATACTCTCCTCTAGCCACTTAAATCACCTCTCTTTTTGCTCCTTCTATCACTATTCTTGAAGAGCTACTTGCAACACCAAAAGTGACTCCACCACCTCTATCCACTCCACCACCGGAACCAACTCAAACATCCAAGTTATCACCACCAAAATCACCCCACATCAAGCCTATTGAGCTTGTATTCTCTACACCTCCAACTTCACCAAACCCTTTCTTTGATGATCTTGAAGATCTTCCACCTAGAAGTGTCAATCCACCACCTCCAATCCCTGATATGGTGGATGTTGACATGCCTTTACCAACTATTCCACCATTACTTCCGCAACCCAATAAACACTATTGGATCAATGAACCCCTACCTCTACTTCCACACTATCTCTTTTGTGTCTGTTGTGAAAGTTCAAGGCAAGTTATTATTGAAATAAGAAACGAAATGCGTTTCATTCTCAAGCATATCATAGACCGCATCAACATCATTTCCCATCGCACCCTCCGTTAAAAGGATATTCAAGCATCCAAGGGCTATAATATATTTTCATATTTGTCCTTTATCTTTCTATGTTTTAGTGTTTTATCTTTCGTATTAAAAAAAATCCTTGTTTTTAGTTTTACATGTGTATGTGGTAAATATACCACTACATTTTGGTCATTTTTATTACAAGGATTATCGTTACGTACCTTGACTCTCACACACATCTTGCTAGTCTCTTTTCTTGCTCTTTACTTACTTCTTTTCTCTATTAGGCTCTACTATTGTTTGTCACTAACCTCATTTAGTCAAGGTTTTCGATTCCGTTTACTTGACGTCCTCTTCTAGGGGGAGTTCACATCAAGGGGGAGCTTTGCATTTTGGAATTCTTATTCTGCCATATTGTCTCTTCGACACTCTTTTTGTTTCTACAAAAAGGGAGAGAAGAGAGTAAAACTTAAACATTTTCAAAACTCTCTTTTCTCAACTATTATAAACATCTACTTCTTAAGTTTTACTCGCAAATAATTTTATGTTTTGTCATCAATAAAAAGGGAGAGATTGTTAATACAAAGAATCCGTAAAAACATATATTTATATTTCTCGAACTCTGTATGTTTTGTCGATAACAATCATAAAATTATCTCAAGTATAAATTTAAGATTACATGTTTACTTAATAGTTATCATATTTATTTTTACTAAACTTAATACCTTATTAGTTAGTCATTTGTTGTAAAGTAAATAATGTAAGTAAATGTGTTGGGTACTCATAATCCATAAGCCATAACCCATAACCCTGTGCATTACATTATGTATGACATCAAGTTTGGTACTCATGACCCAAAGTCCATTACCCATGACCCAGAGTATGTATTGAATCATACATGACATCATGTTGGGTATCCATGACCCATAGTCCATGATCCATGACCCAAAATCTGGACTACCCAGTTGCCGGATCCCTTAGATTACACTGGCCGGATCCCTTTTCAAAGTGATGTTTCAGATCCAGTTGTACAATGATTAGGTAGACTATATATATATATATAGGGTAAAGTTAAAATAAAAAAACAAATATCCGTAAAAATAATAAAAAGATTTTTTTTTTCTAAAAAATTTCAAAAAATATCCACAAGATCGGGCATGTTGGTGCATAAAACTTTTGTGAAAACATTTTTTATAATTTTGAGTTTTGATACGTTCTTTTTAATGCACAAAAAACGAATTTTGATGCGCAAACAAATTTTGATGCACAAAATTTTCAAGTTGTTTTAGTTAGATGCTCAATGTTATTTTGATGAAAAAAGTCGGAAGAAGTTGGGTGCAAAAACCAATTTTTGATGCACAAAAAAACGATTTAATGCACAAACGTATTTTTTCATAATTTTTTTCGGAAAAAAGTATCCACTTTTAGAAAAAAAAGTCCTTCACAACTTTTTCATGCACCATCATACCCGATCTTGTGGAATTGTTTTGGAATTTTTCGAGAACTTTTTTTGAAAAAATATTTTATCTTTTACGGATATTTGTCTTTTTATTTGATCTTTATCCTATATAAGTATATATATATATATATATATATATATATATATATATATATATATATATATATAAATATATATATATATAAGCTCGTTCCATTGAGAGGTTTTTATTTTGAGAAGATTGAGAAATCTTCGTTTGAGCAATTTGATTCATGTTTTTTATTTGATTCACAAGTAAACATCATGTTATAGTGAATCGAATCTATAAATCACAAATTTGATTCACAAATCATTGTTAAAATCGAGTTATGATGATGATTCATTAAATTTGTACAGATGATTTAGTATTCTACATATATCTCAAAATCGAGAGATTTTTAACATTGATTCAATTTTTTTTTACACATTTTGAATTTTAACCACATTAAAATGAGTTTTACGCTTGAAAAACATGAATCAAAGTTAAAAATATATCGTTTTTGTAAACCTTCTCAATCTTCTCATAATATAATAACCTATATCATATATATATATATATACACATATATATATATATATATATATATATATATATATATATATATATATCCGATGGACGGGTATGACTTGTGGTTTTTATTTTTAGGATTTAGTAGAACAAATATATACTAAAAGGTAATTAAAAGTTAAATGAAACGGTTAAGATCTATAATTGATGTTACCATAATCTATAAAACGGCTAAAATCAGGTAATTACTTTGATTTGTAGTTTTTATTTTTAGGATTTAGTTGAACAAATATATACTAAAAAGTTATAAAAAGTTAAATTAAACGGTTAAGAACTATAAATGATGTTACCATAATCCATAAAATGGCTAAAAGGATGTAACTACTTTCTAACATTTTGTTTTAAACAATATTAATCATGAACATCTTTTACATTTTATAATATTATTAGTACTTTGTTTTTGTTAATTATGTTTATTTACTTATTGTATATAGGTGCTTCCAACTGATTTTTTTACCAAATTTAGATGATGTTGATGAATTTGAAATGTCTGTGAATGGATTTATTGTGAGGTTTGATGTTCATTGTGATGTGAATATGTATGTATTGTCGGGTGACAAGTGGAGTGTTGTTGTTGATACCATTTGTTTGTTAAGTGGTGATGTTTGTGTATTTACCAAGAAAAGGGTAAAAAGGTTGTGGTTATATGTTTTTGATAATGATAGGTAGAATCCTTACAGAGGTAGTTTTCAAAGGGGCGGCTTCTTAAGGAGGCCCCACTACCATTCTTGAGTTTGAGCTTTGTTAGTGTTTTGTTGGACTTCTTAAAATTTATTGTTTAAATTTGATTTCATTAATTTCTTAGTTTACATTATAATTATATTATGGTGTGTTACGTGTTTTAATTATTTTTTTGATGACTTAGTTAGTAGTTATATAAGGTTTTATTTTCAATAAGTTTATAAATGAAATTTTATAAACCAAGATACACGATTAAGATAGCTCAAGTATGTGTTTTTAGAATTCTCGTAAACTTACGATGTTTTTTTTAATAAAATTTTTAAATCCTGGCTGCAAAATCCTTAATGGGGATTCTGGTTGAACACGCAACCTTTAGTGGGGAAATATGTATTTCAAATAAACTAAATCTTCCTTATTATGCAATAATTAAATCCTTTTTTTTGTTTATAAAAAACATAAATTATAATAAATAAAGCTTTTTCCTTATTTGCTAAATTGTTTGGGTAAATTTTGTTTTAAATAACACATGTCATTTGTTTTGTATTGTTGATAGTTTTGGGTGTAGTTTGTAAATTGTTTTTAAGAAAGCTAAAGGTATCCTTTCATTAATCATTATAGACATATGTAAAAAGGAGATCAGACATTATCTTTCTCTTACATGAAGCTGAAGTTTTCCACTGACGTTGATAGCACCATCCATTGAATGAACTGGTATTTGGATGAGTTAAACAATTATCAAAAATAGCAGAAGTTGGTACACCTGTTCACAGTTCCGCATATAAGTATACGCGGCTGGTGGGCCTGGAAAAAAAGGTAACAATTAACAGTAGCAATAATAACTATAAAAAATCCAACATACATTATTTGCTCAAACGACAGGAATATACTAAAAAAATGTATCTAGAACAATCAAAGGCCCGACCTTGTCGAGCAACCCTCGGGCGCGTGGCATGCATATACGAATCTGATAAACCCGTCTATGAATGTCGGGGTACAGCTGCAGCAATAATGTGAACCAATGAATTAGTATGTTCAACCCCAAACGACATGAATATACTAAAGAAAATGTATTTAAAACAATCGAAGGCTCGACCGTGTCGAACAACCCTCGGGCGCGCCTATAAATCAAGACAGAAACCAATGGATTACAAAAGCTACGTCAGAGTTGGTCAAACTTCACGATATGTTGGTTGTGCCACTTAGTGGGCATACCAGATATGAGCAATTGGACATATACATTGTAATTCATGCGAAAAAAGGGTTGCTAATATTTACATAAAAAAATTGGAAGTCGTACTTCTTTTGTACCTCGGCATAATTCATAATCCCCAAATTAGTTACTAATTAACTATTTACCATATACTAATTCAAAAAGAAAAAGAAGCACATAGCAATGGAAAAGTGTCAAATGAATAAATTAATAGTTGATAAATTACAAACATTGTAAAATATTGGCCACCTCAAATAAAACATGTATACTTACTGAAATAGTTGGCAATAAGAGTAAAAATGCTTTTAAACTTAATCTATCTTTAACACACACTGCTTATGTATTTGACTCTAATATTAGGCTCGAGCAGCCACATCATACACTTCCCGACTCCACGTCATTTTTAAGATAAATCATTATTGAAATATACAGATTTCGAGGAGCCACAAGGCCATAAATAAGTAATCCTCTTTAATATCCATCGCATTACATATATATGAGAAGGCAAATATGGAAGAGACGCATCCTGATACTTGAGTACTCATTTTCCTTGACACAAAACTTTGAACATATTTTACTTCCAATAATAATAAGCTATAAACATCGCTTCCCTTGTGCTACAGTGAGACTTCTAACTTGTGAGCAATATACAGGAGAAATGTTGCTGGCTTAACTAAGCAAAGCTACAAATAGAATTATTAATTAATCAACAACAAAATAATTATACAAAGAAAAATAAGTTAAGGCTAAAATCGTTATTACTTGATTTGAAAAAGGCTACCGACGTATGCTACATGCGGATATTTCATATGTGTTTCCCTCATAACCCATCACATAATCTCTTATATACAAAATACAGGATCCAAACAAACAGTCTAAGACTCTAAGTCTCACATCCGGATATACAACCACTGGTTGATTCTCTGCTATTTAGCAAACCACCACTTGTATAAATAGGACAATTTTACATCTATCGATCACCATGGTATATAGAATTTCATTACTTATTTTGTGAAACGCACCGGTTTTTCCTGCAAATGGTTTGCATCTACTGTTACTTACGAAATCCATTAACGGATAAACAATTTCGGAAAAGTAATTTATCAAACATGCAATTTGTACACATAAAAATTGTTATAACATTTTCATACAGAATTGACAAAAGATTTAGATTTCATGCACTTACAAATATAAAATCACTACATGATCTTACTGCAATACAAAACATTGCCTATCTATAATGAACTATCTATGGACTGTCATAGTCTCTATCTTCTCTGAGGTGACTCCTATATTGATTTTGCTGCAAAAAGTTCCAAAATGTTGGTTGTGTCAGATTGAGAGGTATTATATTGAGTAAAATGGGTCAATTGGCCGAAACTGAACTACTCTTCAAATGTTTTCTACTAAAACAAACTAACGTCAATTTAGGACTTCATATCTACTGGACTAACCATCTCACTACTCATGTATATAATATTTCATGAGGGTGTTTGGATCAATTTTCTTTTTGGTTTGTGGGCGTATATGAGTTACAAACACATCATCTATCCCTATCAACCTCTTCTTGTATGAATGTACATATAGGTGGTTGCTATAGCGGGAAATATTTGGATTACCTGAAAGTGTGACCATACCGGTGACAGAAAGGCGTTGGTATATCATTTTGCCGACCGTGAATAAAATTAGTCATTTGCACCAACCACATCTGTTTCTACGTAGGCAAGGCTACCTGTTCTTAGAGTCATTTCTTACTGCCGTGACATGCCAATAAGGTTCATCAGCCTGTACCCACAATCATAACCGTTACTAAATACACAAACTAATATTAAAGATCTGTTTTATTTCGTGTTCATGTATCAGGAAAGTAGCGTCTATTTCAGTAGTCGTAAGAGCATCAGCACATAAAACTGTTCCAGGATAGTCGGATGCCAGCTTGTTGTCAATCCTATATATGATGTCCAACCCTTTCAGTGTGTCTAAACTTGTGGAAGCATTCTTCTCTGCTTGAAAGGGAATTGTGTTTCAAAAAAGATATTAGTGACTTTATCTACTCAATAGGCTGTAATGTATTCAAAGAAGGTATGATTGAAAGAAGAGTACCGTTTTGCCTAAAAATAAGCAAAAGCAAAAAAAATAAGCAATCCCAGGTCTGATTGAATGGGCTATAATGTCTAAGCATCTTAGGTGAAACTAAGTGCAACCATATCTATCTAGAGCACGTTATTAGTCTCTCTTCAGACCAAAAAAAAAAAGCTAAATTCACATAAGATAATTTTAGGATTTCTTATCATTGTTGTACATATTCTTACTTTTCTCACCATTAGAGTCAATTTATGTATAGTTATGATTTTTTAATGATTGTATGGATTCTTATTACTCAGCATTTTCCCACTTAAACGGATTAATAGCACATCTAGTAGCACATCTGCCACAACTACAAAGCAATTCAATAAATGTAAAGAAAATTTTCCAAAATACACGTTAAGGACAAGTAAAACCTTCATCTATTTACAGATATGGTTTATATTTTATATTATTCCAAGTGAATAACGTGTAGTTTTAAATGTATATGACTTAATATCAAACTTAGGTTAAAAATTCAAATTAGTTGTAAAAATGTGAAACCAAAATTTAGGGTTTTACACCATCTACGTCATTACCTTCCTCGATATAATGAATGATCGCCTATAGTTAATCAAATATCGTACCTTGATTGCAAAAACATGAAATAGTTTTCTTAATAAAGCAAAATATTGAATTTAATCCTACAAAATAGATATAGATAGATCAATAATCAGTAAAGAAGTCAGAATTTCAAAATGTCTTCTGAGTATTATGAGAATAAGCTGCATGGATAATCATTCATAGAGCCATCGCAGACCAGCATTTATGCATAGCTATAGCCTTTTAATGCAGAGAAACTCGGAAATTATAAGATGAAGCTGAAGCACGTGGTAACAGTTTGATGAATAAAAAAAATTTGATTGAGAAATATGGCTTGGTTTATACCTGTATATTCCAGTTAGTTTATTTTCTTGACTGTGGAGAATGACTTCAAGATCTTTAACCACGTTCCAGCTTCAGGTGCAATACTATTGGAAATCTGGACCATCAAACAAACCTAAGTAAAGTTTAATGTGGCAATATAAGTGTCTAAATTCCTAGGATCAAAACTATGATCTATATACCTCCCCAAGAGCAGAAGAATGTTTGGAGATCGACTTGAGAATTCAAATGTCCAAATGTTACTATGAATTCCCATCAAGCTCATCAGCTATATCATCTAAAGGTTTAATACCCGGCCCGAACCATACATTGTTTTTAGCTTTTCTAAGGCAGCTCGAAGTTCTTCAGTAGCCTACACTCCCCACAAAGTACATTATATATTCATTGTTTTTAGCATTTGTGAATTATAAAGTTCATGGAGCTCCATCATTTGCTGAGCGAAGAAGAAAAACAGTATTAGTAAGCGTTGATAACAAAGATGAGAAATAACATTTACATGCCTTAATTATACCTTGCCCCTAGATTCATTTTCAAGTTCCATGCACTTTTTCATCCATTATATGGATCACATAACCAACGAAACAAAATCAAGAAATGTTTTAATAATTCATGGCATTTGATTATTATTTGTGTTTAGAAGGGAAAAACTGCACTGTTCCATAACACAATAAACAAATTAAAAAAATTAATCGTCAATTTACAATTAAAATCAAGAGACAAACAACACATGCACATTAATTACACGCACTGAAGGAATAATCCTCACTACCAGAAGTTACAGATACCCAAAGATCATTAAGTACTTGAGAACCTAGCTCTGATCTCTGAATTACTGCTGGTATCGGATACTATGTGTAAGAAAAAAAATACACCCTGTCAGGCACACAAATTAATTACTTGCATACCTCCAAAAGGGCAAAAATAGAAAGACACTGCCACTTGGAACGCTGCAACAAGTCAACCATACGCATTAGAATTAAGACTGAACCAGCAATCATAAGATTAACGTTCAACAACACCTTGAAATCTGTTCAAAAGGTAAGTGCAGCTCGATCTGCACTTAATGAAAGTGTGAGTCACAGGTATATTACTCAAGCTGTTGTTACATATCTAATAGATTAGAAAACAAATTTAGTCTAGTAAAACCCGGATCCACAAAAAACTATTAAAACCTATATGCGGGTGGTTTATTTTTACTTTTGATGATACAATAGTGACTCGGACCCAACCAACACAATCAATGCAAACTCAAATATGATCCATCAAATTTAGAGTGTTGAAAAATATCACACCAGCAGGAACTTGTGTTTGATTTCTGCACCAGAACCGAACTCGTTAGCAAACTTGCATACACATTTACTTTTCATTTGGTCAGAAGATTTATGATTGAACCCAAATGCATTATACTCCCATCATATGCAGACAAATACAAAATATTCAAAAACCAGATCTTGATTACTTCTCTTCTACATTTAAAGCTCTTCCACAGTAGAAAACTTAACATGCTCAGCTAAATGGGGAGATTCCGCTCTAACATGTTGTGGTTCGGGCGAAATAGTGACCTTTTGATCATGGGTATCAGGTGGAATAGCATCAGCATTTTTGCTATTCTGTACATTCATTTTAGAATTTGAATCTGCAGATATAGAAACCAAGTCTTTTCTTGTGTTTTCATTCTGAACCTCTACATGGGGATCAACTGGAAGGTCTTCCAGTCCGGACATTTGTGGTTCGGGTGAAATTGTGTCATTTTGAACATCGGTTTCAAATGGAATAACATCAGCAGTTTCACCATTTTGCACGTGAAAATTTGAATCTGTAGATATAGAAACTGGCTCCATTCATGTGATTTCACATGGATCATCAGAAGGCAAATCAGGAATTTTGTCAATCTGAACCTCTGCAGCTGATTGGGGATTCAACGGAAGTGCTGCCAGTCCAGACAATTGGGATTTAGATAAAATAGTGTCCATTTGAGCAAGGTTATCAAGTGGAATAGCTTCACCAATTTTTCTTTCTGAATATCAATGTCAAGCGATTTGAGTA
This sequence comes from Chrysanthemum makinoi, assembly GCA_910596185.1. Classification (NCBI taxonomy): domain Eukaryota; kingdom Viridiplantae; phylum Streptophyta; class Magnoliopsida; order Asterales; family Asteraceae; genus Chrysanthemum; species Chrysanthemum makinoi. The sequence goes on along the minus strand of OU343224.1, from coordinate 201,384,384 downwards.
ATAAAATTGACGTAATATTGACGTAAAGTCAATAACTTAGGAGTAGTTGTACATATATTTATTTTTAGCTCATTACTGTTTTGCCTCAAGAATGACTACTATAGAGATATGGTCCTATTTGCAAATCAAATTTTAGATGAGATAATAAGGACTCTTAAAGAAGCAGTTCTTATTTGTTAAAGATTTAATATGCAAAGAAAGCGTAAGGTTCTAGCCTAGGCATTATTTAGCTATATTATTCGTTGTTAGAAAGCTCTTCATGTAGCTGTTCTTTCAAGTATTATACTTGCAATTTAAGATTTGATATTTGAATTATTCTATGTTTATTTGGAATGGTAATGTGATTGATATGCTATTTATGGACCGTATTCTAATGACCAAGGAGAGCATCGCAAGAATGTACTATCCAGACTCGTTTTTAATAATTCAAAAATCTGTAACTGAGATGAATTGGAAAATTTGCATAATTGCAAATATAAGAGTGGTGAATTTCTTGTCAAGGAGTAAAGGAAAGGTTGATAGTGAATGATTTGGAATAGTTCTTAATTGTTCCGGAGTTTTAAACATGTTTAAATGAAGTGACTAAATGTAACCCAACTTTGATTATGATCGTTAGTAATATCCCATGAACCTCAAGAATCTTGGAAATTAAAAAAAACTGTGATATTTGCAGTTAGTGATAAACAGTTCCAGATATTTGCAGTTAGTGATTATAGTATTAACTTGAAATAAACAGTTGCCAAAGATTGGGTTAAGGTCACGAACCTGATAGTGACCGCAGTGAGTGCGTCTGGTTTAAAGCAACTAAATCTTGTAGTATTAAAACAGCTAAAAGATAAGCAGCAAGAATGAGGCAAACACCATAAAGAGTTAAGAAACTTATGTTATCCGATTGTCTAGCTTGTTTATGGCCACCAACAGGTCTAACTATGAACCTTAGTGAACTGATCACGATTGTGGGACCTACAGCTACAACAAAAATTATCGAATCAAGTTGCCATTGATGCTCAAAAGTGGATCCCTGCAACAACATAAGAGAAATATAAAACTCAAAACGTATATACTGTCTTAGAATAAACTTGTGATAAAAAGAAGGTTAATTAACAACACTCCTTGCTCGCTATTCAACTCTTCTCAAGACTTGCATTATGCTTTCTGGAACCCTACAGTGATCTCAAGCATGACATGTAAATTTCAGTAATTAATGAAAATTTATACGAGTACCAAATAACAAACTTTTCAAGACAACAATAAACAAAATATATTTGAACGTGGTTGTGTAACAACAAAGAACAGATTTAATCTTATCCAATCAAGTTGTCAAGATAAAGTAATCTCACCTCGTGTTCACATTTTTCATGGGTTATGAAAGCTGTTACACTACAATCTATGTGCAAAGTTTATGACTTTCTCACAAGTTTTGTTTAACTTAACCATTGGACATTAAGTTGGTTAGTTGTTCAATATTGGTTGTAATCTTATCTATCTAATTAGTAAAACGTACACTTATCACCTTCATTCATCAGATTAATGTATTAAGTATGAGTTCCTTCATTGAGACTCACATTGATGTATATCAGATTTTTTTGCCAAAAAAGCAAGAATACAGGGCACAATAAATGAATCAAACGAAAGCAAAAAGAGCACCTGACTTTCATTTCTACCCTATTTATAGAATAACACCCGACCTTGTTGGTCACTATTATGCAACCATCTCAGCCATTGCACTTGTACCTGAGTGAATCGAGGACACTCTTTCAGGCTCACGCCCATTCTGGTTAAGCTGCAGATGTGATGACCTCGGCCTTCCAACTCACTCCCTGGTAAGAGAAGAACTCCGTTTCACTGTTGGTTCATGGATTTGATTCTCAAAACCAGCTTATGCCCAGTGCCCACATTAGCTGATATGGCAGTGTTGAATGGCTTGGTGTCGGATTGTGATTGAGGATTCTCAAAAAGTCAAGCATCAACTGACTTGAGTTATGTTTAGGATGTTCAGGTTCTGTAGTAACTTAAATGCGTTAATCACACTCTCAAGAACCACCACATCAGTAGTAGTTTTGAATGCGCATTTAAGTGACTGATGTTTCATTTTTGAGAGCTACATTCTCTTTCAGGCGTGCTAAGGATTAGTCCCAAAATCCTTATTCACGATCGCTTATCCACATAAGCTCAGCTAAAAAAGCTACCGTCATTCATCTTTATTATTCCACTGGTTTCTCAGGTACCACTTCAGCTTCATCGTTTTCCAATACATCCTTCGGGAATGCATTAGGATTGGTCTGAATACACTTCTGCAATGCCACAAACGGATGCACACAATCTGAACCTTTCTCTTCTGTAGTACTAATTAGAAAACATTTAAAGGCATGTTGTTCTGCCAATTTCCATCGTGTGATTTCCTAAAAATATACATTTGTGGATACATGTCAAATGGGTTGAAAACTTATCATAATTGTATTTAAATTCATATAATATCTTAAATATTATTGTAAAACTATATTACTTAGGAATACAATTTTCAAAATTTAGTGAAATAAAACGATATTCATCGGGTCAAACTATTACAATCTGTAATTATACATGACATGTTTTGACTTGTACATGGAAAATTGCATTAAATGGTTTAGTGATGTAACAACTTACATATCCCTTTGTATGTGTGATACCACCAGGAAGCACATATGTGCACTTTAAGTGTGTCATTTCCACGTCTCCTGTAAAGTACATAACAAAATACAGATATTATGATGAAAAAGTTAGTTCAAAATGGGACACTATCAGTTATTGCATGATACTTGTAGACTACTAACTTAAAAGGACACCCACGACATGCATTCCACCATAGTATTTCCAAATTAGAGTTAAATTCTCTATAATGACAATGTAGTTGTATTGTGCCAACTGAGCTTTTCGCACCTACAATGACTTAAGTACATAACCATGTTGGTTGGTAAATACAAAGGAAAAGGGTTAAACCAGCCCGACCTGTTAAATCCGTATTAAAAACGACCCGTTTTGCCACTGGCCTAGAGCCAAAAGGAAAGAAATCTTAATCTCTAAACTTCTGATAGAATTTATTATCACTAACACCCAAATTAGATATTAGATATTGTAAGGGACCCAAAGCTAATAAATCTCTATCACAACATAGAATTTTCAAACCCTTGGTACAATGTGTATAACGTATGTTTATACATTTCTCAACTCTGTCCAAAATATCTTTTCTACCGAGAGCCTTTTCTTTGGCTTTTACGATCTGATTATGTCTGATCAGTTATTTCATGATAGAGACAGCCCCGCCCAAATAAAAAATTATCCCCATAATCGGTTGAATTGTAGCATATTCGAACTTCAGGGATGCTCTCCTTGTAAGATCCTTCATACTGGTCCACAAATGTAAACAACTCGTTAGCATACTTGAGGGGAAATTTGATGTAGTCTCGGCTGCAAATTCTGTTCTGGGATTAGAATCGTGCATTTATGTAAGATGTCTTTTCTCGATCATAACTTTAGGACTATCCCAACATTTTTGGTCAAGTTCTGGATCACACACCTAAAGAGAAAATTCAGAAATATATTAATTAATAGAAATTCATGTAAGTTACAGTAGTGAAATCGAGTTCACAATATACTAAAAATGAATCAAAAATGCGTTGACATAACTTCTTGGGTAAGAAATGTAGGTAATAATATCCCTTCTTTAATTTGGCTCACAGCTTTATACACACTAAGATATTAAAATATGTACTGACCCATTAATCTAAAACGGACTCGATTTGAGGTAAATTATCTACAACTGGTTAATAAAACCTGACCCCTTTTGGTTCATATCAAATATTTTCCACCTTAGTTTAAAATTAGCATCAATAGCGGGTTCATATCAGTTGACAGATCTTCATGGTGATTGTTCCCGTGATAAGGTTTTGAGTTACAGAGATACTCAGGGCTCGACTATCTTGCATACTGCAGTTGGACAAGGTCAAGTTGAGATATTCAGGGCTCGACTATTAAGCACTTTATACGCGTAATGATAACACCTTTATACCCCTGACAGCCACATACAATATCTCAGTCACAACATATTCCCCTTCACCAAAAACTGGAAGAGCATCTTTATGCAACAACTCTTGAACAAACAGGAAGTCACTTGCTGATGCAAATGTAAAGAATCCCAAATGAAACTTCTCAGGCGTCCTGGATTTTTTTCAGGTGGTGTAGCAACTACACCATCGATGAATGATTTAATTATGGGAGGCTTAAAGATAACCAATAGAAAATTCAAAATATATTTCACCGCAATTGACGAATTAAACTTTATAAAGTAATATATCAATAATGTAACATGAATCTAACCACCACCAATGTGGTTAGTGTGTTAGCACCCTGAAGGTATACAAATCTTGGGGATGGTCACGGAAAGGGTCAAAGACTCGCCCTCCCCGGGTAACCTAACAGGGAAAACCTTATCCTTTATCTTTTTATCAATAATGTAACGCTAGCCTCCGTAGTCATCGTTACGGCAATAAGCAAAAACATAGACAATTAGTAGATAAAAATTGTGATCGCATCCTATCAATCCGAATAACTGCTCTCACCAAATCATGATAACCTTAGGTTCTTCTCAATTACAATTTATATTTATAAAATCCATCCCTTAACTTCTAATGTGTTCCACTCTCGTATCTCATGCTTATTCATCATATCAACATAAAAATAAGTTAATAAAAATTTAACGAAGAATAGGGCCTATTGAATGTTACTATTTTCATGATTTATGTTCTTCTTGAATTGCAGAGGAACATTGAAGGTTACTGAACTACACTTCACAACCTCTTCCTCAAGGCCTGAATCTAAACTGCCATAATCCTTAGGCTCATCATTGAAATCCTTAGCTGCTAAATCTGTTGGCACAATCGTACGTGGTATTATTTGAAACATGAATCACGTCTGAAACATATCAGAATAAGCAACCTGGGAGAGAGGCGAAACTATGTATAATTATATGTTATTCTCAGAAATCGTAATGAACACAATATAGATATATAAATACATGAGACAATAGATAAATGTGTTAAACTGAATATTGGTACGTAGTAGCAGTTGGTTGACAATATATACCCGGCCCAAGTTGGATTCCCATTTCTCGAGAAACTCTGCAACCAACAATTCTAGCATCGATTTGTGTCGGCAGTGAGCACCCAATCTGCATACTCTAGGAAGGTCTATTATAACATTTAAAAGATAAAGTAAACTACAGAATCTAACAATTAATAAGTTAACCCAAACAACATTTACAGAAGCAATGAAGCTTTAATAGGCTTATATAGCTACTAACATAATCTAAAACATAATGTGAGATCAACAATCAACAAAAATATATAAAACAAATACATTAAACTCATCAAATACTAAAGGTTACCTAGCTAGTGCAGTCTTTCAGTATAACATTGCCTGCAACAGCAATAAACAAATAACTGGTGCATTTAGAAAAGCTTCATCATAATACGATATAAGGTGTGTATGATTAGTATGGAAAAAATTATGGATATGTGTCTGTATTGAAAAAAGGAGAAGCTGTACGGAAGACTCCGTCACAATCATTAATAGCAGCATCAAATGTACCTTCTTCGAGTAGGCATGTAAGTATACTGATTGTGTGCTTGATGATATAGTAAAACACACTACAGGAGGCACCACAAATTGGTACAGCAGTCGCATCTTTCCAAATTCCTATGAACTGTATCCGAATTAACACATACAAAAGGACTTCTCCGAAGCATCATGTGTCACAGATTTTAGCATCACCATTCACCGTACTCAAATTAGCTTGACAATTAGACAACAATGTCTCGAATAAATTACAGTATATGGACATGAATCTTGGTCCCAGACCCAATACTCTAGCTTCCGAAAGGAAAACCTGCGTCATCACACAATGAAGTCAATTATGCTACTACCAATACTTATAACAAATTTGTTTCATATAGAAACTGAATCGTCAGATCTGATCAAGTATATCACCGGTCAAGGTTGTCGTACAGTATAGCTAAGATACTTTGTCTAACAAGTATATACTTTTTGTTTAAAATAACTAAACCTAGAAAAGCTGGCAAGTAGTTGTGGTAAATTCGACCCACCCGTATACTTATGAATGCATTGATTCGGGTTATATTTTATCTCTAACCGGTCAAACATGTTAAGTAAAAAAACATTAGCAAAACAGGAAGGGCCAATTTTTGTGCATAAAATAGTTTTTCTTGAAATAGCATATACGTAATCATATTTGGCACACCAATTGTTTATGAAAATCTACAAAGTTTGAAAATGAAGTATTTCGGTTTACGAAACCCATACATGTTAAACCGTTTAGACAGTCACCCAAACCTGTCCATTCTGCCACCTCCACTGAACAGCTAAAACTGCCCAATTGCAGGAGCAAACAATAGAGAAGATAATAACCAGAAGATGAATTAAACCCAATAATATATTATTATTACCACTTTATTCCTCAGCAACAGCCACATGTAAAGCTTATCAATTGCATCTTTTACAAGCCTAGTAGTCAGTCTTCTTTCATTACAGTGAGTAGCAACATCAGCAAGTACTTCCGTGGAAGGAACCATGTATTTCACTGCTGCATCAGCCAATGCTTTTTTTACAGCAAATGTTTCAACTTCTTCTTTGTTAAAAGACAAACCCGTGAAGCATCTTGTTTTGAATGACCCGTTTGTTTAGGCACTAATTTTTTTATATAAGAATGTAATAATCTGGACATAACGTGTTAAAGGTCGAGCTAACGCGATCCTGGTAAAAAAGCACCCATTTTAACCCGTTACCAAGCCCGATTTACTGACCCATTTGGCTACCTTAAACAAAAAGAAATTACCATTGAAGTACTTGTCTTAGCATTAGCAATAGTATTAATAGCAGCAGATGCATTATAGTAGCATTAGCGGCAATACCCTTATTTCCAGTATCTTTTCTTTGCCATTTGGTGTGAAATGCTATTTTTGTCCGTAATCGCACCAACGAAATTTCTAGAAGCACATTGCAAGTTTGATGGTGATGGACGAAGACATGTCTATTTATTTGCATCCATAAAACATGACAATAAGGGTACCTACCTGTATGATCAAGTTCCTCCACATGATATTCGTCACAAGGGGTTCCCTATAAGTTAATAAAAATAAGCACCAAGTCAAGTACTCATACAATACTGAATATCATCGGTATAATCATGCACATCGTTGTTGTACCTACCATGGAAAAATACAAAGCTATATGTAAAATCACAATGAAGATTATGTAACATAATTTTAGCTCTATAATATAATCATGCACATCGTTGTTGTACTTACCATGGAAAAATACAAAGCTATATGTAAACTCACAATGAAGATTATGTAACATAATTTTAGTTATCAGAGAAGCTAGCTATTGATCGTTCATTCACTATACCTTCTTTGGAGAAATAAAACTACGGAAGAAGGATTCAAAATCACGTACATTTGTTGTACCTTATAGCCCACGTATACTTATGCATACCTAAAAACATAAATCATTGTGAAAAATTCTAAATAAATCATATACCTTCTCTGAAGCATTATCAATATCTTCCAGTGAACCAATAATTTCGATGAGATATATTATAGTGGAATTATAATGTATTATTTTTCGAGTGCTCCAATGTGTAAGAAGGCACGTATGGAGTAACTTGTGGAACCCAATTAATATAATGAATGAAGGAGCTATAATTAAGGAATAGATCTGGTTAGTTTTCTAGATTTTGAATTAGTGGGTTATGTTTGTTTGGAAAGGTTTATAGATTTTTGTTTGCAAACTATAAACCAAAAAACATTGTTGATGTAGTGGTTAGCATTGTTGTTTATGTAATGCAATGTCCCAAGTTCAAATCTAGAAACACGGCTTTTTTGGGGAAAAAAAATCCGAATTTTATGAAGCCCAAAAAGACGGATTTTAACTAAAAAGTTGTGTCATTAAATTTTATAAATTTAAAATTATAAAAATACAAAAATCAAATCAAATTTAAATAAAAATATTAAAAAAATGCTCGATGACATGGAATTATGACGTGGCATATATATTATAAAATCTAGATCAAATAAGATCAAACTTAAAGTTGTTAAAATGAGATCTACCTAAAATTTGACAAGTGACACTCTTCTTACAACAAAAATAATTTTTTTTATTAACTACAACTAAAATTTTTAAAGTTACAATAGATTTCTTTTTAAAATTTACGAAACGTAGGTGATACGCTTTGATTAAATGTGTAATGTGTAACAGGTTTTTGTATATGTATCAGGTTTTGGAATATTTATTAGTATAATGTGTATTAGGTGTATCATTAATCCAAACTCATGTATCATTTGTTTATTAGTTGCTAAAATGTTAATTTGTATTAAAATTCTATTTTTTGTGTATTATTGCTAAACTTATTGTTTATAAATGTTTTAGTGGTTTTTTAAACTAGATCTTAGTTTTACAACTTTAAGTTTGATCTTACATTAACTCTCCCCATATTATATATATATATATATATATTATATAGATTATATATATATATATAATATATATATATATATAAATATTATATAATGGTTGGTTATTGTAAAAAGTGATTATTGGTAAAAAGTATAAGCGGATT
>OU343224.1:201067737-201375613 GCA_910596185.1 Chrysanthemum makinoi | reverse complement strand
TAACACACATCTATTAATATTTTGTCCATTAAACCAACGACTCCCACTTGGACATATCTTAATAGTGTGATCACATCGGTTAGCGTCTAGCAACAATTCGATGCCTCTAGTACACACTCAGTAAGGCTTCTGGAAAAACCTTTTAATGATTTCTCATTATTATTATCCTTTTGTTTCTAATACCATGTTAAATAAAGATATGGAATTAAGTCATTCTTTATTCAACCATTCTGTTTCTCGTTATTAGTGATTGAACAAGATTACCAAATCTTCTAAACATATTTAAGGGAGATTTTGGGTGTGGCCACACAAACATCTTGTCAACCCTCGAGGGGCCCCGATACTTCCTCAAATAAATTTGAAGGAACAAATTCTATCTTGACTACAAGAATAACCCATGAACTTTGCAATACTTCAGGAAACAACCCTTTGACTACCGATTCATTATAGCGTTAAGTTGTTCCTGAAGTGCACTACATTCATGACACTTATCGGTATCTCAAATTAGAGGATAACTATTCATAATTTACTTATAACAATATCCACAAAGTAAATTATGTAGTTGGGATAAGTCCTATATTCAATTCATTGAATATCATCTGAAATTGGTATGCTTTCTCATCAATATACTTTTAAGTATATTCTACCATATCTCAGATTTGTCTTAGTTTAATGATACTCCCATATCATTAATTGACAACGGACGATTTAGAATAAATAAATTTATTCACGGATTAAACATGCAAATATAGGATACAATATATTATAAAATCAAACATACCAAGTATTTGATTTATTATAACAATTGTTTAACATCCCTTATCCAAATACCAAATAGATCAATGCATGAAAATTCAGTTGATGAATTATGCCCCAAGTAATGACAATCATACTTGTTGACAAGGCATAAATCAACCAACTTGATCTATCGTAATTTTGAGAATACTTATTTCAAGAATTCAATTAATGAAGTCCTTGTATGTGTGCATTCAACAATCCACATAATAATTCATAAAGTGTGTGACATCCTCTATCACCAATTTATGACAATTTAAACTTTCAAACATTTTAAAGTTTAAAGTATTCTTATTCTTTTAATGTATAATGCAACTGTGCTCTTAGTAGCACAACTAGTTCACATGGCCATTAACAAGGATGAAATCCTACCATGACTAGTATTGAGTGTCATCTCAATTAAACAGCATCATTGTATACAAACAACAATATGCTCATTAAAACTCCGTAAACTTTAATATCTTATTGTGTAATGTTTGATGCTTTCCTAACTTTCAAGTTTAAAGTTGATGACAATTTGCACAACATTTGACATATTGTTCATCCATAAAATCTAGGAGCAATTCAGGTTTTAGGATGTAATTCTATTAGAATATTCATTACACAAGTTATCTAATAACTTTTAGTTAGATATCAATGTTGTCAAATCACTTCTTATTCAAGAATGATACAACAATTTTAATACACTACATGATGTACATGATGAATCTACAGGTCAAACTTAGACTTCATTCATGTTCTATCTTGTCAAAAGATATTTATCAATTTCCCAAATGATATATCATGTTTTATTAGAATCATTTATTGCACATGTTTATTAACAATAAACATATATTTCAAGGTTGTATGTTTTAATTCTTAAATCTTACAAATGAAGTTTCATTCCAATCTAAGACTTAACATTTAGCTTACAAGGAATGTTACTTTCTATATGTTATACAACATATAAGATTTAAAACCTTAACATAATACTCCCACTAGCTTTAAGGAATACTTAAAATTTATCTTATTTTAATTATAAATCAAAAATGGATTTAATAATTTAACATAAGAATAATTTCATAGATGCATGCATTTATCCATTCATGAATTATTTGCACTTTGTACACTTTCAAAGATTATATGAATTCAAAAAACCTTTCAATTACTTATCGTCCTCGCTCAAGTAATTTCTCAAGAAAGAGTTTTGATATTCCATTGTCATATTTCATATTAATGAAAAACAAATATGACAATTATCATCTTTATATATTTAATGTGCCTAGAAAAGAATATTCAATCATAATTAATTGCTTAAGTATGATTAATAATCTTGTCATAAGACATGCATTAAATATGTGTAGAATATTGTCCATATGATTCAAACCACTAGGGTTTTTCATCTCTTTGAAGAAACTCATTTCCATTCTCTAGTCTAACTATTAAGATAAACCAAATTTCCAAAATTGATTATCTTTATGGACAGCATCTTTAACATTCATAGTATGAGTAATTTTCCCAATTCAATATTTGGTAATCCATCATAATGATTATCGGGTTTACTATAATCCTGTAACTCATATTTCTCAACATATAAGTCAAATATCTGAGATATCCTTGCAGATCTATGAATGAAAATTCCATCATCATGAGGTGTATCATTTACATGTCTAACCTCATCATGATATTTACTAGTGTGTTTTAGAAGATTATGTATCTTGTAATTTTATCTTTCAAGATAAAAAACTCCCACTTGCCTTTTGTAATATATAGACTATCTATATATACTTAGCAATTAGAGCAAAACTACATTGTTCTCTATTTGGGACATTACAAATACACATTGATAATTCTTGACATTAGTTTGTTAATAACCTATTCATAAGTAGTTTAACAAATTCAGAATCTTCAATTTAAAACTTAATGTGATTCATCACATTCCATAATAAAATGGTGTTTTATTAATCTTCTAGGTTGGAGTCATATTGAGTATATTCAATCCATACTCAATATTCTAACCTTGTTACTTTTAAGAAAGAAGTTATGGTTATCATGAATCAAACAAATCAAATAGAGTTTGATTCTCCTAGCTGAACATACCATCAACTTGTGGTATTCATTAGAATTTAATATTGTAAGACAATCTAACAATATATAAGATAAACATATTCCTTTTGACTTACCTATTTACCAACTAAGTCAACTTAATGGTATAATAGACTTTCTAAGCCAATTACATGCTTTATAACACAAGTACCTTTTAACCAAGTCACTTCATATCCATGTTTCATCAAGAAAACATAAACTGTTATAATCCCATTATACGTTATAAATCATTGATAAACTCAATGACTTCTTGTATATGTCTTAATTAAAAATATAACAACTTAACGTCTTACTTTATTATAAGTCTTAAAAGACTTTATGTTTATGTCTTTACAATGAATCATAAACATGTTTAACTAAAGTAATTATGAACACAACTCTTGGTTTCAATAGTAATTTCAAGTTAATTTATTTACTTCACAATAATGTAGGACTACATTATTTTTTCATTTATGTCATTCCAAAATACATAAATAAACAAATTGAAGTAGTATTAGATTACTTCATTTATGTCATTCTAATAATACATAAATATTTAATTTGAAGTAGTCTTTTATATCATTTTGACACATGTTCTAAATACTTGTCTAATTTAGAAGCGCAAATATGTCCATGCAAGATCTCACTTTACATAGAGATTTACTTTGTTGTTGCAATCTCGCCAAGTTCTCACATGACGTAAATTGCAACACCAAATGTTTCTTGAATTAGATATGTACAAGTTATATTAGAATATTAGTCTCTTACCTTCTGATCAAGAGAATCCGTTAAATCATATACCTATATGTTGTACCTTGCACACAATATAGATTTCTCCCACTTGTGCATGGAACAACATCATGTAGCGGATAAACAACACGACATATGTTTGTTTATGTGACTACTATGATTGTGTCATTGATATTAGCATAACTAGTAGATGTAGAACCACTTCATTGTCTAATAAGGAAGCGTACATGACTATCCTTGAAAACATAAGTGTCTACAAGTGGAAAATAATTATCTTAAGACATTCTAGAGATAATATGAGTTACTACCAAGATGACAAAGCTTGTAACTCCCACTGAATAAGAGATCATTGCATTAATTCCTTATTGATGTAAGAACACAACACTCCCCCTTTGGATTTGACAACATTGTAAGTGTTTCATTAACCATGAAAAGAAAATAGTGTTTATTTACTTCCTACACCTTTGAGAAAGTCCATACATAACAATTACTTATGTACTTTAAAGAATGTATTCTACTATGTAGATGATGAATTATCCATCAATGCTATTAACTTGAAAAATTGGGCATGCAATTTCTTTCTTAATAGTTCTACTATTCCAACAATTGTAAGTAGTACTTTTAAATGGTCAAAACAACTAGATAAAATATGCTAGTTTGTCTTTTACCAATTATACATTAATTAGTCTAGCTTCTAATTTAATAACTCGGAAATATGCAATTTTCTTAACTATTAAATTTGCTTACGAGTTATGTATTTAGAATTTAGACAATTCTAATTGTCCTATCATACCTTTCTTCATTCATGAAAAGGAATAGTGTTGAATCTCACTCTTTTAGCGTGGAAAGAGGACTAGGTTTATTCTTTTAGTAACGTTGACTCTACTAAAACCCTTACAGGTGTAGATCAATTTACCAATACAGGAATAACCTTCGTTTACGGTTTAATGTTGCATTAATACATTTAAAGAATTAGCAAAATTCAATTTTAGTATTTTCGATAATTAAACTTTTCAAGAAAATAAAATACCCAAGGTAATATTCATATAACCATAGAATTTTCTCGAAAACTAGGATCCAAATTATCATAGGTTCATTACATCAGTTGATCTGCTAGTAACGGAAGCATATAATAAGGTAATCTGTCGAACAATAATTGGCAAACAATTTCCAATTCCTAGATCATTATGGGATTTATATTTTCCAACGCTATTGCAAATATAAACATGTTTTATCCCATCTTATGCCATTGAGTCCAAGATCTCACTTCCTACTCCACTTAAGTGTCTAACTTAAGAGCGCAAATATGTCCATGTAAGGTCTCACTTAACATAGAGATTTACCTCTCCATCACAATCTAGCCAAGTACTCTCATGACTTAAATTGCAACTTCAAGTGTTCCTTTTAATTAGATGGCATATACCTTAATTTAAAAGGGTACTAGTTTTGATTTTATGTGGTCAAATCAAATATGTACAAAGATGTCATGCATTCATCTTGTAGCATAATTTTAATAAAAAACTTTTATTACCAATTCATAAAGATCAAATTATCAAAGTTTTGATTGAGGTATTGGGTTCACCAATCAAGGAATTTAATGTTAATTATCATCCATTTAGTACTTTTGCATAAGTGTAAACACTTAGTGTTTGGATAATTACCACCGAAGTGGCGCATGGAATTAAAACTAATTAAGCCCTTAAGATGAGCTTGTACATTTTATGGCTTACTAAGTAGCTCCATTCGAACTTCAGAGAGGCGGAGAGGACCGGGTAAGCATAACCTTAGACATCCATTCGGTTGTGATTGTCGCACTTCTTAAATAACCCCTTTATAGTTCATTCGAATGGGTGAGGCGTTCAGTCATTGTACCAAAGTCACCAATCAATTAAACTATTGAAAACTTAACTCTTCCAAAACAAATCAAATTTCACCATTGTTTAGTCCGTATTATTTTTCTATTCAACATTTACCCTTTGCTTAAAGCGTGCACATAATAAACAAACAAGTAATACCAATAAAAATAAACAACTAAAAACAATCGCACATAATAAACAATTTATACGTGTAAACAAGTAGCCACATGCAACTTATTCGATAAAACCCTATTAATAATCAATGTCTAGGTTAAATTAACATATATATTAATTAGGGCTTTCACTCTCTCAATTGAAAGTGAGCCACATACATCGACAATCGATTCGTAAACCCATAATTAATGATATACCAAATTGCACATAATTGATTCATTAATGTATATAATTGGAGTTTTCCCAATTCAAGATTTATCATAATTATACATGTGTATAAAACTTAACAATTAATCCAATCTTAACAATTAAATAATACAAGCAACTATCCATGACAAACATGCATGTATCATCATGGATATAACATAACAATTATTCAATTAGTCACAAGATCGCATACAATTCCATGTCACATAACACTTTATTCATGAATTTATCACGTAACAAATATATTAAATCTAGGTTTCGATATTGATAACATAACAATTAATATAAACCCTAAAAAAAAATTTAGGAAATCGACTAAAAAATTTTAGGGTTTCCACCCATAAAAAAATTTCGATCCATAATAGATTTTTAAAACCAAATTAGAGCAAAATCCTTAACCCTAAAATTAGGGTTTATATAATCATAACAAAAACCCTAGAATAAATCATATCAAACACAATACAATATCCGTTTTTACGTGTTTAGTAATTAATTACTCATTAAAACCAATGACTCGTGATGCCATTGTTGGAATTATATAACATGACTAATCATAAATATAAACAATAAACATCAAAGTAAGTCGGAGCGTATAGGAACATATAATGAATAATTAATTAACTAAAGAATAAAGTATGCGTACCTTTCTTGATTCTAGCCGAACAAGAATCAAATCCACAAACTAGCAATTAGGATGAACCCTAATTAGGGTTTGAGTGCTAGTCGACTTAATAAAGTCGAATAGTGTAAATCACCAAAATCAAAAGTAGGATTTCTCTCGTATACTTGGCGTATTAGCGATTTAATTAGAATGCTATTTCAAGTCACGAATTAAAGCATACAACAAACAAGGTTTAGCTTTAATATAATAAATATATGTTCAAAAAACTTTTACTTGCATATGTCAAACATATACATGCAACGTGTAAAGAAAAGCATGAAAGTCATGCACATGACATGCCTATGTATGCATGCATGTACATCAGATTCACTAAGATATCATCATGATTCAATACATAAGATATCTAGTGGAAAAAAGGTTACTGTCGATCGTTTTTTTTATTTTATTTTATTTGTACGAATTAAAAAAACAAAAGACCAAAGGGTGTGTATATATATAGCATTAAACCTTGTCTAACAAGTCATTGCAAGCACCTCCTTAAGTTTAAAACTCGACACTCAACCCCTCTTTTTCTTTGTTGACCATATAAATATTTAGTGATAATTAAATCTCATACGCAACGCGTGCAATCCCATAGGTCTCGAGTTCGATCCTAACACACATCTATTAATATTTTGTCCATTAAACCAACACCTTCAACTAACCTCCATCTCAGCATCCTTGAGATATCCAACAGTAAGCTTTGTCATGTCTACGGAAAACGGGTCATCAAGAAAAATCTTTCTTGACGAAAAGTCATCAGGATCTATACCCCGAATGGCATCTAGAACAATTGCACAATCAACAGCACTTCTACACAACGGGCCAATTTTATCCTTTCGAAACAAAAAATAAAATCAATAGTAAGAATAAAAAAAAAGCAGAATACAACAAACTAAACACAAAAAGAGGCATGTCATTATTACCAGGCTCTCGGACAAGCTCAACACACCGGTTGAAATGAACGCAAGTTGGTAAAGTAATCACGGTCACCCTGCAAGCGGCAAGTGGATTATTGAACCGGCGGTTCGGACCCCATTGCAAAAGAACCATACGGTAGATGCGGCCGGGCCCAGCAGATGAACCTGTAGTGTACTCCTCAATGTTCCATGGGTTTCTGGTTCGACCACCGAACCAAATATCATCGTATGCCAGTGATCCAGTAACCAGTTTACCAACAAGAACCGCCCCTGCGGACTTCAACCTGTGTTAAGAGATAAGTGTCAACTTAACAACTCAGCCTGTTAACTTATGAATGGGTCGTTTCGGGTTAGTTCTATATCTAATGGGTATTTTTAGTATATGATACGGGCAAAGGAGTTGAGCGGGTCTCAAAGTGTATTTTTAATGCATAGAACCTCCTGAATCGCTTTATTTAAGAATAAAAATTAATTAATCTGACAATATATATTTGTAATCATAGTGAACGTGTTAGCTATTTACGGACTATATACAAATATATATTTTTTTTTCAACAGAGTATTACGAGTCAACCTTGCCTAATTTAACCCATACAGATAGAATACTTGTTTTGACCTGTTTTACACCATTTGGAGTTTCGGATCATGTGCAACAACATTAACCAGATAATGTCATACAGTCTTGTGTTCATACCTCTTGTAAACCCAAGCCTCGGTGTCGAGAACTTGATCTTTGAATGTAGTTGAACCCCAAGTGGTTTTATATTTAGGAACCGCAAAAATGTCCTTCAACCCATACGGTATTCCATGAAGTGGACCTATCATTCCCATAAATTCCAAATAAGAATAAAGCTACAAAAGAATCTCACGTTTCGACTTGGAGGTGGTGATTCCAATCCATCTACATATAAATAGGTCAAGCCGGGCTATGAGTTATCTCATACGGATCAAATGGGCCAAAACAAAAGATTCAGTTACATAGTTTGGGTTAAAATGCACTTTGATGCATGGAATCTACAAGAGAGCTGAACTAAAATATTTAGATAAATATAGTAACAATACAAATTTCTAATCCTATCAAATATTTAGTAATAACTTCGAAAATAAGTTCAAAATAGCTTGGATGAAAGTCAACAAACTTGACTTACTGTACAATACAAAAGTTACCTATATTTAGTTTGGACACCTCAATGGCATCTTAACTAATGCATTTCAGTACCTAAGTCGACCCCTTGTGCAAGTAGTTGATCTGCATGTTTTGCTTGCTTGTAGGCAAGATCCTCGGTGATGGTGATCACCGCTTCCAACACAGGATTGTACCTGCAGTATTATCAAAGTAACCATTGCATAAAAAGAACATCTTCTTTGCAAAATTACATAAAATAAATTAAAAAACATATTCCTTGCAAATTTACCTTTTTAATCTCTTCAGAAATATCCCGGTAAGCTCACCGGCCGAAATGCGTTTTAAGTTATTATAAGATGTCAAGTTCAGAATCTATAATTTAGCAAAACCATAAATGTGGATCAAGCTTTGCGCATTCACATTTAGCGACAGTTGGATTTACATTAGTTATGGTTAACTTACAGTCATGAAGGCAATATCTTCTTCATTTTCTGGCCTTGTAACACCAGAAACCGAAGGGTAGTTAAATTTCTTAGCATCACCATGTGTTTCTTTTACGTTTCCACTCGGAACTGAAAACTAAAGAAGGATGGTAATGCAATCCCCCATCGGTTCTTGCGACTATCTTCCTATTATCTTTAAATATAGGAATATTGAACTCTTTGGCACCCTTCTCAATCTCGAGCATCTAAATTCAAACAAAATAGTGTACACGTTATAGAAGGGCGTGAACATAAACAAATATATTGCATACAGCAAACATTCAGAATGTGACGTTCATCCTAACTTTTTATACATTTTGCCGGAGGTTCCGCCCTCCTATATCCCAAAAAAATGTGACGTTCATCCTGACATTTTTTTTCCACGACAATTTTACCCTCATCTATCTTTCCGGGGGGGTCAAATGGTTAAGAAGAAAAACCTTTAGTGTATAAAGTAAAAGGTCACTTTAACGGGGTGTTTCGGATTGCTTATTACAAAAGCATTGTGTGTTAAATTTTTTGGCAGCATGCTAAATTTTTAAGTTCTTGTGTACTGTTGGTACTTTGTCACAGGTTTATCATGCCAATTACAACATAACATTCGATTTCCAATAACCATTGTTGGCTTGTTTATGAGAGACAAATGAATAAAACAGTAAAAGTGTTCTTTGATAATAATAAAAGGTAATATCGTTTGACTTGTCCTTAATGCAGTATTTATACCATGTGAAACGACATGATGGTTGACCAATGATACATTGTGTCGTTTCACCACATTTGGTAGCTTGTCAAATAAGCGCCTAACCAACTTAACTGTCATACTTAAAGGCTGTTTGGTTTAACAGGTTTTGGCCCAAACATTACATGCCTTTACACCATACTAATCTGAAATATAAATAGTCTTATAAAGTATAAACATTAAAGCATTAACATGATCACATTCTCCCTCTAATGCTTGAATCTTGCTTCTTTGATCTTCTTGATTCCATCTTCAAGTGATGATGATAAAATCATCACTGGCTAACACCACTTCTTCAATACGAACAAATTTGTTCTTTGCTTTTCATCTTTCATATGTACATCATCCTTCACAGTTTCTCTTGGGTATCCATCTTGCATTTCTTGGTCATCATCCTTGCATCAACGTAACCATACGGCTCATCTGCAGTAACTTTCTGCTATTTCCTGCCATATTCGGTTTCCTTGCACCCTTTTTGACTCTTCATAATACACTTTGACCATCCCAATGTATTCTCTATACAATTCTTTAAGCGTGCCTTGATGTTCATATTCTAAATAGTATCTTAGCCACTTGGTACCAATTTCCATTGAGTGATACATCCATATACCCACCCAGTGCATCAACAAATTTGTATAAACCCAATAAGTCAATGTTAATTGCTCCTACAATTGGTGGCAATTCTCCTAAAACTTCTTGGCCTAAGAAATCTAGATAGAACCATCTGATCATCTCTATGAACTTCCCTTTCAATATATCCCAGTTTCCATAGACAAGTTTATCTATATCTATCAAATCTAGGAATGCTATAAACCTTTTATAAGTGTTTACCTTCATGAGATAAAGAGTTCCATTCATGCTTATGTACTCACTGTCCATATAATCATGCTTCTCTTCCTTCTCCATTCTTAGTTCTTCCATGCCTTTGACTAAAGAACAATCATCCCCTGGATCCAATGTCCTGTAGTAGTCATCCAAATGCTTGTTGTGACTTTCAATTATGGTGTCTTCACTTTCTTCTTCATGATGTTACGTCCCCATTTGCATCTCCATACATATAATCAAACATGTATCTTAGACTGCATCTGTTGCCATCATAATTCACCACATATCCTTGCTCTTCTAATTGCTCCAAACTAAGAATGTTTAATGTAATTTCTGGGGTGTAAATTACATTTGGTATTATCACCTTTCCCTCTTTTGTCTCTACAATCACTTCTCCTATACCATAAGAGACAATGAACTTTCTCATTCTCTACGTCCCTTCAACCTTGAATCTCTGAACCATTTTCTTGAACAAGTGCTTCATGGGGCTCATGTGCTTTTTGTATGTTTTGCTAACATACGATTTCATCCCAATTTCCCATGTCGGAACCATCAACCATAAAAATCTGTTGATACATGCACTTTGTTTACAGTTCGTATTTGAATACATCATTGGTTTGTGAAAACTTAACTGGTGTTGTTTCCATTATATTTGATTCAATCTTTCTTCTGATTTTCTTTCCTTTGTTTGTGCATCTCCAAAAAACGTGGCCCCTTTCTTTACATATATAGCAACGTGCCCTTTTGTCCCTCTTGGATAGTTTTCTTGGTTCCCCTATTTGTTTGTGCTTTACAACTAATGGGGGTTTTAATCTTGAAAAATTATAGGACACCACTTCTTCCATTTCTTTTTTAATAACCGTTTTTCAACCAGTGATATGTACTTTTTGTGTAAGCCATTTTGGAGTGTTTGGGTTTTGTTTGGGGTTTCTCCTCGTTGGTAGATATGGTTGAATCGTTTTGGGACATGGTTTGTAGTTGGTTTCTCCTAGGATCAGAACATACGCTCTGATACCATTGTTGGTACTTTGTCACAGGTTTATCATGCCAATTACAACATAACATTCGATTTCCAATAACCATTGTTGGCTTGTTTATGAGAGACAAATGAATAAAACAGTAAAAGTGTTCTTTGATAATAATAAAAGGTAATATCGTTTGACTTGTCCTTAATGCAGTATTTATACCATGTGAAACGACATGATGGTTGACCAATGATACATTGTGTCGTTTCACCACATTTGTGCTTATCAAATATTGCCTAACGAACTTAAGCTGTCATACTTAAAGGCACTGTTTGGTTTAGCGGTTTTAACCCAAACATTACATGCCTTTTTTATATATCTGAGAAATATAAATAGTCTTATAAAGTATAAACATTAAAGCATTAACATGATCACATGTACTACTCTAAAATAAGCAGCCAACTAGCGATACCCGTTTATCCGCCTATACAATACGCAGACAGGCACTTAGGTAGTTAGGACATGTTGACCCAATTACCTTAGTACTATTGAAGAACTCTGCATCAGACATACTAAAACCACGTTTAAGGCCCGAAGCGTTATCAGTCTTTTTGGAGTGCTTGTCATGGCTGGAAAAATCAGGACTCGCACTGTCCTGGCCGAAAAAATTAGCACATTTAGTGGAAAAGTATGAAACCTATAAATCATGATATAAAAAGATGGGCACTCAGCATTTACACACCCTATTGGATCTGTTTATTACCTGGACATAATGGTCCTAGAAAGATGTGGAATGTTCGGTAAGAACATTTTTCCGATTTTATTATATGTACTCACCTGCTTGCAAATATTAGAGTTTAAACAAATATATGCATATTGTTTTGACGCCAACAAGGGTCAATTGCTTTCGAAGGACATGGCCAGTGAGGTCATTTTAGCGGGTATGGTCAATTTAGTGACATAGTATAACAAGTTGATGGTCGGAATTAGGGTCCCATAAATAGAAACAAGTAATATGATGGAAGTCATGAAACCCAAAACAAAACGTAGTACATGACTATAACATTTTGAAACATTTTCATATTTAGAGGCATTTTTAGCGTATATAGTTTATACTATAAATTGCCAATCGCAACAAGGGAGGTAGTAGCGAACTTCCAGTTATTTCATTTAGGGAAATTCAGACACAGGTAACCATTAATTTAGTGCAGATGACGAGAAGACCATTATTGCAACACCTAACGACTAACATAGTAGGTTACTACTTACCATAAGCTAGAATGCCAAGATAGGTGGTTGTGATTTTACGAGTACACTGGGGTATGATTCTTCCAAAAAACGACTATTAATTATGTAGCAATAAAAACTATCAAACAGTTTGGTTGACTAATCAAGTCAAAACTTTTTGAATTCTAGTTTCTAAACCAGCTTACAAAGAACCTCAAATGGAAACATGCATTCAGAACAAGTTCCACAGCAACAACAATTCCAACCAAAAACGAATTATCAAAACAAAATATTCGTTATAAATTATTAGCCAGAATTGAGAACATATTATCTAGCACATTCACAAGTATTGATAAAATATGGGTTAATTACCTATGAATGCATTTAACTTTCATTTTTTCTAGTTGCGTGTAGTCATCTTTTTTCTTTCCTATTAACTTTTGAAATCATGCTTTTCTTGTATCCTATGAGTCTATGACCATATTACAGTGGGTTAAAATGGTATTTTACATGAGCAAAATTCACATAAAAGTCGAAATTCAAAAAGTTTGAGTATATATATATAGGGGAAAAAATGACTGCATGGAACTTTTTTTTTAACTTAGAGCATGGAGTGTCATGGCTCACCAATTCTCTTCATTTGGGCCCCACTTGTGTCACATCACTCCAACACACTCACTTAAAAATACCCCATAATCACAACTAACTCAAACCTCTTCATTTGGGCCCCACCCACACTCCAACACACTCACGTAAAACGGAAAGTTTATAATTTTTCGTTTTGTCTTTTTGCTCGTCGTTGGAACGGCGAACATAGAAAATGGCGAAGCATGGTGTGTGTGAGGGGCGAGGAAAACTGAATTTGGCGAGCCATCCACGTTGGAGTGGCGAGCCCTCGTGGTTACCACACTCCATGCTCTCACTGCATGGGAGATGATTTGCACACTCCACAATTTGATTGGCACACTCCAATTTAGTGTGTATTGCCATTTATACCCTTACATTACTTATGCTCCTTTTCACCCTATAAGGGTATAAATGGCAATACACACTAAATTAGAGAGTGCTCCCTTAATGCATGGAACTAGTTAGATGCATTACTAGGTCATTAACCCTTAAAGCATTAGGGAGAACCAAAACATATTATCTAGCACATTCACAAGTATTGTTAATAAGGACTCTCTACTTAACCACAAGGAGTGACCCGGCGGTAAAAATACCAGCCTTCCAAAGAGGAGGTCAAGGGCCGTTCGAATCCAACAGGTAGTCGTCCTGACATTAGTCGGTTCGTAATGTCGAGTCGGAAAACCAGGTTAAAAAAAAAAAAAGGTACCCCGTACCAATGTAATGTAACACTACTATACGTACATTTACATAGCAATTCACAAGAAGTTAAAGTAACCATTCCCATGCACAACATTACATTTACTTGGCATATTCACATAACTTATGAATAACAAGAAGTTAAAATAACCATTTACTTACCACATTCACATCACATAACTTATGAATAATAAACTAATTAATCTTAACATTTATCTAGCTAATATGCAAACTTTATTATTCACTTTTATTTATTACTAATATTTAATTCCTCATTGGTTCTTAATCCTTATCGTAAGTACGTTTAAGAATAAATATATAGATATAAATAAAGATTACAAATATATAAAAGAGATTACCATTTTTGGTTACATGCAGATGAAACTGGATGATGTTTTTGTAATGAAGAACTGCTACAAAGCAACAACATAGTACTAGAATAAATGACTGCCATAAGCAGCAACATGTTGGTGACACGTGTTAGCCTAAGAGGCTGTTTAGGATAGATGACGAACATGTTTTACGTCCACGTGGCTGCCTGTGTGATTATACACCAGTTGATGTGTAACTGATCAGTTGTGGTTTTTGGTTTAGCAAAGATTAATGGCTTAATCAGTTTAATTTCGTGTTAAGTGTTTTTTGAGTTAATTAGTTTTTTTTTTTTTTTTTTTTTTGAACAAATATAGTTAATTAGTTATTACTTATTAGTCGTCGTGTTACTTTTGACTTGATCGATGCATGGGCAATGCATGGGCCTAACTTGATACAGTATATTTTAATGTTTGATCTAATCGATATTATAATTTGGGTTAAAAAACTATATGGAGTACAACGTAAGATAGTATGATTGATAATAAAATTAATTAAAAATACGTAGGCATTTTTATTTTTTTATTTTAAAGGACTTTTCGTTTCTTTGACCGACTTGACACATTCGGCATTAACTTTTTCTAAGATTTCAACTTTTTTTATGTTTAGCTATATAGATAGATTTTATTGACAATGATAGATTTCATAGATTTAGGAATACTTGGCCGTCCATGCTCCTTTAGAAAACCTACTGTAATTAACATATATTGTTTGATAAAAGATCATTTGAGGAATGAATTTACATATCGAGGGATCGATTTACCCTCCATTTTATTTGATCTAATGGATGAGATTAATCACAACAATTTAAAAAACCCACTTTCATCATTTTTTTTCCAAATATTAATATCTTTTTAATCGTTAAGCGAAAAAATATATATCATTGCGACGAACATTTAATTATCTTTCTATAGATAGGCACTTTGATATACTTTCGTCAAAAAAAAAATTTCGTATTTTTCACGTTTTTTTTTTTTAAGTTTTTTTCGTTTTTTTTACGTTACTGAAATTTGCATTGAAAAATCATATATGATAAAACACTAATTTGAATATCATATGTGATATTAGTGTAATATCATATATGATATGTAATATCACATGTGATATTAGTGTAATATCATATATGATATTACACTAATATCACATGTGATATTCAATTAGTGTTTTATCATATATGATTTTTTTATGTAAATTTCAGTAACGTAAAAAAACGAAAAAAATAACGAAAAAACGTGAAAAAAACGAGTTTTTTTTCTTTTTTCGAAAGTATATCAAAGTGCCCGTCTATAGAAAGATAATTAAATGCTCGTCGCGATGGTGTAAATATTTTCACTTAACGATTAACGGTTTAAGAGATATTTAAATTATAAAAAATAGGTGAAATAATAAAATGCTTTTAATCTTAGCCATTGATTTCTTTTTAAATGGATGGTGGAGATGAGTCCCTTGGTATGTGAAAAAAGTTTGGTATGTAAAATAACTCTCCTCATATTGTTTTGCTAAACAATGTTCGCTCGGGAGAATTTAAAAATCAGTTATTAACACATTATTTTCATATTTAAGATAATTACTTATCCTATTATTTTTTTAATTCATTCATTTTAACTTATATACAAAAACATCTATCATAAATCATAAATACAATCAAAAATTTATATTTTAAAATTCAACTTCAATCTGGCAATAATGAGTTAATAAATGGTTTTTAAACTCTATTCATTCGACATTGTTTAGCAAAAACCATCATATATTGCTTAGAGGTAGCAAAATAGGTGGGTCGGTTCGGGTTTTGATTACAAGTCTAGATGAGTTTGGGTCTAAATGGGTTTGGATCTAGATGTGTTTTCTAAAAATATGGGTCTAATAAGTCGAGTTTAGATGAGTCCGAGTATAAATGAGTTTTAGTCACATTTTTTTTAGTAAAAGCAAAGGATGCTTTATGTACTAACCGAAGTGACACAATGATAAAAAAAAGTTTTTTTTTTTTAAATTCTTTTGGTTTATACGTTTGATATGTTTTGAATCGTTTTTATACGTTGTTGTATAGTTTTTATTCGTTTTCATCCGTTTTATATGTTTTATAATGTTTTCATACATTTTTACCCTCTTTATTTATTTATTATTTTTATGCTTTTGTACGCTTTTATATGTTTGCACACGTTTTTTTTTTTTTTTTTTTTTTAATGTTTGTGTACGTTTTCATACATTTTCATGCGTTTTCATACGTCTTCTTACGTTTTCATTGTTAAAGATGGTAACCCCGTAGATATTATCTTTTATTGATTGACTATTTATAATACAAATAACATAAAACCCTAATAAACCGGCCCTAAGCCCACAAACCGGGATTTGGCCTACTAAACCATCTAATACTCCCCCGCAGTCCGAGTAACGAAATCGCAAAAGCTCGGACTGGAGTAATACAAGTAAAAGCTTAAAACTAAATTCAATTTGTTGGTTAAGTCTTCATAACGTAGCTGTCACAATTCTCAATTTCCGGTTATTTCTCAAACTCTATATTCATCATTTCATATCGGTTCATTCATGATTTTTCATTTCACCTTAAACGCATAAATTTTATATTAAATAAACGTTATCGCGTGAGTTATTATTTTGAACATTTAATCCGCTACTTTCAAAAATGATCCCGACATATTTTTATACTTACATTTAGTTGTAAAAACTATATTTTGTGTTTACATAGTGTTTTAAATTTATTTCGTATATAAATCGTTAAAGTTATATTATTACGACGTTTTTCCTAAAAACTACACGATAATTATATTATCACTTAAACTATGCAAGAAATATATTTTTACAATTTTTATGATCTTAATATAATTTACTTTGGTCCATTAAAATTTATTTTAACTAAAACTACTATAGTTCACAAATGTATACAAGTTACCCTAACTTATATTTCTTTTACTTACAACTACTTGCACATTTATATATACATATGCATTATAAAAAAAAAAAATGTATTTCACAAACATGATCCCCCCAAAACCGGCCCTTGGGGGGGGGGAGTGGTAGCTATTAATATAGTTGGTAGTTGTTTCTTTGATTGTACAAATATATACTCAAAGATTTCATTCACTCATTCAACTCTCATAATTCAACAAGTCAAGCAAAGTTTTCTTTTCTTTTTTTTTTCTCTCTAAAAACCGGATTCATTCAAGGTGTTACTAAGGATCATCAAAAATTTTACAAGTTCAAGTATTACAATCTAGATTACACTCTCATTAAGGTTTTGAAATAAAAACCTAGGGTGTTTAGGTTAATCCTTGGTTCTAATCACCTCATCATATCACTTGTAAGCATCTCATATTTATTTTTCATCTTACATATTCATTTCATACTCATCTCATCATTTTTGAGCAAAAACATGCAAGACTTGGGTTGTTTATACCATTTTTACATGATTTTTAGAGTTTTATATATATAAGGTCATCCTATAATTATTCCCTTGTTATACTTTGGTCTTGATGATGTCTAGGAACCCATGACACCCTAAGAAGGTGTATGGTAGGATTAGACTAGCTTTGGAGTTGATTTGAAGGGATTGGAATAGGTTTAGTACGAGAAAAACTATTTTCGACAAGTATTAATAAGGGTCTGTCCTTAAAATCATTTTCTGGAAAATCCGACTTTAGTCACGACATTTTGACCTTGATAATTAGAAAATATACTTTAAAACGAATCCGTGGCCGCTTGAACGGATAAAAACGGAGTTATAACGAAGCCGTGGTGAATTTTTAAAGTTTGGCGACGAAATAAATAGTTTTCTGAAATTTCAGCAACATATATTTATCTTGTTCGGATCAAAAACGAGCCTTAAGCTTCACAAATTATTTCGACTTCTCAAAAATATATTAGTTTACTTCGATACGAAGCTAAGGACGTATTATACGTAGAAAACGGATTTGAAACGACAAATATATGCACGTTTTCAAAAACTTACCGTAACTATTATTTTTACGAAAATCTATATTATTTTTACGATACAAGTGTTACGGTAGCTGTAACGTCACTGTTGAGGGCTGTTTTAACAAGGTTGTGAAACTTTTTAGAACGAATTGTCTTCTAGTAAAATCAAGTTCACCGGCCATATTTTCAAAACAACAAGCTGTTTGTAAAGCGGAGTTATAGTAAATTATTTATGGATGTTCAAACTTGGCCGAAACACATTTTCTGCACAACAATTCAACAAAATCACTATCTTTAACCCTTAATATCTTTATGATCGAGACCTTTTGGACGAAAACTCCTGAACTGAAACTTCTAGATATCGATACAAACTTTCCAAAACCGTCGAGTTCGTTCTCTAACGATCGACGTACACCGTTTTACGACTAGTATTCCGAAGCCATTTTTGTTAATTTCATGATATTCCGACGACATTGTTTTGCGACGAAAAGTGAAAATTTCACAATAAATCATTCGAAACTATTGTAGGATGACATTTTGACGTAAATACTTGTAAAGTGATTTAAGAATGGTCAAGACGTCAAAACAGTATTTTTCGACGAAAAGTATTATTTTTCCAAAAACTCGCAAATGGTATAAATAACATACGAAATGCATGCATAACATTACATTGCAACTCATGACGTATCATATCATTCGCAATAGGTCAAGGGTAAAGCATTACATTATACCTCGGTGTACCCACTTTTGTCATCATAATCATTGCAACAGGTGAGTTTCATAGCCCCTACTTTTACTTGTTTTCATAACTGTTTTTGGGGGAGATACATGCTCAACTATTTTCATTTACTTTCATAGTTACTCTAAACATTTAAGGATTACTGTGAGTTTCATAGCCCCTACTTTTACTTGTTTTCATAACTGTTTTGGGGGAGATACATGCTCAACTATTTTCATTTACTTTTATAGTTACTCTAAACATTTAAGGATTACTGTGAGTTCATAGCCCCACTTTTACTCTTTTAACTGTTTTACAAACTCTTGGGGGAGATACATGCTACATTTTAATCGAACACAAATGCTTTGAACTGTATGCTATAACCCGAATGTTTTATTGTCACTAAGTATTTGCCATGTTCGAAGTCCCTACATCATGAACCATTAGTCACTGCGGGTGAGCGCGAGTATAGTGAATAGGCCTATTGGAATTAACACTCCCGCTCTTATTGACCCATTTAGGGAAATCGAGCGCACTATATTGAATCATTAAGGTAAATTGGCAAATTACCTATTAGGGCGGCGATGAAACGATGATTACCAATTTTTATTGGTGCGATGTTTACGCTTTGGTGTCATGAACTTAGTGAAATAAATACGATGTTGTTTTTAACGATGAGTGTGAAACAATTTAACTCACACTACGATGATTGTGTTCAAACGAATTGATTAAACCTATGGTTTTACGTCGAGTTAGGTACTATTGTGAATTCATTTGACGATGTGTGGTTGATTATAAACTATATATACATTTCGGCAATGGGTTGTGAACACACAGGTTGCAAGTTTTGTATGGGCGGGACTTGGAACTGAGTGGATTTACAATGCCTTTGCTGCATAAACGATTTCGATACATTGAGTCATGCACTATTTTGTGAATTCATTTGACGATTTCTGTTTGAACATAAACTATGCATATTCTGGCAGTGGGTTGTGAACACACAGGTTGCAAGTTTTGTATGGGCGGGACTTGGAACTGAGTGGATTTACAATGCCTTTGCTGCATAAACGATTTCGATACATTGAGTCATGCACTATTTTGTGAATTCATTTGACGATTTCTGTTTGAACATAAACTATGCATATTCTGGCAGTGGGTTGTGAACACACAGGTTGCAAGTTTTGTATGGGCGGGACTTGGAACTGAGTGGATTTACAATGCCTTTGCTACATAATCGATTTTGATAGTCTTTACATTTCAACGATTTACAATGCCGTTGCTGCATAAACGATTTTGAAAGGCTTTACATTTCAACACAAACTCTATGAACTCACTCAACCTTTGTGTTGACCTTTTTAAGCATGTTTTATCTCAGGTATCTATGGCATTCAATTCATGGCATGCATGTGGACATATCATAGAGTCGCGGTGACGACGCGTCTCACTTGGGTTTTACATACTATAAAACATCGTTTAAATTGTAACAACTTATTTCCGCACAAGATGATTTTCAATTGGGACCTATCTTTGTAAACTCTGATTGTTTTATTAAATCAAACGATGTATTTTCCAAACGACACTTTAGGTCGTTCAATATAACTGTGATTGTGATGCTATGACAGTCAATCCCCAGGAATTCCATTCCGCTGCAAAACAGGTAATTTGGGGGTGTGACAGATTGGCATCAGAGCTTCGGTTATAGAGAACTAGGTTGCATCATTGACCCTAGACTATAACCACATCATCATAGCATCTCATCATATCATTATATGTGCATATTCTTTATACATGCGAACTTATGACTCAACACCAAACATCATATGAGTCGATTAGTCCAAGCATTGCATAGTTACTCCTAAATTATACATAGCCTGATCACCTATGTCTAATTCAGGAAGAATCATGCAATGAAGGGAGTAGTAGTCTCATATGAGTAAGCAATTCCGTAATCGAGCCAAATTTTCAAAAGATTTTCTTCAAACCACTTGTTTCCAGTTTGATCCGCGTGACAGTTCTTGTTTGATGAGTTGCAAAGATCGAGCTAGAAACAAGTTGTTACCTAAACCGATTTAGCCTAATCGTATGACAGTTCTTGTTTGATGAGTTGTGGGATTAAGCAAAAATCGGTTACCAAAAAGTCTTTTAAAAATTTTGCTTGAGAATGGGAAAGCTTGTCTTATCGAGCCTAATCATAAGAAAGCATGTATTTAGGACGGGAATTTCTCACGATAGCACGGGAACGCATCTTGTTGGGCGGGTAACTCATATGCATGAGCATTGACATAATCATATAGACCATACATGAGCATAAACTTTTCGAACCCTTGTCGCGTTTTGGGCCATAGTATCATTAATCGAATCACGAGGACGTGATTCCTTTGACATGGGAAGAATGTCACAATTCTCAATTTCCGGTTATTTCTCAAACTCTATATTCATCATTTCATATCGGTTCATTCATGATTTTTCATTTCACCTTAAACGCATAAATTTTATATTAAATAAACGTTATCGCGTGAGTTATTATTTTGAACATTTAATCCGCTACTTTCAAAAATGATCCCGACATATTTTTATACTTACATTTAGTTGTAAAAACTATATTTTGTGTTTACATAGTGTTTTAAATTTATTTCGTATATAAATCGTTAAAGTTATATTATTACGACGTTTTTCCTAAAAACTACACGATAATTATATTATCACTTAAACTATGCAAGAAATATATTTTTACAATTTTTATGATCTTAATATAATTTACTTTGGTCCATTAAAATTTATTTTAACTAAAACTACTATAGTTCACAAATGTATACAAGTTACCCTAACTTATATTTCTTTTACTTACAACTACTTGCACATTTATATATACATATGCATTAAAAAAAAAAAAAAATGTATTTCACAAACATGATCCCCCCAAAACCGGCCCTTGGGGGGGGGGAGGGGTAGCTATTAATATAGTTGGTAGTTGTTTCTTTGATTGTACAAATATATACTCAAAGATTTCATTCACTCATTCAACTCTCATAATTCAACAAGTCAAGCAAAGTTTTCTTTTCTTTTTTTTCTCTCTAAAAACCGGATTCATTCAAGGTGTTACTAAGGATCATCAAAAATTTTACAAGTTCAAGTATTACAATCTAGATTACACTCTCATTAAGGTTTTGAAATAAAAACCTAGGGTGTTTAGGTTAATCCTTGGTTCTAATCACCTCATCATATCACTTGTAAGCATCTCATATTTATTTTTCATCATACATATTCATTTCATACTCATCTCATCATTTTTGAGCAAAAACATGCAAGACTTGGGTTGTTTATACCATTTTTACATGATTTTTAGAGTTTTATATATATAAGGTCATCCTATAATTATTCCCTTGTTATACTTTGGTCTTGATGATGTCTAGGAACCCATGACACCCTAAGAAGGTGTATGGTAGGATTAGACTAGCTTTGGAGTTGATTTGAATGGATTGGAATAGGTTTAGTACGAGAAAAACTATTTTCGACAAGTATTAATAAGGGTCTGTCCTTAAAATCATTTTCTGGAAAATCCGACTTTAGTCACGACATTTTGACCTTGATAATTAGAAAATATACTTTAAAACGAATCCGTGGCCGCTTGAACGGATAAAAACGGAGTTATAACGAAGCCGTGGTGAATTTTTAAAGTTTGGCGACGAAATAAATAGTTTTCTGAAATTTCAGCAACATATATTTATCTTGTTCGGGTCAAAAACGAGCCTTAAGCTTCACAAATTATTTCGACTTCTCAAAAATATATTAGTTTACTTCGATACGAAGCTAAGGACGTATTATACGTAGAAAACGGATTTGAAACGACAAATATATGCACGTTTTCAAAAACTTGCCGTAACTATTATTTTCTGAAAATCTATATTATTTTTACGATACAAGTGTTACGGTAGCTGTAACGTCCCTGTTGAGGGCTGTTTTTAACAAGGTTGTGAAACTTTTTAGAACGAATTGTCTTCTAGTAAAATCAAGTTCACCGGCCATATTTTTCAAAACAACAAGCTGTTTGTAAAGCGGAGTTATAGTAAATTATTTATGGATGTTCAAACTTGGCCGAAACTCATTTTCTGCACAACAATTCAACAAAATCACTATCTTTAACCCTTAATATCTTTATGATCGAGACCTTTTGGACGAAAACTCCTGAACTGAAACTTCTAAATATCGATACAAACTTTCTAAAACCGTCGAGTTCGTTCTCTAACGATCGACGTACACCGTTTTACGACTAGTTTTCCGAAGCCATTTTTGTTAATTTCATGATATTCCGACGACATTGTTTTGCGACGAAAAGTGAAAATTTCACAATAAATCATTGCGAAACTATTGTAGGATGACATTTTGACGTAAATACTTGTAAAGTGATTTAAGAATGGTCAAGACGTCAAAACAGTATTTTTCGACGAAAAGTATTATTTTTCCAAAAACTCGCAAATGGTATAAATAACATACGAAATGCATGCATAACATTACATTGCAACTCATGACGTATCATCTCATTCACAATAGGTCAAGGGTAAAGCATTACATTATACCTCGGTGTACCCACTTTTGTCATCATAATCATTGCAACAGGTGAGTTTCATAGCCCCTACTTTTACTTGTTTTCATAACTGTTTTGGGGGAGATACATGCTCAACTATTTTCATTTACTTTTATAGTTACTCTAAACATTTAAGGATTACTGTGAGTTTCATAGCCCCTACTTTTACTTGTTTTCATAACTGTTTTGGGGGAGATACATGCTCAACTATTTTCATTTACTTTTATAGTTACTCTAAACATTTAAGGATTACTGTGAGTTCATAGCCCCACTTTTACTCTTTTAACTGTTTTACAAACTCTTGGGGGAGATACATGCTACATTTTTAATCGAACACAAATGCTTTGAACTGTATGCTATAACCCGAATGTTTTATTGTCACTAAGTATTTTCCATGTTCGAAGTCCCTACATCATGAACCATTAGTCACTTGTGGGTGAGCGCGAGTATAGTGAATAGGCCTATTGGAATTAACACTCCCGCTCCTATTGACCCATTTAGGGGAAATCGAGCGCACTATATTTGAATCATTAAGGTAAATTGGCAAATTACCTATTAGGGCGGCGATGAAACGATGATTACCAATTTTTATTGGTGCGATGTTTACGCTTTGGTGTCATGAACTTAGTGAAATAAATACGATGTTGTTTTTAACGATGAGTGTGAAACAATTTAACTCACACTACGATGATTGTGTTCAAACGAATTAATTAAACCTATGGTTTTACGTCGAGTTAGGTACTATTGTGAATTCATTTGACGATGTGTGGTTGAATATAAACTATATATACATTTTGGCAATGGGTTGTGAACACACAGGTTGCAAGTTTTGTATGGGCGGGACTTGGAACTGAGTGGATTTACAATGCCTTTGCTGCATAAACGATTTCGATACATTGAGTCATGCACTATTTTGTGAATTCATTTGACGATTTCTGTTTGAACATAAACTATGCATATTCTGGCAGTGGGTTGTGAACACAGGTTGCAAGTTTTGTATGGGCGGGACTTGGAACTGAGTGGATTTACAATGCCTTTGCTGCATAAACGATTTCGATACATTGAGTCATGCACTATTTTGTGAATTCATTTGACGATTTCTGTTTGAACATAAACTATGCATATTCTGGCAGTGGGTTGTGAACACACAGGTTGCAAGTTTTGTATGGGCGGGACTTGGAACTGAGTGGATTTACAATGCCTTTGCTACATAATCGATTTTGATAGTCTTTACATTTCAACGATTTACAATGCCTTTGCTGCATAAACGATTTTGAAAGGCTTTACATTTCAACACAAACTCTATGAACTCACTCAACCTTTGTGTTGACCTTTTTAAGCATGTTTTATCTCAGGTATCTATGGCATTCAATTCATGGCATGCATGTGGACATATCATAGAGTCGCGGTGACGACGCGTCTCACTTGGGTTTTACATACTATAAAACATCGTTTGAATTGTAACAACTTATTTCCGCACAAGATGATTTTCAATTGGGACCTATCTTTGTAAACTCTGATTGTTTTATTAAATCAAACGATGTATTTTCCAAACGACACTTTAGGTCGTTCAATATAACTGTGATTGTGATGCTATGACAGTCAATCCCCAGGAATTCCATTCCGCTGCAAAACAGGTAATTTGGGGGTGTGACAGTAGCTACGAAAACTTGAATTTTTCTTGTTACGCATCTTGACGCTTGAAAAATCTTTCACTCGAGACTTAAAATTCATGTGAAGATAATTAATGGAAACAAAAAAGATAACAACGTAGGAAGATGACAAATGATAGATGTTTGTTTATTGAACAAACATGCTGTGGAATAGTATGGAGAAACTGCGGAGACTGTGAAAAAAAAATATAAAAAAAGGGTTTGTAAGGGTGTTTTAGGAGAGGATCGAAAGACATGGGTAGTTTTGGGAGATAGGTAGGTGTGAGGGGTGGTATAGAGGGAGGGCTCATGACGGCCGACTAGGTCTTAGATCATACTCTGAAACCATGTTGAATGATGTTAACCCATGGGTATTGCATTCTTATTAATGACTATTTATAATGAAAAGTTACATAATAACCTTAATGGACCCTTTGCTCACAAACCGGGCTTGGGCCTCATATTTATTTTTAATACTCCTCTGCAACCCGAGCGGCTAAATCGGAAAAGCTTGAGATTGAAAAAGTAAAAATTAATAATAAAGCATAAGAAAAAGACAACAATTGACGAAGAATCCCAACAACATCCGGAGCAAAGTCTTCATTAGCATATTTTATTTTTTCTCTTCTTTGACAAAAAGGGGATAAAAAAGATACCGGAAGATTTTTTATTTTTTTATATTTTTTATATTTTTTTTGTTTGGAGATTTGACGGGTGGTTATAGGCGGCGGCTCATGGTTGCCAACAATTGCATTTTTTTTGGAAAAGAAATAAAAGGTGATCGCTACGGTTTAACAGGGTGGTGACCGCTAGGGTTTGAGAGCATCTTATCGGATAGTGAGATGATGGGGGGGGGGGGGGGACGATTGTATTGATCATGTTGATGCTATGAGCAGGAATAAACAGAGCTATGGACGTGGGTACAAGGGTTTGTAGTATGCAATGAAAAAAAATAAAATCTACCGGTACATATGAGATGATGGCAGCATGCATGCAAAGTATATATGATATACTTTTTTTTAAACACCAATGGTAAAATATATCAAAAAAGAAGAACTAGCAAGGCGCTAGAAATTACAGAGGCGATTGCATTCATTCATTTCAGCTATTACAAAGATTACATCTAAATTTAAGCCGTGAAAAGGAAACAAGAAAAATAAAATAAAAAATATCGAATTTCCTCATAGAATGAGAGTTGAATGTGATATTGTTTATAAAACGCCAAAGGGTCCAACAAGTAGCCGTAAAGATGGCTTGATGACCGATTAGGTCTTAGAATCATATCTGCTCGTGATATCATGTTGAAGATGTTAACCCCGTAGGTATCATCTTTTATTGATTGACTATTTATAATACAAATAACATAAAACCCTACAACCTCTAAGCTCACAAATCAGGTTTGGACTTACTAAACCATCTAATAATCATTCGTTTTTCTATGTATTTTTATATTTGTATACGCTTTTATACGTTTCCTATATTGCGAATGAAAATGATAAAGTTTAAGCTGTTTATTGTATGTGCCTAAATCCTTATACGTACACTACAAGAAAAATGTATTTTAGTGACACACACAGAGTGTCAGAAAATGTCAAAAAAAGTGTCACTGAATGCTTTTTTTTATCACCTTCACCTATAAAAAGTGTCATTAAAAATTCAGGCGGTAAAAGTATATAGTGACAAAGTTTTCTGACACTTAATAGTGTCAGAAAAGGTTGAGACTTATTCTGACACATAAATCTGTCACTATAGGCTACTACCAAAGAATCTGTTCATATGTATATATACATTTTAGGCAGCTTTATTTATCCAAGATTAACCCATGAAAAACTAGAAATTAATACCAAAAAACTGAGCTTGAAACCTATTTACTATTTCAACCATAAGTCGATATAAACCAAGTATTTTTCTTAGCCAGTAGCCACAAACAGGAAACAAACATCTTTCTCGAATATGAAATACAAGTACAAGTACAAAAAGACTATCTCATATCCTCACTTTACCGTCAACACAGCCTGTAGCCACAAAGCGAGATGCACCGACCCATGCCAAGCACGTAACACCTTCCTGGTGATTATAACAGATAAATGCAACATTAGCACACAAAACTTGTGACATAAAGAAAAAAAATGGGTTAAGTTGAAGTGAGTCGTGAGGTAAGCTTGAGTTTCACACGATTAAAGTTAGCAAGAGACATACCTCGTGTTCGCATGTGCAACATGGTATAGAGTGATGTAGATCCTAAATAATGAGTTTCTGATCCATGCTTCCTGTTGCTGCCCAAGGAGCGCTGACATACAAAAATTAAGCAAAACGTGTAATGTTAAGCATCTTACTAGCTATGTTGCTATGATTAGATGTGGGAAATTCATGGATTGGCTATAGGGTCAAAAATGTTAGTTTTGCTTGCATGGGTAAAAAACAATCAACTGGAACGAATTCGACACGAAATAGTCTTTCTTCTTTTAATAAATTAATGGTGCCTTACATCTGATTAAATTAAAATGTGAAAAGGCCGACTGCGAGAAGCCACGTTATCATCTACGCCTAAAGAAATGTGAAACTTCAGTAAAGAAATTACCATTTGCTAGAAAAAATGAAAGCAAACAAGTCAACTAAGCTTCAATCTACCTCAACGAGTGCGATTAGTCCAATCATTTTGCATATCTTAAGAATGTGTTTGATGTCAAAATCTGGTACCTGCAATTAACAAAACATCTGCACCCTTTGTTCGCCCATAATACAGCTGCCATGCATCGACAATGAACTCTTTGCACAAGAGAGGGCACTACATTTTAGATAATCTCAAAACGTGCTACAAGATTAATGTACAAAAAAGTTAAAGAAAAACTTTACCTTAACTCCAGCATTCCGTATAGCCTCTAGATCTTCGAAGCCCCCCTTTAGTGATAAACAAAGAAGCATTACATAAACATCAGAAGACCCTTTAAATATTAGTTAGAATCAAACATGGTACAATCAATATATACCTGAAAATATTTTGAATCGGTCAGAACACTGAGGCATGTTGGTTCCACCTTTCTCATATGCTTTTGCAACTTCAACCTATTATAAAAACGATCCAGAATAACTAATCAATCACGCTTATATACGCATATAACCAAATGTATACATACATATGGTTATGGATGCTGAATTTGAATGTATACATGCAAACTAAAGAGGTAACTTACAGGGTGAAAACCTTCCCTTAGCACACACTACAGAACACCAGCTTATTCTGTCCAAGCTGAAGGGCCTTCAGGCAGGAGTGCATCTTGTATAAACAAGCCTCTGATGCGGCCAACGAGACGAATGAAACAACGTATGCTAGGAAAAGCCAAAGCTTCAACCTGCAATATTACATACCGCGTATGTAAGATATTTTGTTGGAAAAGCATATATACAAGATGTATTGACACAAGACAAACTCTTGAACTGTGTTTAAAAAACCAGGTGGAGGATTTTAGCCATAAATCTTTTAGGTGAATGGTGGTGCTAATGTTCAAAAAAGGATCTTTTACTAAAGAATGACAAAAGTAATGCAGGTGGAGGATTAAAAACGTACATATCCATAAATCTTTTAGGTGAATGGTGGTGCTAATGTTTAAAAGAAGGTGGGAATAATGCTCCTTAATAAAGTTTAAAGGCAATATCATCATGTAGATGAAAATAGATAACAAGAAAGTTCACATACCCGTAAGTTGGTAAAGGGCCTTTTGTGTGCGTTTTTCAAGCTTATCAAGCTTCTTCTGTACGTCCCTTCTAAGATACCAGTTTCGTTTTTTGGATGCAATATCCAAAAAAGGATCCTAATGAACATTTAAGAAACTCGTTATACACTTATAATAAAATGAAAAAGTATATACTAGTATCAAAAGACCCAACCTACCTCCTTTGGAGGTTCAGCTGCAACAGGGTCTTCAAACTTAGGTCTCTAGTGGATCAAGCTTGCCCTCCTGAAGCTGCTTATAGTGAGGAAGATAATTTCGGAAGTTCACATTAACGTCACTGCAGATGTTTAGTAATTTGTTAGCATTTAGACCGGCTTGGTACAGCAGAGCATAAATTATAGCATAGACTGATAGACAAACTTTGTATATAGGTATGTTTTTGTACTAACTAATCATGTAGTACTTGACGGCCACTCACAGTTCAACACAAGCATATCAAAGTGAAACTACTTGCTATGAATATTTGCCTTTTCCTCTCAGCAAGTTTAACTGCAATCAACAGCTAGCTAATATAGCAAGTTAAATGAATTATATATTAAACGATATTAACGTATGCCACTCTTTTCCGAATTCTCTAACTTGTTGTTATTTGTTGTATTGTATTAATTTTGACTTTGCTTAACCATGATACTTGATTTCATTCTGTCTCGTTTCATATCAAAATTATACTACTTAATGACTAATGAGCGCACAATTAGTAGGTCACAATGATTATTCACAGAATACCCCAGTTTGAAACGTACATTTTTGTAGCACCCACTCAGCTAGATCTTCAAATCATACATGCCTATCATCACTATCTGTGTAAACTTAAAATAACGCGTTTGCATGAGCCTTAATACATTGCATACAAATATCGCATTAAGATGCCATATTAACTAAATATATCTGATTCTGCAGAATTAGGGGGTGTAAATCAGGTAATTATAATACAGGTAAACGGAGATATCAAGGATAGTTATGCAGTAAAACAGGTAAACGGAGATGGGCCCATGTAATTATAATTTTGGGCTCCGTCTCTAGCATCAGGGACATGCTGCTCAATATTTCATTGCAATTGCTCTTAGAAGCGTAGGATACAATGATACATCATACATTACTGTTCTAACAATACTAGCAAGAAATTTTCAAATTATAACCCACAAAATTTCATGATTATCCTTTTTGTACAATTTAAAACAACCTTGACATAAAACTACAGTTTACAAGTGTATATAAAGAAAGAACATTTACACGAAAAACTTTCGCACCATGGAAAAACAAACACAACGCAAACATATGTCATCCCATATTCATTAACGCAGCATTACAACTAACATTAACAGATATAATAACAAAAACGGCCTACTACATTCCGTGCTCACTAATTTAGTATTACAAGTTTACAACTACCAACACATATAATAACAAAAAGCACCACATGATAACCTCACACCACATGTTACACCAATCCACTAAATTCACAGTAACTTTGTACTCCTCAACTTACAAAACTTCCAATTTTGAACCAATCTATACATTTTACACGAAATGTCCGCACACAAACATACTTCATCCTGTATCCACTAACGCAGCGTTACAGCTACCATTAACAGCACATATAATAACGAAGTATACCTGCCTAATAAACAACCTCTTAACCTAATAACTTATCGCAGCAAAAAACAACAGACAAAATGTACGCCATTCCGTATTCATTAACGCAACACCACAGCTACGATTAACAACGCATACAATAGCGAAAGCCACTGAAAATACGAATAAACAGTATACCGATTAAATTCTCGAAACTGAGACTCGCCGCAGCAGCCGCAGCATCCGGTTCACTTTGCGCCGACTCGGCTCCAATTCGGTAACTCGGCTCCGGTTCACTTTGCACCATCCGCAGGCCGACTCCGGTTCACTTTGCGCCGACTCGCTCCAATTTCGGCAACGAAATCATCATCAGACTCAAATCCGTCCCTAATTTGACTCAATATCCCGTCGAAAGCTTTCGTCGGAACCCTAGGTCGTTTCTATCATCATAAAACACACACACACAGTTAAAACACATAATTATAGAAGTAAAAAATTGAAACCCTAGGTTATGAAATTAGGGCTAAAAAATGGTTAATTGTTAACGGAAAGTGTAACTAACCGATCTGTGAACGTTTTGATCGGTGATTTCATGTTCTTCTTCCATTGATTCGTGAAATTGTTTAACTGTGTGTGTTTTGAGTGTGTGTAAATTTGGGGAAAAATTAGTTCGTGCCAGGAAGTGAAAGTGAAATAATTTGGGGGAGAAAGATATGTTTATAGTACACTTTTGGAGAAAAATAAGGTATTAAAATTATATTTTTTTATTTTATTTTATATATTAGGCGAGTACTCGGGTTTGGCGGCGGCGGTTCCTAACGGCAGACAATTAACGATATGCTATATTGTGATAGATTAATATATAATTGCAAACGGTTGTAATATGTGACTGTTAATTTGACAGAATACCCTCTATTTCATTATTATTATTTATTTTATTATATACTAATAAAGAGTGTCACAAATA
Organism: Chrysanthemum makinoi; assembly: GCA_910596185.1. Lineage (NCBI taxonomy): Eukaryota > Viridiplantae > Streptophyta > Magnoliopsida > Asterales > Asteraceae > Chrysanthemum > Chrysanthemum makinoi. Next base: position 201,343,969 of record OU343224.1, on the reverse strand, counting down.
TGATAGTGACAAAGAATTAGTAAAATTTAAAAATATTCAAACTATATAGCATTTAAAAAGTTGAAATCTCAGTAACTATTAAACATTAAAAAATGCAAAACTTGTCATTGTAATCATTTAAACTTATCATTTACAAAATAATAAAGGATGAGCAGCCCTAATTAGAAGTAGTAAAGTTTTTATAAAATGTTTAGTTAAAAAATTTGAAGAGTAAAAGCCAATGTTTTAGAAACCGGTTTTTAATTGATCTGCCCGAGCCATCGGGTCAGTCACAGTTCAACCGGTTTGTTCGCTCAAACCGCCTTCCGGTCATTCAACCAGTTCGCGGTTCAACCGGCTAGTTCTACCGGCCGGGTCAACCCGGGTTTTTAAACAATGGTAAAAGCAAACTTTACTTTAATACATTTAAAATTTAACGATCTTGTAAACAAAAGCGAGCCTCGTATTTACATTTTGCAACAAGCACAGATACAAGGTAGACTTTTAATAACATTTTTTTTTAATAAAAACTACACTTTTGCTCACACTTTTAAAAAAGTGTGGGTAAAAGTAAGACTATTACTTACACTTTAAAAAATTGTAAGTAAAAATGAAACTATTACTTACACTTTTTAGAAAAAATGTGAGTAAAACTACACTTTTTCTCACATTTCATGTAAAGTGTGTGTATAAATTAGACTTTTGCTCACACTTTTCTAAAAGTGTAGGCATAACTAGACTTCTGCTTACACTTTATGTAAAGTGTGTGTATAAATTAGACTTTTGCTCACACTTTTCTAAAAGTGTAGGCATAACTAGACTTTTGCTTACATTTTATGTAAAGTGTGGGTAAAAATTAAACTTTTGCTTACACTTTTTGAAAAGTGTGGGCGAAACTAAACTTTTGCTTACATTTTTTTTTAAAGTGTAAGTAAAATGTACTTTCACTTACACTTTTTTTTGTGTGTCATTAAAAATGGTGTCACTAAAAGTTCTTTTTTTTGTAGTGGTAGTTGTTATAGGAACGACTGGGTACTTCATATGCTTATACTTTTCTCATTCGGAAGTATGTATTCAACAAAAGGTTGGTAGCCGCTGTATTTGATCTCATAAATTTCAAACCGTATATAAGAAAAAGCTATATTAAGATGCATGAATTTCTAGACATGGATGTTATCATGATATGTTTCCATTTGTAAATACTGAGTTGTTCTATAATCATCCGCGTCAATGTAATAAAGTTATGCTTATTTTGGTAAGAAGGGATATACTAGGGACCCTCGAGGCCTCGATGAGGGTTATAAAGGGGGGTTTAAGGTAAAAGATGTCTTTTGTTCTCGCTTTGCTTCTAGTATAATATAATTTTTTGTCAGTTTTTGTTCTGTTTCTGACAGTTTTAACATTTTTACTTATTAAACTTTATATTTTATGTTATACTTTTTCTTGCTATGTAAAAAGGTCTTGCTAATGTATGTAAGTAGACGTAAGGGTGAGCATCAGTCTGAGACCGGACCGGATCAGACTGGGACTGACAAAACCGAAGACCGAATTAAGGTAAAATCCGGGACCGAGACCGAGACCGAGACCGAATGTGGTCGGTCCGGTTCAGTCCGGTCTTCGGTCGGTCCGGTCCGGTCCAAATAGGCAATATTTTTTGTTTTTTGGTCGGACCGGACCGGACCGAGACCGAAATAAGGTAAAAATCGGGACCGAGACCGAACCGCTGGTCCTTCGGTCCGGTCGGTTTCGGTTCGGCCCGATCGGTTTTGTTGGTCGGTCCGGTCGGAACGGTCGGAATGCTCAGCCCTAAGTAGACGTACATGTTAGAGAACAATGTTTTAATCTTCAGATACAATAGTTTACTCAATTTTGATATAAAGTGCAATTATATAATAATTACTCAACGGGTCTAGACGTGTCTTGCGGCTCAAAATGATTAATATTATAAATTAGTCTAGTTGGTTATTTGAACGTTTTTATATGTTGTCGTACGGTTTTTCTTTTTTACGTTTTCATCCGTTTTTATACGTTTTTTATATATTTTTTTACATTCTTTGACTTTATTATACGTTTTCATCCGTTTTATACGTTTTTCAATGTTTTGTATTTTTTGAAACGTTTTTATCTGCTATTATCCATTTTTGTACGTTTTAAAACATATTGTACGTTTTTATACAATTTTTTTTTTACGTTTTGAATGTTTTTATACGTTCCTAAATGTTTTATATGTTTTTGGACTTTTCATCCTTCTTTATTTGTTTATGAATGTTTTTATACATTTTTGAACGTTTTTTTTTTTTTTGTTTTTGTTTTTTTTTTTTTTTTATAAAGTTTTTTAACGTTTTCATTGTACAAAAACGTATAAAGAAAATAAAAATTTATGAAAACGTAAAAAAATGTACAAAAACGTATGAAACCGCACACAAACGTATAGAAACAAACACAAACATCTAATAACGTAGAAAAATGTAAACGTATGAATACGGACACGAACGTATAAAAATGTACACAAACATATAGAAACATACAAAAAAGGATGAAAACATATGAAAACGTACGAAAATGGACAACACGTACGAAAACGGACGAAAACATACACAAGTATAACAACGTACACACACGTATAAAAACGTACAAAAATGCATAAAACAAATGAAAACGCTTGAAAACATAAGAAGACGTATGAAACGTATAAAACGTACACAAACGAACAAAACCGTACGAAACGTATGAAAGCGTATAAAACGTAAAAAAGTGTATGGAAACGTATAAAAACGTACAAACATGGATGAAAACGTAAGAAGAAAAATAATAACGTATAAAAATGTACAAAACGTACATAAACGTAAAAAGCACGGTATGTAAATGGATAAAACTTTATGAAAACGCAATAAAACCCTCAAAAACGTATAAAAAACATTCAAACCCGTATAAAACGGATGAAAATGTATGAAAACGTACAAAAAGTTTAAAACGCACAAAAACGTATAAAACGTACAAAACGTACAAAAACGTATAACACTGAATAAAAACGGATTAAAATGGATGAATACATATTAGAACGTATAAACCACAAAATCTAAAAAATTGTTTTATCCTTGGGTCACTTCGGTTAGTACATAGAGCATCCTTTGCTTTTACAAAAAAAAAACATTTTTTTTAAAAAGTGACTAAAACACTTCTAGACCCGAACCCAACTAGACCCGACCCATTTAGACCCATAATTTTAGAAGACCCATATAGACCCAGACCCGTTTAGACCCGTGACCCAAACCCGACCCGACCCACCTATTTTACCACCTCTAACTACAACTGTCTCACATGTCCTAAACATGACTTGAACCTATAACCATTTAGTTGGAGAATTTCTCACACAACAAGGAGCACAATTGAAAACACAAAACTTATGGTCATTACTCTCAATTTATAGGTAAACCAATATTTTATGATTCAAAATAGCATCTTCTTTTATAACGGTCAGTTAGATAAGCCAAGTAATCTAAAAAAAATGGTTAAAAGCTTGTGGTCCTAGCTTTTTATATAAGAAAAAAATTTGTACTCTCTCTTCTCTTTCTATAGGCCACTTTCGTTTGTTGTGTTAATTGTAAAAGTTAAAAACATCTATACTACATAATAATGTATTTAGAACTTCCTATAAAAGGAAGTCTTAAAAATATAAGCCTACACATGTTACTATAATTAGTAATTCATATAATTAAAAAAAGAAACATAATGTACAACACTTTAATGCATATAATTTTCAGACGTACAAGACAAGAAGCATAACGTACACCGCTTTAATGCACATATTAAAAAAAAAACACCGCATTAATGCTATTTAATATAGTAAATTAATTAATTGATCAATAAATACAATTAATACAGTTATTAAAACACCCCTAACATAATAAATACAAATTATCAAACATATTATACAACTAAATTAAACACAATTCCTACATTAAATGTCACTAATACAAATAATATTCAAGCCCGAACGGGCAACAACTCAAATGGGCTTGAGCCCGAACAGACGCAGGCCAAACGGGCTCGAGCCCGAACGGGCACGGGCTAAACGAAATTCTTGAAATCCGTAAATTTATTGTCAAAAAGAACATAAAAAACTAAAATACATGATTCACTTGAAAATTATATTTCAGGGTACCTGCCGCCACAACGCGCGGGTACCCTGCATTAAATATTACTAATACAAATAATAAAGCATATTATACAAATATTAAAGCCCGAACGAGCAACGAGCAAAATGGGCTTGAGCCCGAACAAGCACGGGCCAAACGGGCTCGAGCCCGAACATGCGCGTGCCAAACGGGCACGGGCTAAATGAAATTCTTGATATCCGTAAATTTATTGTCAAAAAAAATATAATAAACTATAATACATGATTCATCATAAATTTTATTTTAGGGTACCCGCTGCCCTGCTAGTATTTCAAAAAGAGTGAAAATCATCGTTAACAAAGTTTGAGATTTGTTTCATTTTAGTCAATCTAATTTTATTTTAATTATAAAATTCATTTAAAGTTTCAATATTTTTCTATTGTTGTGAAATTATTATATTAGACTGACTTAAACGGAACATTTCTCAAACTTGATTATTATTTCATAACTATATTTATGTTCTGAGCTGCATAAATTGGTTGTACATAAAACTGATTCGCAGTAATTAAATTCTTGGTGTTGTGTTTATTACTAATACACAAATCATCAAATTTGAAAGATATACTAAGTGATAAGAGGCAATAGGATTTAACCACGTTTTAGCCTGTGTTTGTTATACTTACATGGCTTCATTGGTCATGTAATTACCCCTACTCGTTTACTGCACTCATTTTTAGTGAAAAATACCCCTAGTAAACCCTTCAGTGACTATCATTTTCGTTTTTTGTTTACACCCCACTAAAAATTGTTTTACACAATCGCCTTAACCTACCCCTATTGTGAAAATTTATGTGAAAATTTAGTTAATTGTCTATTTAATTAAATTTTTCTAAAGTCGCGTTGTACACAGTTTTGGAATGATTATGACTCTTGGTAGTATACTTATTTATGGAGAAATGGGATTATTACTCCCAAGTTATGAAATTGTAATTGAGTACTCCACGTGCATTTATCCTCATAATTTGGGTCATTTATCAGTTATATTATGTATACGTTCAAGTTTGAAGTTATTATGTGATATGTATTATGTTATGTTATAATGGATCAAAATGATGGCGGGGTAAAAGTGTATGAACAACAAATGATGAAAAAATGGGGGAAACAAATATACAGATTGCCAACCTACTAGTATTTAAGTCAAGAAAGAGTCGAAAAAAATACAAAGAGTCATTGCTTAGTTTATATCAATTTCGAGTCTCGACTTAGCAACATGTTTATAAATGTAATTACTTAGATAATTCGATTGCCACTATTTAAAAAAATCCCCATATCCTTTAACCGTGTATATCTTACCCAACACATGATGTTACAACATTTTGTAAATACCTCTTTGATAGTAAATTTTAGGTTCTTACGTCAAAGTGTTGGAGGTTTGATCATTTATTAAACCTATGGTAACCTATGCACTATGACATAGTAAGTGAGTTATGATAACCTCCGCAAAGGCCTCGCAAAGGCGCGAGGCTTGATCATGCCGCCACGCCACACCGCCTTGCCGCCTTATGTCACATGTTTTTGTAAACTCGATATATATGAATTATGATATAAATATATAAATATTTTCATACTTTGTGCCGCCTTATGCCACGCCTTATAAACGCAAAAGCTTCGCCTTAGCCGCAAAGGGGTGAGGCTTGGTCATGCCGCTACGCCACGCCTCACGCTATTTATAACCTTGTTCATAGGTATATTCAAATGACATTTCGGAGTACAAGTGATGTGAATTAAACATTCAGTTTTGTGAGCATTGTGTCACGCACAATGTCAGGAAAGTTCATATTTACCTTAAAATAAAACTTCATTTGTGGACCGTTTGTGGGGTATATGCACATTACAACGAATATAATGCCATATAGTGTGACCATTACGCTAGCACTAAGTTTATGAAACCGAAGCTACGACAATGGTGTAAGCAAAATGTAGTCATACTAATAGGGGGCCCATTGCAAGTGCTTATCCCGTTACACTCGATTCCGACATGATAGACGTTTCGCATTGACCTATGTGTGGCCAACTGAACGGGGGAGTCACCCCCAATAGATCTATTTATAAAATTCGCGCTTCCTAGCAGGAATTGACGGTTCATGAGAGTGGGCACATATATGGGATTAAGGGGCTTAGGCAGACTGCGTAAATAGTTTAAATAAAATATTTTTTGTGGTCCAGAAAATATTTTTGCGTGATTCTCACATATGTAACCTTAAACATTTGTTCTTGCTAGAAAATAATCAATTATGTGGTAGGTAAACACATCATGCATTTAAATAATCAAATCATTAATTTCAGTCAAACAACACAGTTTTAGTAAACAATATACTTATTTAGTTAAAAGAAACATAGAGTTTAAGCGAGCATGTATCTTCCCCAAAACAGTTATAAAACAGGTAAAGTGGGGGCTATGAACTCACCCCAGCAATTAGTCGTCTGAAGTGGAATAAATCAATTAGTGATAGTGAGCGGCATCGACATACGACCTAGATTAGTACGGCAAGTTTAGTTCACATTTCTAGTTTAAGACTCGATGAGTTTAAAAGTTTTCAAATGTTTGTGTTGTTGTTGCTTGTGTGGCAGCATTTAAGTTTAAAACAGTTTTCCAATTGTTTGTAAGTATTGGCTCTTGGAAGTGCTTAAGTATACATGTACAAATAATAGAAAGGATCACAAACGAATAAGTCTTTGGTTTGTTGGTAACCGAAAGACTCGATGAGTTTAAAAGTTTTCAAAAGTTTATGTTGTTGTTGCTTGTGTGGCAGCATTTAAGTTTAAAACAGTTTTCCAATTGTTTGTAAGTATTGGCTTTTGCAAGTGCTTAAGTATAAATGTACACATAATAGAAAAGATCACAAACGAATAAGTCTTTGGTTTGTCGGTAACCGAAAGACGACGTACGAAAATTATTCACATATAAATAGTACTACCTCCGTCACAAATTATAAGTCCAGTTTGACTTTTTAAGTTTAACTTTGACCTTAAATAATTTTATTTGTATTATATAATATTTGATGCAAAATATATAAATGGATTGTGGTTTAAATGTATTTTCAGGTGGTATATTTTTCATCAAGTGTTTTATAATACAAACAAAAATATTTAAGGTCAAAGTTCGAATCAAAAAGTCAAACTGGACATAAAATTTGGGACGGAGGGAGTAGACAAATTTGTATTTTAAGAATGTTGTTAAAAGTATATATATAAAATTATAGCTAAATGTGATAGAAGTGTGAAAAAAAAAATTATACTCCAAGTAATAGTTTCATCAAAAAAGTTTGCATTAAAAATACACTTATAAGTTATAAGTGTAGTATGACCCGTGTATATGTTTTAGCTTTGTACGTTGTGACTAAGTGTCAAAATTTTAATATAATAAGCCATTGCTATATTCCTTTTCAAATGTATATAAGGTATTATCGAGAGAGAGAGAGAGAGAGAGCTATTATATTTATATATTAATATATTTATGTATTGCATATTCTAGAATTAGAGATGATTTATAGAAAGCTGCGGTGGTATATAGGGATCAGAGTTGTGTGTGTAGCTTTGATTATATAGAGAATGACAATAAACGATTTTATAATTATTCAATCATTATGCTATTGCCTTGACATTATAGTGGCGTATTATGCTGCATTTAGTAGATACGCTATTGCGGAGTTAAGGTGTGCGTCGGCACATAATTAAATCTGATTAAAATTATAACACATTATGGCTACTCAATCTGAAAATATAAATTCATAATTTTAGAAACGTACTTCGATTTGATGCATCAAAGTGAATTTGATATAAAAGTGTACACATTTCTTGGCTCGGATAACAATAATTTATTACCAAGGTAGTGTCGGTACACGTGTGGTTTCGTTTTTCAGGGAAAAGTGAGACATCCTCTCGTTTATGAGTTTTAAACATCAGTAACTGTCAGAAAATAACTAATTTGCATTTTATAATAATATGAAAAATTATGGGCTGTTATATTGGTCATGGGCCCGAAACAGAGCACCGTGGCCCAAATTATGCTGATTTTAGTGAGACCCATTTTCTCACACGATCTTGGGCCTCCAAATACATAATGACCCGTTCCTCAACGCTTGGGCCCACATCGGAAAACCTAAATCTCTTAAACCAATGCTCTAATACCAAGTTGAAACGCCCTAATCCAATTTTTTTAAATTAGACCCCTGATACTTTGTATAGCGTTTATACACCATATAGCTCTCAGACTATACACCATATAGACATTATTCTGATAAAAACTTGCTACATTTTCCAGAAACGTGATTTACACGACTTTGGTAATTCATGAAATTTAGAAAGCAAACTTCAACCATCATATATATTAAATTTATGCATAATTTTCATACATAAAACGCGTAGAAGTGATAATCTACCAAAACGAGGATGTTAACCCAAACACCCATTTTTTTACCCATTTTGCATCACTTGTACATAAAACATTCATTCGCAGTCATCATACAGAAAATGATTGACTCAAAGATATATAAATACTCAAAAGTCATTAGTTTACAAAGACACGGGCATTTAACTTGTTCTTTTTGCATGGTTATCTAATACTACTTGCCTATACAGAAAACGGCAAGTACTTCCAATCGTCGCTTCAATCCTTAAGGCTTTGCCCTTGACTCTACCTTGTCCACATAAACCTACAAGACATTAAAAAACCAAAATGTAAAAGTTCGATTAGCAAGTAATTGGTAATAACAAGTTATCAATGTATGATTCAATCATCTTGAATCTTGCACTCCATCACTAGTTAAAATGACTAAACTAAACCAACACGTGAATAAAGAGTACTTAAACATATCATCAACCAAAGTCAAGTTAAAACTATCACATACTATAGATAGTTTGACGACTAGTCAAAGCTAGTTATGACTAAATCACTAATCCTAACATTTGATCCAAGCTTGCTATGCCTTGCTTCCTATTCACTCAACACATACAATAACGAGTTATAACCAAATTATTTACCTCAAAATGTGGCTAATTTATCAAGAAGTGCTAACACCAACTCACTTGATTCATAAACAAGAATCACTATCATTACTTAGCATTTCTTCAATGCATAACAAAGAAAAAGGTTTAGCACTACCCATCTATATGCACAAAATACTTCTTAACATGCATATGATCATTTATCATGATCATATGTAGAAACCCTCAATTTATCAATTTAACCATAAAACAATAAAGGAACTTAATATTTTATTAACCTACTTCGTCAATTTGGCTTAAAACCTCTTTACCAAAAAACTCCCAATTTAACTTACATGAACCCTAATCTCGAATATGCAAATTAACTTGATTTAATCATTCTTACATTGAGAGGATAATGGTTAGGGATGTAATTCTTGCAATGAAATACAATTTATCTCTGAGAATTTTTTGATCTTCCATTCTTTTTCTTCTTCACGTCACACACATATCACTAGACAAAATTAGAAGGTTGTGGAAATATAGAGAATGTTTGACTTATAAATCTTGTACAGCTTTTTAATATGACATTTTTAGTCCCTCAAGTCTTATTCTCTTGACTTATGCCACAATTAACTTTCAACACCTAATTTACTTAAGACTTTGGCTTTTAGTTTGACTTTCAACTTAAATTTCATTAACTAACCAATCATAATAAGTCTTCTAACACATCAACATTATAGTTAAACTAATACAATGGTATTAAATAATAAAAATACCCCAACGGGGTTTCGGGATGTAATAGTAATTGCAATGCATTTTTTTCAGACGTTCTTTAACCCATTTGACAAACCCATATATGTGAGTAACTTGAGTTAACAAAATGAAAGTTTGTTACTTCGGGACAACTTTTATGAAAGTCCGTGACATCTTTGTCTATTAACCCCACTGGACAGAGTTCGTCTCAAGTTCACTTTCAACTTGATAGATCATGTTAGTGTTGTTGTGTGTGGGATCTTGAATTAAAATAAAATAAAAGTCCCACTTTAGTAGGCCTACTTTTTTTTTTCCTACTCACAAAAACCTCAACATAATCTATCATGTTGAAATTGAACTTGAGAGGATTTTGATCCAACCCCATTTGGGTATGTGTATGTTACAATCATTTTAACTAAGAACAAAGCATACACAACAGAGTTAAATGCACATCCACGATCAAAGTTGAATGTGTTGGATAACGATCTAACATATATATTTCCATACTGAAAGTCATGTCGTCCTAAAATACTTGTTTACCACCTTCTAGTTCAACAACTATGTCAGTTCTTAATTTCAAATAACTTTTGACACCCCTTCTATCGCTTCTCATCGGTATCCGCTAACATGTCAGGTAACTCTTAGTAGATATATACGGTATCAGCACATATTATAAAACTCTTGGTAGATATATATGGTGCTTGTTCGATATCCATAACATATACTTTATCAAGAAATGTTAGATTATTGAAGAGTAACGTAATAATGATCATCCTCATAACTTGTTAGTTTTAAGCACATTTCAAAAAATTTAAAGATGTTTTCCAAGAGAACTATTAGTATCAAAATACACACCCCCTCTTACGGACATACTTCAAACACAAAACAGCTGACTGGAGAGATCCTTTTAGGACCAATAAGCACAGTTATAATGGTTCTACAACTATATCTGAAATGATATTTGAACACGTGACCATATGGAGCATTACAAAAGAGAGCAAAAATATAATCAATTGGTCATACTTATTTTCGTTGACTTTGGCAGCCACAAATCGCATGTTACTGAACACTGATCAGCAGAAATCACGATTCATCCTACTAGTGTTAGTATGACTACAATAGACAGAAACAAAAACTTTGGAACTCGCCTTCTGTATGCTGAGTACATCAAACTTTGGAACCTCCTTTAGGATGACAGCAAAGAAGAGACTATTACTTATCTTCAGCAATCTTGAAGAATGTATACGAAAGAATTATATTGTCGATACCATCCATCCTAGGATCCGTTTCAAACTCCGGGTCAATGTAAAAAAATACCTGCCAGTAGGTTTAATTGTTCACCATTAGATGTAATCAGTTCTACACACTCATGAATCTTGGTACCTTTGTCCCACAACAAAGTTCAGCACGGAATGCCGATAGAAACTATAAACAATTAACTTTTGGCATGTAAACTACCAAAAAAATGTCATAAGAAATTTATAACTTTATTGCTTTTGGTCAGTTCAATTTGAAGGGAACTTTACACAAGTAGAGTCAAATATAAATTTATTTGGTACATGGAATATTAGTTCTTTTAACAGATGAGTGCAGGTCGTTATACTTACAGGCATATCTATCTGCTCGCCTGGAAGAAGACGCTGCTCCTCAAAGCAGAAGCACTGTATTTTGTTAAAATAAACTGCAGCCTGCACATCAACCAAACTTACTTATTAACTATGGGAAGTTTAAGAGTAAAGAAAGTAAGAAACTTTATATCACAAAATTCTTCATGTACAATCATTAAGTTATACAATTTCATGCTCTGCCATGGATGATGGCCCACTATTCGTTATCTCTGCTGCGTCAATAAATTTATATAATCAATCTAGTTTTGTATACGTAGAAAAATCCAAATTCTTTGTTCCTACTGAAAATTATATAATACAAGTCCTTTTATATCTGGTATTACATCAAAATGAGATTGCTGAATCCATCTGTTAGACATCGCCAAGAGAGGCGCAAACCAGTTATGCACAAACACTATCTAGAAAATTCCAGAATCTGATGCAATAAGGACTAAAACTAGATAATTCCTACTCCTAGCCCAACAAATTTGACTGCCATAAATTCACACAACTATGGACCCTTGCAACTAAAATCTTTGGTATCATGACTAAACATGTCTTGCTTATACATGCTGAAAGAACAAAATGACAGCTTTCGATGTAAAATTCAACCCAGGAAACTCAACCCATCAGTATGTAAACATGATTATTACCTTCATGGGAGTAACATTATACGTAGACATGCCAGTTATAGGAGTTGAACTACAATTTTCAGCAGTGTAAAAAGCAAGAGCACTCTCTCCTGGCTTTACTCTCACCTACATATACAAACTAAAAGAATCAAAATGACATCATTTCAAGCATACACGAGAATCACAACAACTTACAGTCCTTATGATCCTGTGGAACAATGTATCATATGACTTTAAAAACAATTGAACACTTACACACACTGTGTTCTTTAAGGATTTTATTTAGAATGAAGTGGAGAAAAACCAAATGGGTTTGTGTTCTAGAGTTCTTTTTAAGAGAGGAGAAAGGTTCTTTCTCTCCAACTCGAGAAAAGTAAATGATAGGCAAATGATCTTAATACCTCTCTTTGAGTAGGGATGAACTTCCAATTCATTCCATCTGACACGTCAGCGTTGAACTGCACCACAATTTCTCTGAAAAAACAAAACGCACATTTTCTCAGAAACGTGTACAAAGATAAATAAATTATAATTTCATCTTTATTCAAGTTTCATATAAATTGGTGTAGTTTACTTGTTTTGTTTTCCTTGTTCTCATAACTAAGCTTAGAAACCAGAAGATTCAAGAACAAAATGTTCCGTATTTCAAATTGAATCATTCATCAAGCAGAATCGTGTATGAGAAAATATGTGGGCAATCTATAAGTTTTTATACATGTTTCTTAACTCTAGCAAAAATAGCTTCTTTCACAACCTTTTAATGTAAGGACGCAAACTCTTAGCTACCCTTCACAAAGTTGCATAAATTATTCTAAAAGCCACACGAGCTCATTCCACTGGATTTTAAAACACACCTTTTGGTGACTGTTCCATCTTGAGTATGTCGCAATATCTTTTCTTCTACTGTCTGCGAAGGAATAGATGATAAAACAATAAAAGAAAGAAATATCTAAGTTACTTGCTAACTATGAAAATAATTATACAGAAAAGTTTAGACCAAAAAATTTCAGATAAAATCATGTGCATACCTCTCGTCGTTGAACAGTACCCCCATACCCAGTAGCTTGGCAAAACCTCCTGTATAAGGGAACTGCGGCATAAGTACATCCCACCATTGCAAAAACCAAACCCGTTAAGTAATAAAGCATCTTCCTTGATTTCTCTTCTCTAATAACATTTGTAGTATACAAACGATGAGAACCAAACCCATTATAAGGTGTCTGCGAGTACCCGGTTCCCAATTGAGAAAATCTACTAAAAGGCTTCCTACTAAGTTGAGATCCAGAAGTGAAATTCCGAAATTCAGAATTGCATTGTGTATGCCTAAAACTGCTAGCTCCCACGAAACTATATATTTTTTGTCCGACTTCAAGTAGACACCTGGATCAATAACAACAGCTAATGTCAACCAAATTAGAGTTTTAAAGCACAACAAACTAGGCCAATAACAAATATAAAAATATATACCATACACACTAATAATAAAGCATGGTCATTTTATTAGAAATAACTCGTAGATAAGAAGATAATTTTAAATTTATCAAAAGAATTGTTTTATATAATAATATCTACTTCCTGCTCGTACAAATCATATTACGTCGATCCAAGATATGCAGAAAATGAAGTTTAGAACCAAAGTAAAAAAACAGACACATCCAAACGTTATCTAACATTTAGAGCATTTGAGCTTCGTAGCGCATTACGAACATAGGTCTGCACCAAGAATGATATAGTTGGACTGTAGTCGCAAAAAATAACATACATTCAAATAGTAAGTCTACATTATTCTGAAAAAAAATCCCAAAAAAATTTACATAGTTGTATAAATGGGGTCCATAATCTCGAGTGTGCAATCATAAAGACAGTTAGCTAGGCGCGTAAGCGATTTTGTAATATATTTTTCATTTTTATTATAATGTCTTGTTCCAACTCCTACAATCTTATTATTTCCACCCGCCTTAATAAGCTTAAACAAACACCCCCTAAGTGGTCTAGGTTTATGTTTTATAAGCTCATTTTCTTCTAGCTTATTCTGAAACTGATCTAATAAGCTAATATACGCAATAATAAGCTTAAACAAACACCCCCTAAGTAAAAATAAATAAATAAACAAAGTAAAAAGTTTACTAACAGCATAACTAATTCTATTATACAATGAATTCAATTGAATTGATATGTGTGGTGTGAAATATAACAATAGTAATTATTGCAAAGAAAAAGAGAATATATACCTTGGATTGAAATATAGGGTTTTATACAAGTGTGATGATCGTCTAGCTAATGACATGCTAAATTATATTAATTACACGACCATTTGTTTCTAGGATCGGTCTGAAGATGGATTATTATTATTTCCAAATCAGTTTTTAGCAGAGAGTTAACTCAAGGAGATGAAAAGAAAATGACGAATGAGGTGCACAAACCGGTTTTTCTCCTAAACCGAACCGGTTTTGGTTTGTGTTGACTAGTGGAAAACCGGTTTTAACTTAAACCGGTTCGGTTTCAAACTGATTTCGGGGGACAAAATCCTGAACCGGTTTAAACCGGTTTTGAAATTGTTACTGTAAAAAAAAGGGTGGGGGAACTGGGCTGGGCAACTTGGCAAGGGAAAACAAAAAGGGGACAACATTGGGCTACTTTTTGGGTGGCAACATTTTTTAAACAAGTAAAAAAATAAAATTGAACTGTTGTACCAGTAAGTAATAGCAATTGACACAACATTAAGCATGTTTAAATATCAAATTATTTCTTTAATGCATCAAAAAAATACATTGTTTTCGTCAATAACATTAAAGGAATGCATCAAATAACATTAAAAGAATAACATATATAACGTCTTTGTCCCGGTCTTCGTCTTGAATTAATCGTCTTGGTTGATGTAGCGTATTTCGTCTTCGTCAAGATCTTGGGGCATACCAAACGTTATTTCTTCTGTGTGTATTTCTTCTTCAACCCGTTCAAAGTCGCCTTCGAGTGGACATACATGTTGAACCATTTCCATGCTATCGAGGTGGTCTTTCAAACAAATGCAAGTTTCACCGCCACCGGAGTGAGTTTGGATCTTCTCGGTGATATAACCATCCCACTAACCAAAAAAGCGGATTCCGAAGGTACCGTACTTTCTTGGACCGTTAGTAGGTCACGGGCGATCGCTGCTAAAACCGGAAATTGGGATTCTCATTCTTTCCACCAACGCAAAGACTCCAAATTCTCAAACTCGTCAATGGTCATTTGAGACAAAAAAATAGGATCCTTGTTACCTTCCGAGCTCGCTACTAGGGGTGTTACCTCGAGCTCGTTTTGTATTCTCACTTCTTAAAAGATTATACATTTTAATTGTCTCGTTATTACCATAAGAACTTGAACCCGCCTCTTGATGCATAGTATGAATATGTGAATAATTTGAGACATATTTTGTTAAATAAACTTGAAACATTTTGTCAAAAGCATCGTTAAAGTGAGCATGTTGACGAGAAACATAGGTCAAGTCATCGTCGGACAAACCCAAATCATAACCAATGTCACGAATGGCTTACTGGTTGTTCAAGCATTTGCTTGAGGTTTATGTGGTATCCACATACCATTGTACTGAATACTTTGTTGTAATTTATATATTTTACCGAGGTAAACCCCTTTACCAAAAAAAAAAATTCTCAATTCAAAGCGGTGGCACAAATTATAAAGGGATGTAATTTGAAAGTAGTTTTTAAGCTTCACCATTCTTCCAAATAAATCGCTTTTCGATTCAAACTTGTCTAACTTTGAAGTCATTAAATAAAGTTGGTTTAAACTTAAACAACCTGTAGGATAGTAAACTCCTGATAACAAAGTCGTAGCATTTTTAAAAACTCCAAGCATTTCCGAAACAAGTTGTATAGTATACCAAGATGACTCGGGATAAAGCACAAAAAAATTACGTTGTGCAAGGCGGTCATAAAACACTTTTAAAGTATTTCTTTTTCATAAACCACTTTCAATCATTAAATTACGTTGTACGTCCCGGTTCAGACCTAAACAAACGGCATTTGATTCGGAACAAAGCTTGATATATTTATGATAGCGTCTTTACTGCTACTAAAAATATCTTTTAACATATCTTTAAAAGCATTTTTTGTTTCCCCTATAACTTGTAACCCTGCACAACCAAATTAATTATATGTGCTACACATCGACTATGAAAAAAGACACCGTTACAAAACTGGCTTGTATTTTAGTTTTAATTGATCAATCGCAACGGTGTTGTTCAACACGTTATCGGAAGATACAGAAAAAACATTTTCTTCCAAATGATACGTTTTTATGACATAATCTAAAATGCCATATAGATTTTCGTTGGTATGGGGGTATCCAAACAATTCAAAGGAAATCGTACGCTTCATCATTACGGACATTACCCACCTTTTGAGATTTACCCAATGAGCGGTAACACAAAGATACGAATCCAGTGAACCATGTGGAGCCGTCCAAACATCACACGTTAAATTTACACCGGCTTCTAACGATTGAATTCCTAAAATCATTTCATTTTAGCTAGATTCCACATTTGTATACAATCACGTTTAAGGGTCATGCGACTTACATGAGTATATCGAGGTTGAAGCGCATCTTGGATAAGCTATGTCATTCGCTCATTGTCGAAGTGGTCAAAAGGGAAGATTTATTGAATCAAAAATTTCGACATCCTATCCCGAACCCAAGTTGCCTCGTATTGCCACAACGATCAATCATTCCCCATTGTTGTTTACTAGAACTCGAACCCACTTTCACCGCGGGACAACATTTTGTTATATGAAATTTCAACGCGGTATTCCCGTCATGTTTGTAAAAACCCCACATTTCTTACATCTCGCTTTTTTCGAACCGTCCGACATCACAGACAATTCCTTAATTTGAGCTCACTACTCTAAACCGCGCATTACTCTCAATTTTTTTTAAATAACAACTAATTATCTCACAAATGATATATTACAAGTCAAGAAGGGAACTAGGACATAAATTAACAAAATGCATTTGAAAAAAGCTAAATTTAATTACAAACGTAAATCTTTTTGGATCATGTGCATTTAATAAACAACGAGGTATTTTACAAAATTTAACACTATGCCGCATAAATTTATGAGTTTTTTGTGACCTCAAAAATCCGTCCAGGTTCCATCTCTACTCCTGTGATTAGCTCATCCAAGTATTCATATCTTTATAGAAGTTAAAATTTGCAAATAAGTTACAATATGAAATATAACACATGTTTTCCACAAAAGGTGTAGATTGACAGGGATACTTTGATCTCGGGTGCCTTTTGGCACCAGCCATTGTCCACCCCACAAGGAATAGCTCCGACAACTCTCCTAACCTAGTAAGATATAACACCTGTTTTATTTTAAAGCAACAAAAAGTACCATCGAAATAATATTACATGTAATAGAAGAAATGAAATAGGTGCTTGAAGACGATGTTGTGACAAACATCAACCTTAATAAGATAAATGACTTCATATTAAACGTTATACAAGTCTTATACATTATAATATACTATATATTTAAAGGTTAGAAATGCTATCTTTGATGAACAGTGTGTCGGTTCACGATTGGACGGTCGAGATGTAATATTTTTGTGGTTTTAACGGCTCACATTTGAAGTGGCACTATTCATGTCCACTGTAGAATTAACAGTGCACCCCTTTTTGTCGGTGGCAAATATTTTACCATTTTACAAAACCCAGATAAACACAACACACACCTAAATACAATCCTAGAAAAATCCGGAACTCTCATTCATCTCCTCTATCTCAGCCTCCATCTAACCATCATCATCACCATCTTTAATTAGATTCATTATATCTATATACTAAATGTTGATCACTATGAACTGAAAGTCACCGGATTGGTTATTGGTTCATGATTTTCGGTTATCATTTTCTTCTGATTTTTCTTATTAGGTAAGATTAATATCTCGATAATCAACTGATTTGAATGTTCCTTTTTTTACTCTCTCAAATTATATCAATTAGGTCATGGCGGACACCATTCTTAACCCTAAGAGACGAAGCGGATAACTCATCAAGCTTCTCTACTATAATCGATTTCCTCAATCATCTCATTTTGAGGTGGTACTAATTATACTCTATTTTTTTAAATCTATTTGTGTTATAAATATGTTTAACATTGTTTTTTTTAGGTGATGTCTGATGTGATGTTGTTGGTGGAATTGGCCAGGACTATATCGATTTCGAAAGGGGGTGAGGATGTGGTTGCTTCGTTGGTGTGGTTATCGAGTTTTGTAAGTATCGTTTTATCCAATTGGTTCGGTTTCTATGTTTGTTACAGATGAATACATTTGTAATCTGTCAAACCAAAAAAATATACTAGAAGCATTTTTTTTCAAGCTTACTGATCCGTATCTTGATTGTTTGCCTTACAGCAGAAGCTCATGAGTGGCTGAGATTGTTGCAAGAGTTTGCCCCTGAATGGATGTATTAGAAAACGGCTTTAGGTGATGATCTTCTATTATGGTAAGAGTAAGACTTGATGTTTCACAAAATAATTTCGAGTTTAATTGTGCAATGATTTCGGTCTATCTATTGCTTGAAGTAATCCTCTTTTTCTGACAAAATCTTCCATTTGCTGCATTAACCAAATATCGAGCCCAGATTGAATTCGCACAAGATTATCAGAAGCTAGGTAAGAGAGACATACCCATTGTAATTGTAAATCTAGCTTATGTTAGTTTCTGATTAATATATTTTGTCAAATAGAGTATAAACAGACCCTCCCATTTTCAGTCAAATGGTTTTGATTATATTCTCAAAATTACAAATCGTATATCACAATACGTTTTCACTATAATACAAATTACTAATGTTTTCACTATAATACAAATTACTAATGTGTAAAATTATAGGGTTAGTGCGATACAATAGATATTTTATACTTTAACTCTAAGGGAAAGCTCCTTCTACTTGCAGCCATTGATAGAGGTAGATGGAGCTTATCAATGCAAGCCTCTTTACTTGCTTTTTCATTTGACGCACTTTGATTGACGGGTGAGCCATTATGGATTGGAGAGTTAGAGGAATTTAATATGAAACGGGTGAGGCACTTATAATTTATAGTCCAGGTAAACAATTGAAAAAACATTTTTTTCCCTAAACGATCGTTCTGTCTTTTGCAGTGTATGCTTAATAGCTTAGAAGCTGTAGTTGAGAGCTATGGCAACAAAGAGTTGGCTAGAATATGGTCGTTTGCAAAGAAGGTGAAAATCAGTATTTTTTCGAATATATAATGGCATAGTGGTGTGGACTGAGTTCAATGATACAATTTTACAGGAGTAGCTGTACAGAACATAGGAAGATCTTATTGCCGAAAAGGTAACATCCATTTATTCATTCGTTTGTTATATTTGTTATGTTCATTCTGAATGCCATAATTGATTAATTAAATCCTTTTACATTCATTGGCAAAGACAGACCTGATAAAGATTATGGGTGGTTGGCCAGGATATGGGTTCCAGAAGGGGTAGTTGAATTTTGATAATACGGGGTGTACGCCTACTAATTTGTCAAATTGGTCTTTTACGTCGTAGTTCAGTATGCATCTGTTGGGTTTTTGGTTCCTTGGATCAAGAATTATTCTAAGTGTTGGAACCACGGACAGATTTGATGAAACCACGGACGAAGAATGGAACCATCTTGAAGACAAACCGCGCTAGTAATATTGTGTAACCACGGATAATGTAATGTAACCACTGCTAGTCTTGTATAGTCGGTTTAGTATTCTATATTAGATAAATATGGAAAAGATATTTATCTTGTAGGTTACGTATTGTATTATGTTAAGGACTCCTTAGCCTATAAAAGGAGGTCCTAGGTTAGATTAGATATACACATGTTTTATATCTAAGGTCGATACACTTCAAGGTTGTAAAACCCTAATACTGGTTAGAGTATTAGTATTAATAATAATATTGAGGTGTTGAATGTTTCTTGTTCTTCTTCTTAAGATTAAGTATTAAATTCCGCGTGATACTTAATAAGTCTTTATTCAAGTCGGTTTCTATATATTAGATCGTTTGCTCAACTGGGATCAACAAGTGGTATCAGAGCTTGTGATCTAGAAACTGTTACCAAGAAGAAGCTTTTTTACATTTTGTTTTAG
Organism: Chrysanthemum makinoi; assembly: GCA_910596185.1. Taxonomy (NCBI): domain Eukaryota; kingdom Viridiplantae; phylum Streptophyta; class Magnoliopsida; order Asterales; family Asteraceae; genus Chrysanthemum; species Chrysanthemum makinoi. The sequence goes on along the minus strand of OU343224.1, from coordinate 201,323,741 downwards.
TAAGATAAGATGTACGGCAAACACACATGGTTCTTGCTTCCAAGGTGCCCATGCTCAAGCATGGAGAGTACCAAACGGAGAATGCGAATAAGGCAATATATTTGTATGATTGATTAAGCTCTCTGGGATGTTGTGGAAAAAGGTGATACTCTTCCTAAGAAGGGTGAAGATGGCAAAGATATCTCCATTGTTAGTGAGATCGACAAGGCTAAGAGAAAGATAAAGATTAAAGCTCATAGTATTCTCTCTATGAGAATACCTAATGAATATGCTTTGGACTTTGAACAATATGAGTGCAAGGCGACTTATGGATGCTATAGAAACAAGGTTTGCCGGTAATGAAGCTACCAAGAAATCAAGGAAAAATATGCTCAAGCATGCTTGGAAAACTTCACTTCTCCAGTGGAGAAAAACTTGATGGCACCTATAACAGACTTCAAAAGCTCATAAGCCAACTGAAGTCAGTGGACTACAAAGTTGCTCAAGAAGATATTAATCTAAAGTTCATCAGAAGTTTATCACCCGACTGGGCTATGCATACTGTTGTGTGGAGGAACAAGGATGACTTTGAAAAGATGACTCCGGACAATCTCTACAACAACTTGAAGGTATATGAGTCTGAGAACAACATTGATGGTACATCTTCAACTAGTCAAAACATTGCTTTTGTTTCCACCAATCACAAGAGTTCACAATGTATCACTGCGCCTATGGAATAACCACTATTGCAAACAATACCACTGTTAGTGATAATGTCGTGATGGTGCAATTTGTGCTTTTGGTCGATTTAACTAACATGCTGTTTTTGAATCAAGATCTAGATCAAATTGATCCTGATAATCTTGAAGAGATAAATCTTCAATGGCAAATGGCAATGTTGACTCTTCAAGCAAGGAAGTTTCTGAGGAGGACTGGAAGACAAGTCAAGTATAATGGTCAAAGGAGAGCTGGATTTGATAAAAGCAAGATAGAGTGCTTTAACTGCAAAAAGAAGGGGCACTTTGCTAGGGGTGTAGAGCACCCAAGAGGATAGAAGCATCAAGAAGACTGGCTGAAGTGCTGCTCCTTCTTTAGCATTAGTGGCTCAAGATGGTATAGGTGATTATGACTGGAGTGATGAAATTGAAGAAGGACCCAATGCAGCTTTTCTTGCTAGTGAAGCTTCAAAAGAGCATAACTTTGCTCTTATGGGTTATGCTTCATCTTCGGTTGGATCTGAGGTATCAAATGATTCTAAAACTTCTACTTGTTCTTTTAAATCATGTCAAGATAACTTAGAATTTCAAAAGCTATCATGAGTTTAAGGAAAGAAGTAGAAAAACTGTCTCTAGATAACTTAGGTTATAGAGTTGGTCTAGAAAGTGTTGAAGAAAATCTAAATTACTGTATTAAATATGAGTTTGAGTATGTTGATAAAATTAATATACTTGGTGGTGAAATTGATCTTAAGGATAGAGAGATTAAGATGCTTAAAGAGAAACTAGAAAAGGCAAAAATGTAAGGTAGAAGCCCAAAGAAAAAGAAAAACATGTTGTTGGGGTTGCTAAAATACGGTATGCCGATCTAGTAAATAAGCCAATATGTCAAAATTTGTTCCGGATGGTGCGGTCTTGGTTACAATAATATGCCCCCACCATCTCTTATGAAACATGCACCACCTTCTAAAGAGCTGTCATTTAGCAGTGAATTTAGTTTCAATAAACCTGTAGGTGAAACTAGTAATGCATCACTTAAGATAGGTTCGATAAGTCATCGATGCTCCATCATTGAAGATTGGGAATCAGTTAGGAAAGATAGATCTGTATCAACACAACCTGAGAAGATAGAACCTGTTAAGGAAGTTGATACTAAGCAAACCAACCTTGTGCCTAGATTTGGAGCTCAAATTGCTAAGAAAGTAGTAGAGTACAAGGAAGTACCTAGGCAACAGATGAAAAGATACCTACCTAGGGGAAACCAGAGAAACTTCAATGGACTAATTTCAAACAGGTTAGGAGATGAGTTTCAATGTGTTAAAAATGCTTGTTTTGCATATGGTAGTTTTGAGCACTTACTGAGACTGTTATAAACAGACCACAAGTTTGGAATCATTGGAGGAGGGTAAATCATCAAAACTTTTCAAAGAATACAAACACTCATCTAACAAAAATGATTCCTAGATAATGAGGAATGGAAATACAATTCATTGTTTCCAACCAAAGTGTAAACCAACTGTCAAAGCAAAATATCACCTTGATACAAAAGAAGTTTTAAAAATTCCAAAGGTGATAACCCGACGGTGGTTGGAAACCATTTTTATCTTTGTAAAGGCATCACTAGTTGGCAATGGAAACCTAAGACCAAGGTTTTACATCATGTCAATTGTGCATCAATGGACCTAAAAAAATTTGATTATATTGATGCAGGGGCCAGACCCAAGTCAGTATTGGCTTGGGTCCACAAAAGGAACTAATTTGTTTAATTTCATGTACAGGGCAATCTACAAGATGAGCTAAAAGATAAAGGAGTTTTTGATAGTGGTTGCTCTGGGCACATGACTTGGGATGGGAGCAACCTGGAAGATTTTAAAGCTTTTGATGGAGGATATGTGACGTTTGGTAATGATCCAAAGGGAGGAAAGATACTTAGAGCACATCGAGCAGAGGGAATTTAGACTTTGAAAAGGTCTATCCGTACAGGGACTTAAGTATAATTTATTCAGTGTTTCTCAAATGTGTGATAAGAAAAACTGGGTACTTTTTGGTGAAACTGAGTGTGTGGTGTTGTCACCTGAATTTAAGATGCCTGATGAGAAGTATATATAGCTAAGGATACCTAGGAAGGAAAACATATATTGTTTTGATCTTAAAGATGTAATTCCTAATAGGTCCTTAACCTGTTTGTTTGCTAAAGCATTTGTAGATGAGTCTAAGTTATGGCATAGAAGGTTAGGTCACCTCAATTACAAAACAATCAATAAACTGGTAAAAGGCAACTTAGTGAGAGGGTTACCTTCTAAGGTTTTGAGTGTAAGGAACTGTGTGTGGCTTGTCAAAAAGGAAAACAACATAGACTTGTAAGACCAAAAGCTGTTAACCATTATACAACCCACTTTTATGCTTCATATGGATTTATTTGGACCTACATTTGTTAAAAGTTTGAACCATAAGCAGCATTGCCTAGTTATCACTGATGATTATAGTAGATTTTCTTGGGTATACTTTTTGGCATCTAAGAGTGAAACTAGTGAGATCCTCAAGAGTTTCATTACTAAGATAGAAAATCTAGTAAATCATAAGGTTAAGATAATCAGATGTGATAATGGAACTGAGTTTAAGAATGATGAATCAGTTTTGTGTATTTAAGGGTATAGAAAGACAGTTTAGTGTTGCTAGAACACCACAACAAAATGGTGTTGTTGAAAGGAAAAATAGGACACTAATTGAGGCGCTAAGACAATGTTGTCGAGTCTAAGTTACCAACTACCTTTTGGGCTGAAGATGTAGGCACTGCATGTTATGTGCAGAATAGAAGTAAGGTAGTGAAGCCTCATAACAAGACCCCTATGAGTCTTTACATGATAGGAAGCCAATGATTGCATTCCTAAAACCTTTTGGGTGTCCTGTTACTATTTTGAATACCATAGACTACCTAGGCAAGTTTCAAGAAAAAGCTGATGATGGATACTTTTTAGGTTATTCTTCTAATAGTAAAGCCTTTAGAGTATACAATAGGAGGACTAGAATTGTTGAAGAGAACCTACATGTTCAATTTAGTGAAAGACTCCTATTGTTGAGACCAAAGGACCAGACTGGCTGTTTAACATTGATATGCTAACCAAATCTATGAATTATGAGCCTATCATTGCAGGAACTTCCACTAATGTTGATGCATGTACACAAAAGGATTCTGATGCAGAAGCAATTTCTAAGGAAGCTGATTCTCCACAGGAGTTCTATTTGTTTGAAAAGTGGAAAGCTAGTTCTGTCTCACCCATCATTGATAAGCAAGGTCCCACTGATGATGATGTATTGAATACTGGAGGAAATGTTGATCATCATCAAGATAAGGATGAGTTGTTGAAGGATAACTCAATGTCGGTAGAAAAAGAAAAAAAAATTGTGTAATCCTTCATATTTTTGTGAGATATCTCTCATTTAGACACAGATTTGCTTGCTATATCTAATGATCAACTGGTTGGAGTGCAATTCTGTATCCACGGATAGTTGTTTTCAAACCACGGATAGTGGTCTTCAAACCACTGATAGCATGCGATTGTTTTGGATACTCAGGGGCGTTTGGTAACTTTGGCGAAAGTATATTTATCTCCCCAAATCACGGACAGATCATTTAATTGATCTTCAAACCACTTCATCTTGGCGCTCTCCATAAACCCTACTCACTTTACTTTGCTTAATTCACAAATCCTACAACACTTACATCATCAATCACAATGGCGACCCAGTACTCTCAAACCCATAACCTTGTTGCTAACTTGGTCAAAAACAATAGATCTGAAGGTTTTTATCAAATGATTGATTTCCTTATTCACAGTCCTATTCACTTTACCTTAACTGTCACACCAACCATCCTTAAAGCCTACATACATCAGTTCTTGGGGAATGCTAAGCTTGAGGAGGTAGATGGAGTAGAGGTGTTTAGTTCTCACTGTGGATGATGAAATTTTGCTTGATGAGGAGATTATTAGAAGGGTTTTGAAGTTTGATGATGCTGATGGTGTTGATAATCTTTCTGATGTTGAGATTTTTTTGGATTAGAGAGATTAGGCTATACACAGGGTGAAAAGGTAAAGTTTTAAGAGTCTGTTTTCACCTCAATGGAAGTTTTAATACATACCTTGTTGATGTGTGCGAGTAACAAGACCAGCGGCTTTGATGACTTTCCTTCTAAGATTGCTGACTATTATTTGTTTTTCTGAGGGAAGGAAGTTTAATTGGTCTAGGATGATTTATGAAGGTCTTGTGCAGAACATTAGGAAGAAAGGCAAATATTATTTATATCCTAGGTTTGTGCAATTGATTGTTGAGAGTCAAATTGAAGAACCTATTAAGCATTCTAGAGAATATGAAGTTCATTATATGCTTCCTAAAGTGTTTGCACATATGAGGAATCAAAAGCCAAATGTTCAAATCATAGATGTTCCTTTGTTTCCACATATGATCACTTTGCCTGTTGTTCCTGAGTTTGCTGAAGGTCTTGAAGCCCAACCCTTAGTAACTGAATTCACTGATAGTGATACTCAAACCACTGCTAGTTTACCCCAAACCACTGTTAGTACACTTGCAACAACTGTTAACCCTATTGTGTGGACTAGGAGAAGGAAGGGCACTAAGCTACCTCAGGCTAGTGCTAGTGGTGTTGCTTATGAGGCTGTCACAAGTGGTGGCGGTGACTTGATTGGAAGGGCTTCCACTACTGATTCATGCTTAGATGTTGGTCAGGCTAGTGGAAACATCATTAAGACCAACCTTCGACTCTCTAATGTGGAGAGTTCCTTGGAACTTCACACAGTGGAGAATCCCCACCGGGCTAATACGAGTGCATAGATGTTCAGAGCAAACAGGTGCGATGCTATGTTTTCTATATCCAAGGATTCACCTCTGGAGCGATTAACACATTTCGAAGTGATGAGGATCGATTGGAACATGAACATGAATTGACAGGCCTAATATGGTACATAATAACTTTTCCAATGAACCACCTCTGCACGGCCAACACATGTGTCGAAGTGGGAGGATATTCTTAAACTTTTTAATGAATTGACGGCTAAATGTGCTAAAATGGATGATACAATCTCAAGTCTTCAAGAGTTGGCTATGTTTCAGGGTAAGGAAATTTGGAGGCTGAAGCATAGGATGTTTGTTTTGGAGAAAGTAAGAAGACCTTGGGTTGATCTTTTGAGGAAAATTAGGAAAATGAAAAAGAAGGTGGACTCTCTCCGATCCGAATGTGGAGAATGTAATCAAACAGGAGGAGTGAAGGCATGAATTGGGGAGGTCGTAGATGTATCTATGGAAGAAGTCGTTGATAGTGGAAATCAAGAATTTTTGGTATCTGATAAACATGGGAATGATACAGTTCTTGAAAGTTTGAAGACTGTGGTAGAAGATGAAGTGTCACGGATAGTACTTTTGAAACCACTGCTACAGTTTCAGACATGGCAATTGTACCCACTGCTATCATAACCACTTCCACAATTGTTACTACCATCTCTGTATCACCACCCAAGTCAAAAGAGGTTGAGAAAGAAGCTGCAAGTACACTGATCAATCCAAGTAAAACCTCATATAATCCCACACCCATCATTGCACCTGTTTCTTCTCTTAAATCTACTGCAAACAAATCCAAATGTAAAAGTTTAGTTATTGGTGGGCCTTTGAAGAAGAAGGTGGCTCAACCAGATATTGGAAAAGGTAAAGGAATTGCAGAACCAAAGTTGAAGTTTAAAAGTAAAGAAGAACATATTGCTTATGATGAAGAGTATATAAGAAAGATGTTAGCTGAAGAACAAGCGCTTTAGAAAAGGAAGCAAGAAGAAGAAGAGGCTAGTCAGAAATGGTTAGCTACATGGTATGAATCACAAAACTACCTTCAAGCTTCAAAACAAATACATGATGAGTATCTTGCACAAGAATGGGCATTGTTAGATGATGAGGAAAGAGCTAGACTTTTGGGTGAATGGGCAAGGAAGATTAGTAAAGAAAGAAAGCAAGTTATAAGAAAGAAACCTCCTACAATTGCAGGATGAGGAATGTATCGATGAAGATTATTAAGAATTCAGGCATACATATTCCTGATAATCTTAATAAATGTTCTTTTGAAAGAATTCATGAGCTTTATTTGATGTGTATGAGGGTTAATAATGATAGTTTCGGCCCAATGAAAAAAAAGAAGAAGAGTGGATTAAAGGTAATCTAAAGAGAAAATCTGAGGTTCATGATGCATCTGGTTCTAAAAGATTGAAAGAAACTGAAGATAGCAATAAAATTATCTTTTATGAATATGAGCTTAAAGGGAGTAAAGGATGTTGGAAAATTCAAAGACTCAATAATGAAGTTTCTGAGTATAATCAATTTTCACAGATGTTACAGTATTTTGATAGAGATGATTTGCTGAATCTTTGGGAGCTTAATAGGAATAAATATGGTGATGTACAACCAGATGATTATCATGAGAAAATGGTTTATCATCACTTGAAGATTTTGTTTGAGCCTACTCATGATGAACCTGAATGGAAAGGACTCTGCAATGGACAAGTTACAGAATGGTTTGTATATCAAACTTGTGGAGTTCATGTTTTAACTGTATCTAGAGAAGTTATTCATATGTTGGTAGAAGCCGATTATCCTCTTGAATAAGTATCAAGTTATTACTCGATGATGAAGCCCGGTATTATCAAGATGTTGATGCCCTATGATGGTCAAGCTTACAATTTGTTGATGAAGTATGAGAAAATTCTTAAATCTAGTAAGTGTTTGACTACATCCTCCAATTCAGATGTTTTGAGCTTAAAGGAAACTTGAGAATTCTATTTGAATGTATCAAGTTTAGGGGAGGATTGTTGGGTTTTAGGTTCCTTGGATCAAGAATTACTCTAAGTGTTGGAACCAGGACAGGTCTTGATGAAACCACGGACGAATTTGATGAAACCACGGACGAAGAATGGAACCATCTGCTGAGAGACAAACCGCAGCTAGTAATATTGTGTAACCACGGATAATGTAATGTAACCATTGCTAGTCTTGTATAGTCGGTTTAGTATTCTTATTAGATAAATATGGAAAAGATATTTATCTTGTAGGTTACGTATTGTATTATGTAAAGGACTCCTTAGCCTATAAAAGGAGGTCGTAGGTTAGATTAGATATATGTATGTTTTATATCTAAGGTCGATACACTTCAAGGTTGTAAAACCCTAATACCGGTTTAGAGTATTCGTATTAATAATAATATTGAGGTGTTGAATGTTTACGTTCTTCTTCTTAGATTAAGTATTAAATTCCGCGTGATACTTAATAAGTCTTTCTTCAAGTCAGTTTCTATATTAGATCGTTTGCTCAACTGGGATCAACACATACGCATGTAACTGCTTTAGATCGGAGTTCTTTTAATTTGATTGGCTCAACTCGATCATTTGATCAAGGATGACAATAACATAAACCAAGCTGTACGGGTAGAGGATAGCTTATTTTCAGAAGGCATTTGGCGTATTCACATGTTCTTACGGGCTGTTTGGATAGGTTAATTTCAGCAACCATTTTTGTCTAATGACATGTTATTAAGATTTTTTTGGCTACCACATTTGAGCAACCATTTTGGCATCATAACATGTTCTTGGCGGTCGCTTGATAGCATGTCCTTAGCAGAAATGTTGTCCCACGTTTCACAATGAGATAACTTTAAGTTACATGGATGATAAGTTTGTGGGACAAGTTACATAGAATATGCGAAGATATGTTGGAGTATTTCCTTATGCGGGTTTGGAAGCCGAACGTATGGTTTGGGGGTCAACCGGCAGGCGCAGCCGTATGCTGCCAGCCGGGAGTGGGGCTAAAAGGGTAGATTCGGGGTCTGCAATAGGGCTGTGGGTGGGTCTGGATCCAGAATGGACCCATGGGCATGGTTAAATAAACGGGTAGGGTTCTATGTTTAAACGCGAAACCCGAATCGACATTTAGTTGTTGAAACGCACGTGCTGCCAACATTGATTGGTTATACTTGAACAGGATAGTAACTTGAGCTTAAAGATGATAAATATATATATATATATATATATATATATATATATATATATATATATAGAGAGAGAGAGGTTGATCAAATAAAAGTATATTTGAAAAAGGATAAAAGGGTTAAAAGTGTAAGATTTGTAATTTAATTATTGCGTATTTAAGACATTTAACCATCTCATTTAACCCTCTTTAAACACCTATTTATTCTCCAATTTGATCAACGCTTTCTTTCATGCTTTAGTTAGTTATTTTGTTTTTGAGGGTGATGTTTAAGTATTAATGGATTGCAAAATAATTGTATTTTTGTTGTGTGCTTAACTTTAAACTTTTGTTTTTATGTTAATATATTATAAAATTAGGTGTGCCAAAAGACTTTATTTGTCATTAAAAGTGTCTCAAAAAAGTTCAGTACAAACGATCAAAAACATTTTAGTGCACCACTTAATTTACTAAAAATAGTGTGTGTCACTATATAAATATCAAGAAATTTAGTATGACATTACAAAGTCAAAAAATTGTGTGTTACTATGTATAAAGAAAGTGTCATAAATAAATTATCAAAAATCCTCATAAATTTAATAAAAATAAATAATGATAAAGTGTTTGAGTTTAAATAAAATGAATGGAATGATGAATAAATGAGATGGAATGAATAAGGATGGAATGGAATGTGAATGGAATGGAATGAAAATTAGTAATTAATGGATTGTTTTAATGACTTTGGTATCCTTATACATAATGGTATACAACCATTCTTTATTTTGAACATTTACATTTTATACCAAAATGATCTCACACACAAGTTTAACATTAAAACAAAACAATCTAATGGTTCATATGCCTTCTTATTTTTTTATCTTAAGTTACTTTCTACACTACCAATCATATATATATATATATATATATATATATATATATATATATATATATATATATATAATATATAGATGCTGAGATTAAAATGCTACTTTGATCCTGCTGCAGCCACGCCATATTTCCATGTCATCATTGAATACATGTGGCATTTTTTTAATACATGTGGCAATTCCACTTGACATCCCGTGCTACGTCATAAAGCTATGTAATCGTATTTAATGCCAAATAAGCACATTTAATTTCATGTCATCACAATATTAAATCCATCTATGCATGCATTCAATTACCTAAAATTCGGATATTGTTTAAAAAATTAGCCACTAGCAAGAATTGAACCTAGGGTGTTGGTAACATTAACAAACATGATAACCACTAGACTAACTCATTTTTTGAATTATATCTTGGAAGTGTAAATTTATAAACCCACGACCAATTATCCACCCTGTCTATTCCTTAATTATAGTTTTACAATCTTTTTAATAAATATCGATCTTTTATTTATTCATCACACAAAATCCCTAATATCATTCATATATACCTTTTTTTTTCTCAAAACCCTAATATCATACATCCTTTTTATTTACAGGCTTATCAATGAATATGATAGAGAAGTCAAGGAATTGGAATATATACAGCTGATGTAGACACCAAGACACTTAATGTGAAAAAGCAATCAATGGTACACTCTCATCTCAAACTTGTTATTCTACTATATGCATTATTGAAATGTTTATAATACATGTTAATGTTACATATCAATGGAATGTTTATAATACGGTTCATTATTTTTACATGTTTTAATGTCAGGTTTAGTATCTAATGATTTTTCTTGGCACTGATTTATCTTCCTTTGTGTTGCAGCATGAATGGGTTAAATATGAATGTTCTTTGCTGCTGCATAAAAGAAGTAAGGCTAGCATGCAATTCTTTTTATTATTCTTTATTCACTTTTTTGTTTTTGTTTTATGGTTCGTGAATTAGGGTTATTGAGATACTATTCAACTTAATACTGAGCATAATTCCATAATATCTAATCATGTGTGATTCCTATAAGTTTCTTTATTTTGATTATAATTGTGTGATTCATTGTTGATTTTTGTTTAGGGTTTTTGTCACCGCATATGCAGTTAATACAAAACTATTGTTTCTTATGAGTAATGTTTGAAATCTCATGCTATTTACTGAATAGTAAATTATATCATTAATAACAAGCATCAAGTAAAAACTTAATGCATGCACTTTTGGTATGTTGGGTATATGTTTCAAGTAGCCTATGAACTAAGTCATGTTAATCTTTAATGTTCGATTATTTGTGCAGGTAATCTATTTAATCATGTGATGATACATGGCATCATGAGGTATGTTTTTATTGTAGTTGTGGTTCGACAATATTGGATTTTTTTTCGGCTTTTTCTTTAATCAGTAGAGCCTGCTCTCATAAAGCCTGAAGAGAAGCATAAATGGCATTATGAGGTATGTTTTTACTGTAGTTGTGATTCGACAATATTAGACTTATTTTTGTGTTGGTTTCTTCTTTAATCAGCCGCAAAGGCGCATTAGTCAACTGCATCAGATGGTACTAGCTCATATAGATAACCTCAATTAAAAAGTGATAAATCTAATACACACAAATTGAAAGTACATTCATACCAATAATCCCTTCACGACACCATACAAGGGAATACTTTGTTCGATTAACAAACAATCAAAGATTTTATTCACAAAATTTAACATATGCATTGTACCCTAATTTGTACATGAAAACTAATAGGCCTAATGGTTTTGGTTTCACTCAACAAGAAATCACATATGTTTTAGATTGTTTCAGTAACATCTACATCGTATTTAGTTTGGAATTAAGCTGAAGCTTAATAGAAGATCTTATTATTTTCTTCATAGGATGTCATAGCAACTCTGAAAAATTCAATAAGTAGTTTGTAATTAAGCTGAAGCTCAATAGAAGATTTTATTATTTTCTCACAGGATGTGATAGCATCTCTGGAACACTGAGTTGAACAAGAATTTCAAGTAAATTTTTTTTTTCTGCAAGCTAAATTTAGTGATCCATTTATTATACCAACTACAATTTGTAACCAACCTCATACATGAACATGCTAATAGTGCTGTTATTACTGCCAAAAAACTGGAACTAACACAGAACTACGGGTTGTTCCTGTTGACATTCAAATGATGGTTGTGAAGAGGCAATTAGACAAGGTGATTTGACCATTTATTTGCAACATATTATGAGTAATATGTTGCAATTACATATATTCACTATCAGGTCCTTTTCAATTGTATTGTTATATTCGAATTCCTTATACTAATTCAATGATAGCTACTACCATTGTAGGTGCACATAGACAACAAATGCTGACTCATTCGAGCCCACATCAGAATACTCTCCAACGTATTGAATCATAGAAGGTTATGCAACTACTGCTTCATAACATCTTATGGATAATATTTGTAAAAAAAAGCTTAAATCTTTGTCTATTTATGGGCCAAACATGAAAAATGTGTCTTATGATAGTCAAATAACACATATCAAATAATATAAACAGACCATGTTACACTTCACAGCTATTTTTTTCTTTTTCCATGTCCTCTGAAATTGTGCTCTCAGTTTCAAATGGCCTATACTAACTCAATCACAATTGCTACCATTGTAGGTATGAATACACAAGAACACTAGGCAGACACATTTAGTCATACAAGGTTATGCAACTACTCTTTGATAACATGTTATGGATACTATTTGACAGAAAAATAGTTAGTTTTGGTGTATCTACTGATCAAACACAAAAACATGTGGCTTATGACAAATAAATAGCCCATATCATATACTATAAACATATCATCTTACACTTAACAATTGTTACTTACTTTTTTCACGTCCTTTGAAATTGTGCCACCATTTTGGAACAGCTTATACTAACATGATAACAGTACGCTATCATTGCAAGCACAAACAGATGCCAAACGGAGAGCTGTTCTACCTCACATCACAATAGTGTACACGCACACTCAGTCAAACGAGGTTATGCAACTACTGAATCATAACATATTATGAATAATGTGGATTGTTTACGGAAGGCCGTATCTTGGCGGGGCAGCCATACCTGGATTGTGGTTGCAGCCATGGTGAGTATTTGGTATTGAAAACTGATTTTATAGGCTGCTATAAACTGTGGTCATAATATTTTTCACAAGCTGTGTATAGGCTACGGTCATAAATACTGATTTCATACATGCTATAAGCTGCGTTTTACTTGGGCGTGATGATCCTTCAACTCTGTTGTCATGTATTTTGACTAAAAGTCATCACTCAAATTTTGCCACAAACCATTTTGCAGGCCAACATTCTTAGGAATGGTGAAAAAAGGAGCAGCGGAGCAATTCTCAGCAGTACCGTACCTAGCCAGGTTGGTTATCATTGTTTTGAGTGGTGGATTTATGGAACTGAAATACCAGGTAATTAAGGGGGTGTTTGGATGAGCTTAATTTACCGGTTTACAAGTTGATTTGTATTTGGAAAAGCTTATGACCTCATTTTTATGGTTTATGAAGTTATTAGGTTGAACTTTTGTACTTGAATAAGTAGATAAGCTAAACTTGATAAGCTTTTTCTTAACCACCCAATATCACTTCATTGCTTAAGTCTAGACCAATAACCTAACCACTACTTCTGCAGGTAACACCTCCCCATGTGCAACAATCTATTATGCCATTAGTATTCAAGAAGCCAACTTATTTGAAATTATAGAACCGAAATAGAGATTATCATTCAGTTGGATCAAAACTGATCGCTGATCATTTCAACACTATAAAAAACATCTAACGAAAGCATGCAAAAGGGTATGAGGAAAACGTAAAATAGAGATGGGTTCTCATTGGTTATATCCCACAACATATTCTTTGTTCAGTATATATGGAATGGTTTCCGATATGGGTAAAAGGAAAATGGCCGGTGACTATGCCCCGGAGTTGTCAGCATACTCCATCCTCAATAGGGACAAAGGGTAATAGTTGAAAGTTTGGGTATGTAGTTTTTCTAAGGCAATGTGTCCCTATTGTGTTTAGTGAGTAGATGTTGAGAGTGAGTCTGAAAGTTAGTGTTAGAATAGATAAGTACGGTAAATATCTCTAACATTGGTAACTAGATGATACAGAAGGTCCAAAATAGCTGGAATGGTGGTTGTGGTTGGGCCAAAATGTGAATGTTGTTGGACCAGCTATTCAAAATGGTTTATTGGATTTTTTTGTATGAAGATGACTCTATGACCCCCGAAAATCCATGGGCACATTGTAAATCACTGGGTGAACCAAAACTAATAGTAGCACCAATGGTCGATAAATCTGAACTTCCCTTTCGATTACTTTGTCGTAAATACATCGGCGCTGCTATACCATACACGATCATCATGTGTGTTGCTTTTGTTATATCTCAAATACAATCAATATTTTAATGGCACCATCTTTTATGCTCAAATACTTATATCTTTTTCTTTTACAGTTATATCTCTTTACTACATTATAAAACATCTATTTATCGTTCTTTTTTTTTAATTTTTTTTATATTGTCCTTTAAGCCATATTACGTAGTCCTAATAATTTATTCCATTTATTGTCGTGTTCTTGATGCTCTTTTCCCCTCGGTGCTTCGTGGGAAATGTGTCACTAATGGTGCATCTGGCTGTGGAAAACGGTGACTACAGGACGAGCATCTTTTTCTCCAGCCATACTATGATTCACAATTGCAGCAATTTATTATTTATGTATACATTCTTTGGTCATCTCATACTGCCACCACTTACCAGCTAGACAAGAAAAGATCACATGTGTTAGTGGCCAGATGCAATATGATTTAATCAAGGAATCACACATTTGGTCTTCTCTACAAGATTTTTTGACGTAGTTGTATTTGTTTTCTTGATTTTCAACCTGGAATTTTATTGCTTGAACATCATACATGTTTGGAATCCTGTAACAAAAGGGAACCATCTAAGCAGTATGAAGAAAAATCTATCACGATTTGAGGGTTTTAATGCTTTTTATATGTTTTTGTGCAAGTTGTAATTATAACATCTAAAGATAAATGATCATGATCTTCCCATGAACGTTTGTCATGTAATGTTTCTTTGATCTATTACTTAAAATTATGCATTCTTCTAATTAAATAACATCATATGTCTTGCAAAAGTTTATCGATAATTGGAGTTATGAGATTCTGAATTTAGTTACGATAAGAATACACGAAATGTTCCTTTCAATGTAGAATAAGATTCTGAATTGCTTACGAACTAAAGTGACCAAGTGCAAACTACTAATACCGATAACCCAAATGTTGACTTCGGTCTCGCTTGAATCAATGTTCTTACTCTTGTCCTAGCATCTCAGAAGCCAAGGTACATGTTTATTCTTTATCTTTCTGCAACAATGATATTTCGCGTTGAACTTTGAGAAACCAAAAGTTGTTCCAGCAAACCTATCAATGCCACTTATGTCAACTCATTTACTCTTTTTATGGTAAGTAACCAACCCTTGGAACATTTTAGCTCTCTAGCTGGTGAATCCCTTCTTTTCCTGACTATGCAACACTTTCTTACTTTAATGTGAGGCACGTTTTTGCTTTAGTATGAGTCAGCTGTCAGGCAGAAAAAACATATCTCAACAATACCCAAGTCATCAGACACTTGGGCCAAAGGATTTCATTCTATGTAGCTACATTGTATATCAGGTTATAAACTGAATCATTTAGTGGTAAATATCTAGCCATATTGACAACTAAGGGCCTTTAACTCATTAGCTCATAAATTACGTCAACCGGGTTTGTTTTATGAATGTGGAGAGCGAAGTGAAACATGAGGTATGAGTCCCCAACTTGATTTATAGTCTTTGAACTGTCAATGTCACTAGATAAGTAGATATGCACAAGTTTGTGATATAACCATCACTGGTTAATTGATTATTTATAGTAGTTGTCTAGATTATAGACCTTTGGCTCAAGTGTGACTCCTAGAGTCATGTGACATGGGTGTGGCAGGGATATGGTTTTATCCTTGTATCCCTTTCTTAGGCACTTGAAAAAAGTGTCGTTTAAAGATCTCATGTTAGTTCGTGAAAAAACTGGTCCGTCATTTATTAGCACCATTAAAAAACACAATGGTCACTCACTTTCAGCCATAACTTCTTTTTTATTGATAACTCTTAGCAATATTCTTTATGAACTTTCATTTTCTGATGTGAACCAAACTACGTTTCTCTTTTTTCATACTATTAGCCTTATACAAGTAATTTCGTGCAGCAACATAGGGACAAGTAGTGTACATCTTTCAAGAATTTTTTGGTAGCTTGAACGCCATTTTATTGTTTTAACCGTTGTTAGATCAGAAAATAATAATCTGTTTGTGTCACTTCCAAGCACACCCTTAAGAAGTTCCGTGAAAAATATTGTTTCAATTTTTATGACAGATTGGTCATAACTAAGACCTGATGAAGATGTATTACGGAGAATGTGGATCTTCCACCATTGGTTTTTGGTTATGTTTTTAAACTAAAATAATGTCTATGATAACTCATGTTTTGCAAGACCTCCGTTATCGATATATTAACATTGATCTCTTATTACAATAAGTAAAAACTAACCTAATGCATTTTGTTTAAAATATGAAAGATAAAATCTTCTGCCAAAGAGATCGATTTGGTAGAATGGAAAGGAGACATGCTTGCAGTTGGTGTGACCGAGAAAGATATGACAAAAGATGGGTCATCAAAATTACAAAATCCCATCTTGAAAAAGTTGAATTCTCAACATGGTGTTTTATTGTTCCAAGTATCCATCGAGGAAGATTTCACTGGAAAATATGGGCACTCAACTGTTCTTAGGCTTTCAGGTTCTGAACCCAAACAGGTCAGCTTATTTGGGCTTGGAAAGTACACTCTTGGTCCATCTACTTGGTCTATCGAGTCTTGGTGATTATGTTGCCTCGGCAGCAAAAGCTTATCCGATGCTTGATGTGGCAATCATTCTTGCTTCTCTAGAAGGCCTGACTCCTGAACTGAAGCTTACGTCTTCATCAGCAATATTAACTGGTAATTATACTCTTTTTCCCATGTCAATGCATACATATGTTATTGTGAGAGGCTTATTCATCTGGTCCCATTGAACTTTAATGCTCTTGAAAATAAGGGCAGTTCTTACCCATGTCTTTATGGATGGGTTGATTTGGGTTTGGACTTACGAATTATATTTGACCGATCAAACATACATAATCATGAATTTAGCTCAAAAGGAAAAACGGGTCAAATGGGTTGAAATCGGTTAACCAGTCACAAAATTCCTGGATGTATTTCTAATGCATAAAGCTTCCTATTTCACTCTTTTAATGAAAATTATCATCAAAATAATATCATTTCTGTAATCATATTTGTAACACTATAGAGTTTGATTGTTGTGTTGTATGGTGAGCTAGGTATATTACTTGGAACTTATGAGGATAACCGATTTAAGTCGGAATCCAAGAAGCCTACTCTAAAATATGTTGACTTTGTTGGTCTTGGATTTGGAACTGAGAAAAGAAACTCAAGTACTCGAGGTCCTACGGTTGAGAATGGAACCGCTGTGAAAAAAGCGAAAGGTACTCATTAACAGTGAAGTGAAATATATTCGTGTCCTTTTGACATAAAAAACTGGTATATGAGCTACTATCTCAGATTCCTTGTTTAAAGGCTCTATATAAGAATTTAGAATTGCTTAAAGTAAGTGTCCATTTTTTTGGTTGTAACTCTGTTGTCTTTTTAGGTGGTTGTACGCATAGTTAAGTACGTATAAGGTGACACACGCAGGATCCAGGTTTCTTTTACTTACATGATTGCATCTGCTTGTGATTTTCATCCACAAGACAGGATTAGCAAGCAGGTAACTTTAGTTCTGGTGTTAATCCATATTTTGTTACATATATTGTTGAAGGCGTGTGGCAGATATGATTTAGAGGATGTTTGGATAAGTTTTTTTGAAATAGTTTATGATTTTCCAGGAAAAAAAGGCTTATTAGATTATAGTTTATTAAAATAAAATATAGCATACATTGTTTGGATTGGCTTATAGTTGCAAAAATGTGATAAGTTAAAATCATCCTGACATAAGAAATTTAATCTAAAAAAAAGGGTATCATCTTTTTTAGTATTATTATTTTACTGTCGTTTTTGTGTCTATGGTAGCTCAATCTACCAGCTACCACAACTTACAACAACAAGATAAAAGTAGTCCAAAAAAGGGGTGTGTAAGTTGATGAAATATTCTATAAGAGCTAATGTGGGATCTTGCATTTGCGCATTTTCAGTGGGAGTAATAGAGAACTTAGCAAAGTGTGGCTTCTGGTCGAGTTCTTATTCAGACATTAATTTTAGGCTCGAGCTTAACTCACATTTAATCAAGGTATGTACGGGCTATTATTTATTTTCATTATTATGTTGTAGGGTACACCGACAAATGAAGCTTAGAACATTTGTCATGACTGTGATTGAAACACGAGTTTAAGACATTAGGTATCTACAAGAGATCAGTCTAGAAGATCTCTCTTAACATTACAACATACACGACCACAAGGATTTTCGATATACGGGTGAATGTATTTGTGAGTAAATTTCAACATTAATGAGGTTTTACTGCATATTATTTGGCACCCCTTAATGAGAATATGTAAGTAAATTTATGTGAAAAACCCCTTTTTGTTTACTTCAAGACTAAATGTAAAAACACCATGACGACCAAGTAAGAATCGCAAAGTATTTTTACGTATCTATAGACATGTGTTTACTGCAATTCATATTTTTTGTTGAACTGATTTAGTGTGAAATTTATGTTAGACTAGATGATTAACATTGATATGGTTCATCTGTGTTTGAGTTGAAACATGCGTTTGGATCCAAACAAAGTAACTATACAAATCTCTCAGGTAAGTAAAGTTGTCATTTTTTATGTATACCCGTGTATGGACCTCAATTGATGTTTTTAGAATCATGGTATGATGAGGTGTTGTTTACAGAATGGAAGAAACAACTAGATCGTGATATAGAAACATTGAAATCACTATTAAATATTGTCAGCATCCATGCAGTGAGTATCTCCTCATAAAAGGTACTTTTTCCTGCAGACCATCACTTAAGAAAATTTGTATCTACTTGGATGATTCAATTTTACATCAGAGTTTGCTTACAAAATGCATGAAACATCGTAGAGGTAAAAGAATGGGTGAGTCCGATGGGTTGGGTAAACGGGCAAATAATGGTTTGGGTCAACTTGGCTACTTATTTGTATGGGTCAATAGATCGGGTTGGGTTGAGATTTTCTCCCACATGAATAAATATTTTTATAAATTATTGTGGTGTTAAATATGATTATAAAAATCATACTGTTACATTACTAATCGAATGATTCCAAAGGATACATCTACTTATGAAATTTATTATTATTTTGATTCGTTACCCGTGTTTATTTATTGATACCACTTAGACCGGATTCACCAAATAAATGGTTAAAATTGCTACCTCCAATGATTCATTTTCTACTTGGTTTTGATTTCTTGATTTTAGGTTCTTAACCGAGTCGGTCTTGATTGCATTAACCTTTACACTCTGTGTGTAAAAGATCAAACATTGACAAATGACAATGAGTACATCTTCTTTCTATATGTATGTTACCGTATTTCCCTTGACTATGTAAAGCTTTCCGCTAATGTCTACATTAATTTATTTTTGAAAGGTGTGGAGTAGGTTATAGGATGAGCTTTGAGTCATCACTTTATGTAAATTGAAGCTTTTATATCTAAAGGATGCCAAACATGTGCTTTCTAATGAAAGGTATCAGCACTTAATTTATGTCATATGTTTGATAATAAATAAATAAACAATAAATAAGTTTTTTTTTTCACGTAATACGTGTTTCATTTTGTTTTTTAGTACATTTATTCATTATTGTTTACCTTTTCCTTTCTGTCTCGCAGGATCTACGAAGTCAGGTTAAAATTACACCTGCTTTAAGTGGTGCAGGTGTTGTTGAAGATGTTCGAAAAAGATTAAAAGTTGGTGATACTTCTGAGGCAATCTACGTTGGTAGTGCAACAAGGCCACGTGGATACGCAACTGGTATAACTATACTTAAACCCAATTTCAGTTCAGGAGTAGTTAATTGCTTAACAGTATACATAACAAGTAAGTTCTTCGCTATAAAATATTGGGGTTTCGTGACTTATTTGTATATTTTATGTTGTTACAGGAACAATGCCATCACGACTGTGACAAAGAGATCAAACTTATTGCGCAAACCAAGCCGTTATGTTAAAGGCAGCTATGACACCAAAGCCATGGTTGTTTGTCGGATTGGGTAATCCCGGGATAAGTATAAAGGAACAAGACACAATGTATGTTCCTAAGTTAACCTGTCACAACTCACAACTAATTTTGGTCAGCCTTCTTATACATCTACTGCTCATTCTTCGTCGCTCACATTACTAGATATTGGCAACCAATTTGGTAATTTCTTACTCTTTTAATTAACAACTTTGTTTTAGGTTGTTGTTTCATTGTGTGACCAAAAAACAGTAATTAGTGATGGCGATTACGTTTACCAACTGATCATTGACAAGATACACGTGCGGGTATTTTCTTACTTAATCAATTTAGTTTCAATAATAAAATTATGGCTCCTAAAATCTTCTACCTAACTTTTCAAGGAGGGGATACAGGTGATTCGATTTCGTCCACTCATCGGGCCGGTTAGTTACTTCCATATGTAGGAGGGATAAAGGTATGCAAGGTCAAGGATTGGGTCAAAACGGGTATCTTGGGTTTTCGTGAAGGTGACAGTAATTATATGCAGGTGTATGGTGGAGTAACAGTTACATTGTTTTCTGTTTCCATAGTAAAAACCATTTATAAATCAGATTTTTTAGTATATAATTGTTCAACTTAACCCTAAAAACAAAAACGAAAAATTAAAATACTTACCTTCTTTTAGCTGTTTTATGGATTATGGTAACATCAATTATAGATCTTTACCGTTTCATTTGACTTTTAATTATTTTTTAGTATATTTGTTCTACTAAATCCTAAAAATAAAAACCACAATTCATACCCGTCCATCGGACGGGTTTTGACACTAGTATATATATATATATATATATATATATATATATATATATATATATATATATATATATATATATATATATATATATATATATATATATATATATATATATATATATATATATATATATATATATATTTGTATATTTGGGAATTTCATATATCTCCAAAAGTTTTGATTGCAGTTTTGTTTTGTTTTTTCAATTTTTGTTGTTGATAATAGATTCCATTTGAAAGTTTCTATTTTGCGATTTTGTTCAGGAAAGATGAAAAGAGATGAGTTCAAATGTGGTTGACAACGGAGAGGTGAATGGGAAAAACGGGTTGTCGCTGTGGTTAATGGTGTAGGAAAAGTAGTTTCAATCTTCAATGAAGCTGGTATTACCATGGTATGACACTTTAGTTTGCGCTTTACATAACTTGAGTGACCAATGGGCTGAAAATTATGTCACACTTACCAGACTACGTCCCCTTTAAAACTACTTTTAGCCAGGTTGGGTCCATGGTCAAAATTAGTTTTTTCAAAGATTTTTACAAATCGAGATTTTATTAAAAGACAACTAATGCAGTTCGTTATATGACCACTTAACTTATATTTCAATACAAACGTACATATTTATTTAGATACATCCAGTGTATCTATACTAGCATATACATAGTACATGTGTATGCAGTTGCTGTTTAGTATATAGATATAACGAGTATGTTAGTCTTGCAAGGAGTAATTGATTGTCCTTACACTAGCAATACATTTCCAAAAGTATGTTTGATTCATTATATTTTAGTGCATCGGTCATGATCAGCTATAATGTTTCTAACTAAATCCAACTTGCTTTGTCATTTGATTTGTGTACCATGTATGAGCTGACGTTCATAGTATCATAGTATAAGTTTGATTCTAGCTGCATTTAATATGTTTGTTTTGACTTCTAGCTGGGTTGCTTCATTGTATTTATTGAAAGCAGTTTGTTTGAATTTGACTGAGGTTTGGTCTCTTTTTGTCTTTGCCTTTATGAGCATGTCATATAAACCTATGAGGTGTTGCTGAACTCTCAGAAAGTCAACTGAAGAAGATTCGGGTGAGAGTGATCTTCATTCCATTGAATTAAACATGGATAATAATAACAAGAGCTTTAAATGGAATCATGGTCATAATTATAATAAAGCAGCAGTTGATGATGAAATAAAATTGAGGAATTTGGTTAATGCAAAAGCATCAAGAAGAAGTACTTCATCAATTCTAGAAAATTTCGTTGAAGTTGAAAAGTTAACTCCAAGAAGAAGCCATGGGGATGATTTGCTGAGATATAAATCTGTCAAAGGTCTTAGGGACCGGATTATGACCAATCTGAAACCACAAATGTCAAGAGACTTTGACAGTTCGGGTCACGGGAGCGGGTCAAAATCAAGAGGTGAAATCATTAATGGTAGACGATCTAAAAAGTAGCTTCAATTTCAACCCCGTTTGTAGTCAACTGCTACTGCTAATAACCATCCTAGATGATCATTATTGCACAACCAGGTTCTCTGAAGCTCATTCTAAGAAGATCAAGATGGGTAAGAAGTTAACTTATTTAATATTTATTGTGTTGAAACAGTTACACCAAAACCTTGAGTTTGTAGTATACAAGTTTCAAATTTTGTAGAGTTTTGCCAATCCAAGTGATTTTCCCTGTACAAAACTTATGTTTAACCGTAATTATATCATGCTTTTATATATTATGAAGAAATTTGTGATTCTGTTTGCAATTTTGGATTTTTAGAGGTACATGCTGCAAACTTGCAATGCAATTTTAACGGGTATAAAGAATGTTTCCCAGATCAAAAGAGTGCATCTATCAAGATTTTAACTTTGACTAAATTGAAGTCAAAGATTACTGATATTCTTGATGATGGTGGGCTCATTTGTATAATTTGTTTTATAATCTTTGTTGTTATCGTTGGGGTTCACTAAATTAGCATTGTAGTGTGTTGCGCTTAGACAAAAAAATAGACCGAGTATACTGTAATTTAGCATTTTGAGTTAGAGTAATATGTATCTGCATACTATAATTATTAGACTCAATATTTCTTTAAAAGGAGCGTTTGGGATTTTTCCCCATTTAAATACAAACTATCTTAATTTACATCACATGCAGCGTTTTGGATTTTTCCCCATTCAATTTGGATTCCTACTATATTTTCGAAAATATCTTAAATGAAAAAAACGGTAAAAAAACCCCGTAACAAAATAAAAACCGTGAAGACAACCCGATCGCACAACAAAAACAATTAACATAACACTCCCGCAGCAACGCGCGGGCTACCCAGCTCGTATATATTTAAAAGGTAGAATTGTTGTCTTTGATGAACAGTTGTTCGGTTTGCGTTTCGACGGTGGAGATGTACGAGTTTTGTGGTTTTAACAGCTCATATTTGAAGTGTCACTATTCATGTTCACTGTAGAATAAACATTGCACCATTTTCTCTATTGTTGGTGGCAAATATTAGTAAAGAAATTAAACCATTCTCTGAATCTCCTCTCCCTCTTTCTTGAAGCTTCTCGCAGTCTCTCTCTTTATTATCAAAATAATCACATCATCTTCTCCATCTCATATCATCTAAAAAATCATGGCATCAAATCCGATTATATCTATCTCTCTGTCTAAACAGGTTAACCCCCCCCCCCCCTTTTTTTTTGTCTTTTTTGTTACGATGTTCACGCAAGTAGAATTTGAGGGTTTTAATTAGGGTTGATAACATTATGGATTTTCAAATTAGGGTTTGATTGTAATTTGGACATTTTCTTTTTTTGGTCCTAAGGATTGATAGGGTTTCTTTTTTGGTCCTAAGGACTGATGATAGTACAATAGTTGTACAGTTCCAAAAATAAAGAATAGAAGAAAGGGGAATGTGTGATGAGACTCTTTAACAACATGATTTATTAAAAGCAAAGCCTAAGATGACAAATTGACAATGCACCACCACAAGGATCAAGTAAGTCTAGCATCAGTGAATTTTCTTTCTTCAATGTAGGATTTCAAGTGGCCAGGTATCTTTTTTATGTTGTTTTTCTTTTTTCTTTTTGACTTTTGGTTTTTGTTGTTGTTGTGAAATTAGGTCTGATGTGATGTCTTTGTGTTTCAGTTTTCGTGTTTGCTTCTTTATCGGATATGGGTGCAGTGATTATTGGGTAAAGCACAAACTAGGACTGGTATGTTTTTATGTTACCGGATTTCATGGATTTGCTTTCGTTGTGTTTTAAGGTTTTAGGTGATGTTTGGAGTAAACCAAAATGGCTAATGATGTGAGAAACATCAGCTTTAATGGTTTCACGGGTTCTATGGCAGGCACATTAGAAAGAACCGAAGGCAATGAATCCTTAAGGGGGGACAAAAGTATCACATTAGTGCCCTTAGATAATTGGTGAAGAATACGTATCAGTAATCTTATGAAGGTAAAACAAATGTAAGCCTTTTACAGCTTCTATGGTTAATTTAGCTCCTTATTAGTTTTCCGTTAGCGGATATGTTTTATTGCAGTCATTGTCGTCTGTTTGGTACTGCTACAGATATACATAAATTTAACTCCTTATTCGTTTTCCATTACCTAGTATGTTTTATCAACTTTACCACTTAAATAATTACAAATAAACATTTCTAAAGTGGTTACATTTTGTTTAAATATAGGTTAACCATTACTGTTAGTAGTTCTAAATTCATTCGGATTTTGGTAACATATTGTTAAATTATTTATTTTTATGCTATTAATTGAGGATTTGGTATGTTATTAGGTGAGAATTTGGTACAAAGTTTGGGTATTTATTGTTTTTTGATATTGTCTTCTTTTTGTTGCCGTTTAGGACAGGGACTGATAATAAATCATGCAAACCGGATGTTGGATATGCGCAAAGGCGGTAAAAGCTTTTCACCATGATGGACATATCATTAAAAGCGAATGAATTTGATTGTTTATGGCTTGCGTGGATGCGAGCAAGGATGAGATTATTGGTGTCGTGGCGAGGCAGGCTTACCAAGCTTGCAGCCATGGTGGACATATCCTTAATCTGACTAAATTTGACTGTTTGTGCCTTGCGTGTTTTGTTGCACACGTCTGGAAAACAGATTGTGATTATTAGTGTCGTGGCGGCGGGCTTACCAAGTTTGCGGCCATCACAAGTCGGATACATCGCAATTGCGGGGTACATTTTCTTAACTTGCAGATGGCGGGCAAACTTGGTGAGGTTGCACCATGGCAGTCATAACGGCGATGATGATGTTATTGCTTTGTGCGTATATATTTTCACTACAATAAGCTGCTGAACCGTCGTGGGTGAAACTGACCCGTATCTTGGCGGGGCAACATGACTTCGTGTTTGCAGCTATGGCGGATTAGATACCCGTCTATACGGTTCCGCACTTGCAATTCTGAGCCTAAGAGTTTCGCACTTTGAAGCTTTTTTTGTACCACGTTCATGAATTGAAGCTTTTGTCTCTTACCATGTTATTAGCTTATGAAGGCGATGGTGAACATTTTTCCTACGTTTGTCTATTTTGAATATGTATGGTTCAATGTGTGTGGTCGGCGTGTTTGTTAGCGTGGTGTGTTCGGTGAGTTCAATGATTGGGTCAATCGTAGCTTTAGTTGGTGTGTTCGAGATGCGTTCAGTGAGTAAGTTCACGGGGTGTGTTTAATAGGTGAGTTGAGTAGGTGAATAAGTTAGTGGGTGTATTTAATGGGTGCGTTGGCGGGTGGGTTTCTTGAACCTAACAGGTTAGATAAGCATCGAAACACCCTTTCAAAAGACAAATGGGACTTTTTATCTTTCTACATGGTGGTTGGTTAATGCATACTTATACATAAGTGTTTGGTGACATGCAAATTTTGCTGTTGACTTGAAAAATCCATGGAAGGTATGTACCTTTAAACCGATATTTGAATGTTTTGTGTTGTAAGGGTGGTTTGGAATCGGTCACACTCAACAGTTTGTACCATGAAGGAGCTTACAGAGTAGCCCAGCAGCCCATATGTGGGCCACTAGCACCAAACCCTTTTGAAATGGTGGGCCTGTTTGTTGTTGGTCCTCGAACAGGGACCATAGTTCCACATGAATCTAAGCTTTTTGGTCCATTTGAACCACAGCTGAATCGTATGATGGGTCAACTAAAGACATCCATGCAAATGTCAAAACCATTAATGCAAAGTGATGCATGTTTTACTGACCAGGTCTTAATATTTATAGTGTCTCGCTATACCTATGGTCTACCCTAATGCACTAACGGGCAGTGTACCCGGTCGTGTGTAGTGTAGTAAATCGTAAAGCCGAGGTCGTCCCAAGAGCTATGTGTGTCGGATAATTACTAAGTCTAATTGTCACAGAATATAAATGGTTTGATAGGGTTTTAATTAATTAAACTACGAATGCAGAATATAAAAGCAATTAAATGGTAGAAGGGAAATCAATAGAGGAATAGTGGTGCTAACCTAGTTATTCCTCCTAACTAGTAATGTTTACGTCTACTTACTTCCAATTACTTCAGGTGGGGTCAAATTCGAGAGGACAGCATTTGGTCAATTTGCCCTAACCTATCAGCAAAGATGCCACCACAGGAGAAATCATGCGCACCGTCATAAGTCCTGTTGTTCCTGGTCCCTTAAGCCAAGTCATTAAGTACCGCTACAAGCTAGATTCTAAATAGTGAGTTCCCGGCCGTTAGGAACTTAGACACTACACCCCCAATTCTTAAGTTCATCCAAGCGATAGGTGATCAGTTGGTCAAATCACAAGTAGAAAGGGTCGTCAGTTGGTCATATCTTACCCTTCCCGTCTCAGTCCGCTCACCTAGGGTCGGTTGGTCATATCTCCTAGGCAATTGGCCTCTACCGCCATTCAAAACTACCGAACCCGGGGTGACTACCAAAGAACTATGCATGCATACACTTAGAAATAATTGTACGGAAGTAAAGGTAAACGCAAAACAAAACAATTAAGGAATCATAACTAGGCTAGCACCAAAGGGTGCTTAGCCGCTCATATTAATCATGCACATCAATTCAATATTCAAAGGTACGAAATACATGAATTGAAAGTAAAAGAAATAATAAACGCTAAAGCTTATCGTAATGGTGTGAATTATCCCTTGGAAACAGCTCCGTATGCTTCCCTAGACCTTCCTTGAGTATTTTCCCACGTTATCAGAGTATTGTGTGTGGAATGGGATGATTAGAAATTCTGGAATTCGTGGGGTATTTATAGGCAGTGTCGGGTTACGGCGTAACCAATAGATGAGTTACGCCGTAACCTTCTATTCCGTCTTAAAAGCACTAGATCGCTAGTTACGGGTAACCTTATAAGTGGTTACACCGTAGTCTTCAATAAACACGGTTACGTCGTAAGTGATGCAGTAGTTACGGCGTAAGTATCAGCGGCGTGGAACCTCTTTTGGCCTAATGGAGTTACGTCGTAATCTTTGGAAGGAGTTACGCCGTAACCTCTTGATGAGTTGGACTTCAGGGTCACGCAATAGTTACGGCGTAATATGAGAGATGAGTTACGTCGTAATCTCTTCAAAATAAGCATACTGTGATAAATTCTTAGTAACGTTTCCATTTCCGCGTCTCTTTAGCTCCAATGCTCGTAATTTACCCGAAAGTGTAAAACAATGGAAAACAAGCGTAAATCCATATAAATGATATAAATAACGAGCATTAACGGGAGAAATTGACACTTAATATTTAGGACTATTTGATGTTATCAAATATCCCCCCACTTGAACTCTACTTGCCCTCAAGTAGACCTTATTAGATAGATTCCTAAAAAGATATCTCCCAAAACCTGGAAAATATGAGTTTACAAATCCCTTATGCTAGAATAAAACAAAGCCGAACACCTCACGAAAGGGAACAAACACTCAAATCTCTCAACTATTCTAAGTGTCAATTTCGGGTGATCACTCAATCGCACAATCATAGCTTGTATTCTATCATAAGCTTGGCGGTTACACAAATCTCCACCACTGGAGTTAAGGGCTAAACAATTCTCGAAGGCAATATGGGTAGACACGACAAAGGTTAAGGGGTGACTCGTCATTACTAACATGTCTCGGCGAAGTGGACAAAATCAATGATACATGACCAAATTCATGGCCAAGACACCAAAGATTGCTCGCTGCATCACCTAGACATGCTTCATGACTAAAGGGTAGGATAAGACATGGGATGTATAAATGGTGTAAAATGAAAAAACAAGCAGGTAGTCTATATCTATAACTAAGTCATCACCACTTATCGTCCGCCCAAAGTTCAAGTTTAGAAGTCTAGAGACCGGATCATGAAATGCAAGGTAGATGTGTCATTAGAGGACGTCGTGATGGGCACACTACCTTTTCTTCTTCAGTTGGTATTACTCCAACTCCAATCTTCAAATGTGACCGAGGTGGCCTCCTCGATACTAAACAATAAAGCTCATACTATAGTGCTTATAGCATTTCACTTTACAAAATCATAACTGAATCAATTTTTTTTTAAATCATAACTGATAACATAACATCCCCCACTTGAGATGAACAAAGGGAATTCGGGGGGTCTTCAATGATCTTCATAATTGTTGTCGATGAAAGCGTGATTTCCAAAACTTTCCACTCGAACCTTGAACTTAGGCAAATGATGACTTCCCAATTACAAATAAAGACTACAGGGTAGGCTAAGGTGTAAGGGTGTAACGAAACAATATATTGGGGTGACAAAATGAAAGGAATGGCTCAGAAGGGTATCTTGCACTAAAGGGGAGTGCAACAAAAGGGTTTCACATGGGGGTCGAAAAGTCGAGGTGACTAATCGATAGACTCACAATGGTAGGCTGTTTGAGTGATAATCCTATAATACTGCCTTCTAAAACTGAAAAGTCCAAATACATCGAGCTAACTCAACATACCTCGTCTATGGTCTCGAAATGATGCAAATGCCAAGTTCTAAAGTTTACAAGCTACCGGCACACTCATAATTTGGTGGATTTGGGTAAAATAAACGGATAAGGCCAATCTCACCATGTAATATCAAGGGTTGTATGTGCTCGGCTAAGGTCTAATCTAGTTAGGTTCGGAAAAACATGTCAAAATATAAAAAATGGCATAATTTTTCAATATAAACTAGAAAAATGAGGGCGAAATAAAGTTCAAGAGATAATTCTACTCCCGTCCCTCCACTTGAATTGTACAAAGTCCCTTTTGTACTAGGCATTAAAATATAGGTGAAGAAAAAGGTAGAATTAGAGCGAGAACTTCCCTGAAATTTGCTCCAAAAAAAGCCCCGAGAAAGGATCGTGCCTTCGTTAAAGCGTCATGAGCAAACTTCAATCCCTGAAATCACAATAACGACAAGCATAATTCTAAAAATAAAAAAAAATGAAAAACAAACCTAACTCACTTTCGTAGGAATCACGGTTGCATTTAGCGAATGCAACAAGCCTTTAAACCACTTGGTGTCCCAAGTGGACGAGTGAAGTTTCGTGAGGGTTTACAGGGAACACACCCACAAAGTTCATTTAAAAACTAATACAAGGTTCTGTGTTTTAAAATGAAAGAATTAAAGCAGAGGAGAGTTACGTCGTAATTCCAATAAGAGAGTTACGCCGTAACTTGCAAAACTGGTATGAGCTGAGAAGCGAATGGTTCGGCGTAACCATGAGATGGTATTACGCCGTAGTTGGTAATGCGTCAAGAATTCTGCTGCTAAAATGTTGGTTACGGCATAATCACCAATATGAGTTACGCCGTAACTCTGTTCAGATCAGCAATTAGCAGTAATTACTTCATTGTCTCCTGCAAAAACGGTTAGAAAACACAAAACCCAACAGAAAGGAAATAAAAACAAAAGAAAGAGAAAATTCGGGTTGTCTCTGAAGAGCACTTTTCTTTATTAACGAGTCTTTAAGTTAGACTCAGAGCCGCGGGGCTCCTATGGGGGGTCTTTGAACATTCCCCACTTCCATTACTCGTTGGTGTTCATTCATCCAATTATCAAGCCTTTTTTTTCTTGTAGATTTATTGAGCCCAAATGTTCCCAATTTATGTGAAAGCCATTTATCACATGATTCTACATGGTCATCATCTTTAATAATATTATCAGTAATGCTGATGTTTGATCTTGTTCCGCCTATGATGTCAGTGATATGGTTGCACCCATACTGCTTGATCAGTTCCTTAATCAATTTCGAGCTTCCAAGCTTTAATTTGTGTGACAACCCGTACTTTCAGGTCATTTCTTGACACAATTCATGTCTCATTATTTCAACATTTATAGTAAACTTGGTTTACTTGTTTCAAATTCGCGTAACCTTGGAGGTTTAGCAGCGAATTCATGATCATGACATCACGTACATTTCATATGGACTATGATTAGTCTACATTTCATGGACATCATGTGCATCTCATTAGTACTTTCATGACATTTCATTTCACCTTCAACGCGTAATTTTTATTTAATAATCTTTATCGCGTGAGTTATTATTTTGTATATTTAATCCATTACTTTCAAAAATGATTCCGACATATTTTTATACTTACATTTAGTTATAAAAACTATATTTTTAGTTTTCCTAGTGTTTCAAATTTATTTGGTACTTAAATCGTTAAAATTAAATTATTACGTCGTTTTCCTAAAAATTGCACGATAATTATTTTATCACCCAAATTTCACAAGGAATGTATTTTTACAATTTTTATTATCTCAATACATTCTATTTTGACTTATTAAAAATTTACTTGTACCAAAAAGTTACCATTACCTTACAAGTTACATTTATCTACACAACAATTTACTTACAATTTTATTTACAATATTATACATAATAAAAAGAAGAAAAAAAAAATATATTTGAGGGACACAAAACCCCCAAAATCCGGCCAATGGAGGGGGGAGGGTGACTACATTTATTAACTTGGTAAGAAAATCTTGCAAGTATAGATATGTACTATAAGTCATTCATTTCATTCATGCACCAAAAATAATACATAGTTGATAAAACCTTTTTCTCTCCTTCTTCCTCATTACAAGAACCGACCTCCATAAGTTTTCACAAGGGATCACAAATTTTTCGAGCTCAAGTGTTTACAATCTAGTATATATATCCTTTTTATGGTTTTGAAATAAAAACCAAGGATATTTAAGTTAATCCTTGTTACTTACACCTCTTCATTTTCACTAGTAAGCATATTCTTATCATTTTTATGTTTCCTCTTTCATTTCATATGTTTCTTATCATTTTTGGAGATATTATGCAAGTTATGGGATTTATACCATTTTCTTATGATTTTTGAGTTATATATATACCTAAGGTCATCCTATAATTATTCCCATGGTATTCTTTGGTCTTGATGGTGATTAGGAACCCATGACACCCTAAGAAGGTGTATGGTAGGATTAGATTAGTTTCGGAGTTGATTTGAAGGGATTAGAATAGGTTTTGTCCGTGAAAAACTATTTTCGATAACTATATTTTACGTTCTGTCCTTAATCCGAATTTCTGGAAAAACCAACAGATTGTACGAAACTATGGCCTTGATTTTTAGAAAATATACTTTAAAACGAATCCGTGGCCGCTTGAGCGGATAAAAACGGACTTATAACGAAGCCGTGGTGAATTTTTAAAGTTTGACGACGAAACGTATATTTTTCAGGATTTTCAGCTTGCTGTTTTTAGTATTTTCGGTCAAAAGCGAGCCTTAAGCTTCACAAATTATTTCGACTTCTCAAAAATATATTAGTTTACTTCAATACGAAGCTAAGGATATATTAAGCGTAAAACGGTTTGAAACGACAAAGATATGCATTTTTTCATAAACTTGCCGTAACTAATTTTCTGCACACAATTGGCCAAAACCACCAACTTTAACCCTTATTATCTTTATGTCCGAGACCTTTTGGACGAAAACTCTGAACTGAAACTTTTAGATATCGATACAAACTTTCCAAAACCGTCGAGTTCGTTCTCTAACGGTCGACGTACACTGTTTTACGACTGTTTTTCCGAGCCATTTTGGTAATTTCATGAAGATTCGGCGACATTGTTTTGCGACGAAAAGTGGTAATTTCACCAAAAATCATTATAAAATCATTGTAGGATGACATTTTGACGTAAAACATGTAAAGTCATTTTTGAAGGGTCAAGACGTCAAAAGGATATTTTTTTCGACGATGAGTAATATTTTCAAAACTCGTAAATGGTATAAATAACATACGTAATGCATGCATAGCATTACATTGCAACTCATTGCATATCATATCATTGGTAATAGGTCCTGGTTAACGCAACACATTATACCTCGGTGTACTCACTCTTGTCATCACCTGTTTACCAAGTGAGTTTCGAGCCCCTACTTTTACTTGTTTTCATAACTGTTTTGGGGGAGATACATGCTCAATCTGTTTTCATTTGCGTTCATAAGTACTTTAAATTTATCATGAGTACCATTGTTTCTAAATCAAAGGTTATACTATATAAATTGTTCTTGTTTGCGTGCTACGGTTCTTCGTCGTATAACGTTCTAAATCAGTTGACTACTGATACATTGAGTTAGGTGCTATTGATTATGTGCTATGGTCCTATTGATTAAGTGCTATTGTTCTACGTCAAGTTAGGTACTATTGTGAATTCACTTGACATCATATGTTTGGAACATAAACTATATACATTCTGGCGTGGGTTGTGAACACACAGGTTGCAAGTCTTGTATGGGCGGGACTTGGAACTGAGTGGATTTACAATGCCTTTGCTGCATAAACGATTTCGATACATTGAGTCATGCACTATTTTTGTGAATTCACTTGACATCATATGTTTGGAACATAAATTACACACATTCGGCGTGGGTTGTGAACACACAGTTGCAAGTTTTGTATGGTAGGGACTTGGAACCGAGTGGATTTACAATGCCTTTGCTACATAAACGATTTTGAAAGTCTTTACATTTCAACGATTTACAATGCCTTTGTTGCATAAACGATTTCGAACGGCTTTTCATTTCAACTCAAACTCTATGAACTCACTCAACCTTTGTGTTGACACTTTTAGCATGTTTTATCTCCGGTATCTAAGGCATTCACTTCATGGCATGCATTTGGACACATCATGGAGTCGCGATGACGACGCGTCTCACATGGGTTTTACGTACTTTAAAACATCGTTTGAATTGTACAAACTTATTTCCGCACAAGTTGATTTTCATTTGGGACCTACTTTGTAAACTCTGATTATTTTATTAAATCAAGCGATGTATTTTCCAAACGACACTTTAGGTCGTTCAATATAACTGATTGTGATGCTATGACAGTCAATCCCCGGAATTCCATTCGCGCAAAGCAGGTAATTTGGGGTGTGACAGATTGGTATCAGAGACTCGGTTATAGAGAACTAGGTTGCATCATTGACCCTAGACTATAACTACATCATCATAGCATCTCGTCATTTCATCACAAGTGCACGTTCACTTTACATGCGGTTTATACGTACATTTTTCGAGTTATTCACTTTCATTTCACATCGATTGTCACATGGATGCCTTTAAATTCCCATCCCATTATCTTTTCCTCATACTCTAACGTGGAGAATTCCTTGTCATTCCCTATCACAATTTTTATATCAGCTGATTCGTCACCGATAACGTCAAATGCCGAGATGAATCTTTATATAGGGCGAAGTCACTCTCACTCCTTTGTTTCACCACTAACATGTCGAGTTACACGTTATTCACACATTAAGTCTCTAAACCATCATACATTGAAGCACTCACAACACCTCATAACCCATCTTTTCGGAAACCGACGATCATTTTTGAAACATAACCTCAAACTTATCGTTTCTTATCACATTTCTTTGAAGCGCTTATTATTAACATCAGATTTTGCTACGTCTCACATTTCCTCTTGTTTTGAAGAAGATATGGCACCGAAGAAAGCTACAGTTGAAATGACCCAAGCAGCAATTCAAAAGTTGGTAAGGGATAGTGTAGCCGAGGCATTAAGGATCGAAAGGGAAAAGCTTGGCTGCTGCTGCTGAGGCCGCGGCTGCTGCTGAAGCCGCTAGGCTTGCTATCTTTGGAAATGCAGGAGGATCCGGAGTTAAGAGCTGTTCTTACAAGGATTTCAAGAGTGGAGATCCCACTAAGTTTCGAGGTACCGAGGGAGCTACAGCCATGGTTCGATGGTTTGAAAAATTGGAATCGGTGGTTTTGCTTTGTAACTGTCCGGATGACAGTAAGGTTAAGTTTGCTACGAGCACATTACTTGATGGAGCATTGTCTTGGTGGAATTCTTATGCTCAACCGATTGGAATGGAGAATGCTTTCAAGCTTACTTGGGAGGAATTTAAGGGTTTGGTGACTAAGAAGTTTTGTCCTCGTACGGAAGTGAAAAAGTTGGAGACAAAATTCTATGAACTAACGACTATTGGGTACGATATTGACACTTACATTCGAAGGTTTCAAGAATTGGCTGTTTTATGCCCATCTATGGTTTCGGATAATGAGAAGCTACTGGAGGCTTTCATTGACGGACTTCCCGAGATTATTCAAGGAGATGTGACTTCTTCGACCCATAAGCGATTGAGGAAGCTATTCGATTGACTCAAAAGCTCATGGCCGGGTAGTGAAGAGAGGCAAGTACACCAACACCAACCAAAACAACAACAACCCCAACAACTACACCAATTACAACAATAACCAAAACAACAACAACAACGATAACCAAACCAACAACAACAAAAGAAAGTGGGAAAATGACCAAGAAGGTTATGATAACGACAACCAAAACCATAACACTAACCATCACCAACAACATAATAGAAGACAAGAAGTCGCCAGGGTCTATGTTGCTGCACCAACAAGGGGAAGAGCTTATGCAGGAAACTTACCGCGATGCCACCAATGCACGCTACATCATAATGGTCCATGTGGTATATGCTTTAGCTGTCACAAAGTAGGACACCTTGCTAAGGACTGTAAGGGCAAAGCCGTAGTCACATGCTTCGGATGTGGGGAGCAAGGACACTATCGGAATCAATGTCCTCAAAAACAAGGTCAACAAGTCGAAGGTGCTCATGGGAATGTATATATGTTAGAAGGAACTCGTCAAGGTATCAACGACGCGGAAGACGAAGAAGTTCGAAACTAGCAGTCTTATTTCTCCTATTGTATTACGCTGTACTAAGTTTATGTCTTTTATCGTATTCGAAACTTTATAACCTAAGATGTACTACTTTTGCTAAACCACTCGTTGTAATATATTCTCATCTATCGTACTTTACTTTCTTTTCGATTCGATATCATTTACGAGGATTTTAATTCTTTTTGCTTTAGCTATCATTTTAACGGCACCTCTCCACGTCTTCTCTCCTCGATGTTCATCACAATTTTTAACATCAGTTGACTCAACACCAGACATCATATGAGTCGATTAGTCCAAGCATTGCATAGTTACTCCTAAATTATACATAGCCTGATCACCTATGTCTAATTCAGGAAGAATCATGCAATGAAGGGAGTAGTAGGCTTATATGTGTAAGCAATTTCGTAATCGAGCCAAATTTTCAAAAGATTTTCTTCAAACCACTTGTTTCCAGTTTGATCCGCGTGTGATTCTTGTTTGATGAGTTGCAAAGATCGAGCTAGAAACAAGTTGTTACCTAAACCGATTTAGCCTAATCGTATGACAGTTCTTGTTTGATGAGTTGTGGGATTAAGTAAAAATCGGTTACCAAAAAGTCTTTTAAAAATTTTGCTTGAGAATGGGAAAGTTTGCCACATCAAACCCTAAACCTGTTAGACCTAACAACGATTGAATTCAGGGACTGAATTCCTTTTTGGATGGGCGAATGTGACAACCCGTACTTTCAGGTCATTTCTTGACACAATTCATGTCTCATTATTTCAACATTTATAGTAAACTTGGTTTACTTGTTTCAAATTCGCGTAACCTTGGAGGTTTAGCGGCGAATTCATGATCATGACATCACGTACATTTCATATGGACTA
Source organism: Chrysanthemum makinoi (assembly GCA_910596185.1). Lineage (NCBI taxonomy): Eukaryota > Viridiplantae > Streptophyta > Magnoliopsida > Asterales > Asteraceae > Chrysanthemum > Chrysanthemum makinoi. The sequence goes on along the minus strand of OU343224.1, from coordinate 201,287,977 downwards.
TGATTAGTCTACATTTCATGGACATCATGTGCATCTCATTAGTACTTTCATGACATTTCATTTCACCTTCAACGCGTAATTTTTATTTAATAATCTTTATCGCGTGAGTTATTATTTTGTATATTTAATCCATTACTTTCAAAAATGATTCCGACATATTTTTATACTTACATTTAGTTATAAAAACTATATTTTTAGTTTTCCTAGTGTTTCAAATTTATTTGGTACTTAAATCGTTAAAATTAAATTATTACGTCGTTTTCCTAAAAATTGCACGATAATTATTTTATCACCCAAATTTCACAAGGAATGTATTTTTACAATTTTTATTATCTCAATACATTCTATTTTGACTTATTAAAAATTTACTTGTACCAAAAAGTTACCATTACCTTACAAGTTACATTTATCTACACAACAATTTACTTACAATTTTATTTACAATATTATACATAATAAAAAGAAGAAAAAAAAAATATATTTGAGGGACACAAAACCCCCAAAATCCGGCCAATGGAGGGGGGAGGGTGACTACATTTATTAACTTGGTAAGAAAATCTTGCAAGTATAGATATGTACTATAAGTCATTCATTTCATTCATGCACCAAAATAATACATAGTTGATAAAACCTTTTTCTCTCCTTCTTCCTCATTACAAGAACCGACCTCCATAAGTTTTCACAAGGGATCACAAATTTTTCGAGCTCAAGTGTTTACAATCTAGTATATATATCCTTTTTATGGTTTTGAAATAAAACCAAGGATATTTAAGTTAATCCTTGTTACTTACACCTCTTCATTTTCACTAGTAAGCATATTCTTATCATTTTTATGTTTCCTCTTTCATTTCATATGTTTCTTATCATTTTTGGAGATATTATGCAAGTTATGGGATTTATACCATTTTCTTATGATTTTTGAGTTATATATATACCTAAGGTCATCCTATAATTATTCCCATGGTATTCTTTGGTCTTGATGGTGATTAGGAACCCATGACACCCTAAGAAGGTGTATGGTAGGATTAGATTAGTTTCGGAGTTGATTTGAAGGGATTAGAATAGGTTTTGTCCGTGAAAAACTATTTTCGATAACTATATTTTACGTTCTGTCCTTAATCCGAATTTCTGGAAAAACCAACAGATTGTACGAAACTATGGCCTTGATTTTTAGAAAATATACTTTAAAACGAATCCGTGGCCGCTTGAACGGATAAAAACGGACTTATAACGAAGCCGTGGTGAATTTTTAAAGTTTGACGACGAAACGTATATTTTTCAGGATTTTCAGCTTGCTGTTTTTAGTATTTTCGGGTCAAAAACGAGCCTTAAGCTTCACAAATTATTTCGACTTCTCAAAAATATATTAGTTTACTTCAATACGAAGCTAAGGATATATTAAACGTAGAAAACGGATTTGAAACGACAAAGATATGCATTTTTTCATAAACTTGCCGTAACTAATTTTCTGCACTCAATTGGCCAAAAACCACCAACTTTAACCCTTATTATCTTTATGTTCGAGACCTTTTGGACGAAAACTCTGAACTGAAACTTTTAGATATCGATACAAACTTTCCAAAACCGTCGAGTTCGTTCTCTAACGGTCGACGTACCTTGTTTACACTGTTTTTCGGAGCCATTTTTGGTAATTTCATGAAGATTCTGACGACATTGTTTTGCGACGAAAAGTGGTAATTTCACCAAAAATCATTATAAAATCATTGTAGGATGACATTTTGACGTAAAAACATGTAAAGTCATTTTTGAAGGGTCAAGACGTCAAAAGGATATTTTTTTCGACGATGAGTAATATTTTCAAAACTCGTAAATGGTATAAATAACATACGTAATGCATGCATAGCATTACATTGCAACTCATTGCATATCATATCATTGGTAATAGGTCCTGGTTAACGCAACACATTATACCTCGGTGTACTCACTCTTGTCATCACCTGTTTACCAAGTGAGTTTCGTAGCCCCTACTTTTACTTGTTTTCATAACTGTTTTGGGGGAGATACATGCTCAATCTGTTTTCATTTGCGTTCATAAGTACTTTAAATTTATCATGAGTACCATTGTTTCTAAATCAAAGGTTATACTATATAAATTGTTCTTGTTTGCGTGCTACGGTACTACGTCGTATAACGTTCTAAATCAGTTGACTACTGATACATTGAGTTAGGTGCTATTGATTATGTGCTATGGTCCTATTGATTAAGTGCTATTGTTCTACGTCAAGTTAGGTACTATTGTGAATTCACTTGACATCATATGTTTGGAACATAAACTATATACATTCTGGCAGTGGGTTGTGAACACACAGGTTGCAAGTCTTGTATGGGCGGGACTTGGAACTGAGTGGATTTACAATGCCTTTGCTGCATAAACGATTTCGATACATTGAGTCATGCACTATTATGTGAATTCATTTGACATCATATGTTTGGAACATAAATTACATACATTCTGGCAGTGGGTTGTGAACACACAGGTTGCAAGTTTTGTATGGGCGGGACTTGGAACTGAGTGGATTTACAATGCCTTTGCTACATAAACGATTTTGAAAGTCTTTACATTTCAACGATTTACAATGCCTTTGCTGCATAAACGATTTCGAACGGCTTTTCATTTCAACTCAAACTCTATGAACTCACTCAACCTTTGTGTTGACACTTTTAGCATGTTTTATCTCAGGTATCTAAGGCATTCACTTCATGGCATGCATTTGGACACATCATGGAGTCGCGATGACGACGCGTCTCACATGGGTTTTACGTACTTTAAAACATCGTTTGAATTGTACAAACTTATTTCCGCACAAGTTGATTTTCATTTGGGACCTACTTTGTAAACTCTGATTATTTTATTAAATCAAACGATGTATTTTCCAAACGACACTTTAGGTCGTTCAATATAACTGTGATTGTGATGCTATGACAGTCAATCCCCAGGAATTCCATTCCGCTGCAAAACAGGTAATTTGGGGGTGTGACAATTTGTACCAATATTCCAATGCTAATTCAACATCATGTTTCTCTCCCTTATGAGGGTAAATCCATTTATTAACTTTTCTTTCACATTTTTGAGGACGAGTAAATGGTGGCCATGCTGATTCGCATTCTTTGGTTAACAACGAGTTGCAAAAGTATTTATTAGGACTTAGAGTTTCTTCAATGCTATGAACAATTTCATCCTGTTTCTGCTTACAATGATCAACACTTTCTTTACGATTATCAGTAATAGGCTTAGAGTGTAGAGTGGGGTTTATTGATTGAACATTATTAGAAATTTCAGTTTTTGGTTTTAAATGCTCGTTCATACTAAAAGTTATTCGTTTCTTTTCGGTCCCCAAGGAAATTTGTTTTTCAAAAACCATGATTTGAGCTCTACAGGTGGCCAGAAAAGGTCTTCCAACAATCAAGTTGTAAGCCTCCCGCTTTCCCATGTCAATAACTACAAAATCGGTGGGGAAGAAAAATTTTCTAATTTTCAAAAGCACATTGTTCACAATCCCCCTCGGTACAGCCTTAGAGGAGTCTGCCATTTCAATCATAATAGTTGTTTCTTTTAAATTGGTAAGTTTGATTTTATCGAATAAAGTAGTTGAGATAAGGTTAACCCCAGCCTCTAAATCAGCTAATGCGGGAATCTTAAAATTACCAATAGTACAAGGGAGAAGAAAACTTTCCTGGTACTGCAGCTTCTCAGGAAGTTGGCTAGGTAGGAACTCGTCGTCTTCAACTTTATCATCCTCTCTTAGGTAGTTAATCCCAGAGAGATCATTAGTGATAGAGGATGTGCATTGCTCCTTTTTTGCTTTATCCTGTGCAAATATGGCTTTGCAGGAAGTGGCTTTAGCATTACTAGTTGCGAGGTTCTTAGCTAATTGTCCAATTTGTGACTCGAGGTTCTTAATTGCAGCATCTTGGTTACGTAGGTTCATATTGGTGTCCTCCTTAACTTTGGTCATCCATTCCTTGAGCCTATCTTCTTTTTTTTCGATTCTTCAATGTGTCGGTGCATTATTTCATCAAGACTCGGTTTAGGAGTATTATTGTTGATTTTTGTGTAGAACCCAGGGGATTTTTCATGGTACCTAGGTCCGTAATTATTGTAGCTTTTGAAAGGGAATTCTTTTCCATAGTTCACTTCACCGATCCTTTTAACTTCTTCATTGGAGGAACAATTTTTTGAAGGATGACCCCTATCTCGTTCCACTTGAATGGAATGCACATTTTCCTTGAGCTTCTTCATTTCTCTTCCAAGGTTCTCTAATTTGTTGTTTATTGCTGCAAGGCCCTCAATATCATTATTTTTACTACGGTTGCTTCCTCCATTGTGCCATTTGTGAGAGTGGTCAGCCATTTTTTGAATAGTTTCCAAAGCCATGGTGGGTGTCATACTAGGAATCGGCCCTTGAGAATCAATCATTTGTCTTGAAGAGATGTTCAGTCCCTTGTAAAAGACGTTCACTTTTTGTTGGCTGTTAAGATCGTGAGTAGGGCACTTGTATAACAATTCGTTGTATCTTTCCCAAGCTTCGTATAATGTTTTATCTCCCTCTTGCTTGAAGTTATGAATTTCCTCCATTTGCTTGGCCGTCTTTGATGGAGGACAATATCTCTGAATGAAATATTTTTTTAAGATAGGCCAAGTGTTGACAGTCCCTGCAGGTAATCGATCGACCCATCTTTTTGCAGCTCCCGTAAGAGAAATAGGGAATACTCGTAGCATTATAGCATCGTGTGAGACTCTGGGGATTTTGAATAGGCTGACAATGTATTCGACGTTGTCTACATGTTCATGGGTATCATCGGCGATGCTTCGGATAAGGGTTTGCACGTAATTCCCTCATGAATTGAGGTTTAATTTCGAATTGAGCATCTTCTGCAATGGCTGGCCTTACAATCCCTGGCCCTTGTTCTTCTCTTGTTAATGCCAATTATTCCTCAAGAGTGAGGTTATCGATGTTAATGGCTTCCATGGTACCTGAAAACTTGAAATATGATCGTGAGAAAAGTTTAAATATGAAATGAAAGACTTAAAATTAATCCTAATATAGCTCCCCGGCAGCGGCGCCAAAAACTTGATGCATGTTTCTTGAAGGTCTTAATATTTATAGTGTCTCACTATACCTATGGTCTACCCTAATGCACTAACGGGCAGTATACCCGGTCGTGTGTAGTGTAGTAAATGGTAAAGCCGAGGTCGTCCCAAGAGCTATGTGTGTCGGATAATTACTAAGTCTAATTGTCACAGAATATAAATGGTTTGATAGGGTTTTAATTAATTAAACTAAGAATGCAGAATATAAAAGCAATTAAATGGTAGAAGGGAAATCAATAGAGGAATAGTGGTGCTAACCTAGTTAATCTTCCTAACTAGTAATGTTTACGTCTACTTACTTCCAATTACTTCAGGTGGGGTCAAATTCGAGAGGACAACATTTGGTTAATTCGCCCTAACCTATCAGCAAAGATGCCACCACAGGAGAAATTAGGCGCACCGTCATAAGTCTGTTGTTCTGGTCCCTAAGCCGAGTCATTAAGTACCGCGACATGCTAGTTTCTAAATAGTGAGTGCGCGGCCGTTAGGAACTTAGACACTACACCCCCCAATTCTTAAGTTCATCCAAACGATAGGTGATCAGTTGGTCAAATCGCACAAGTAGAAAGGGTCATCAGTTGGTCATATCTTACCCTTCCCGTCTCAGTCCGCTCACCTAGGGTCAGTTGGTCATATCTCCTAGGCAATTGGCCTCTACCGCCATTCAAAACTACCGAACCAGGGGTGACTACCAAAGAACTATGCATGCATACACTTAGAAATAATTGTACGGAAGTAAAGGTAAACGCAAACAAGACAATTAAGGAATCATAACTAGGCTAGCACCAAAGGGTGGTTAGCCGCTCATATTAATCATGCACATCAATTCAATATTCAAAGGTACGAAATACATGAATTGAAAGTAAAAGAAATAATAAACGCTAAAGCTTATCGTAAAGGTGTGAATTCTCCCTTGGAAACAGCTCCGTATGCTTCCCTAGACCTTCCTTGAGTATTTTCCCACGTTCTCAGAGTATTGTGTGTGGAATGGGATGATTAGAAATGCTGGAATTCGTGGGGTATTTATAGGCCAAGTCTGGGTTACGGCGTAACCAATAGATGAGTTACGCCGTAACCTTCTATTCCGTCATAAAAGCACTAGATCTCTAGTTACGGTAACCTTATAAGAGGTTACGCCGTAGTCTTCAATAAACCTGGTTACGTCGTAAGTGATGCAGAGTTACGGCGTAAGTATCAGCGGCGTGGAACCTCTTTTGACCTAATGGAGTTACGTCGTAATCTTTGGAAGGAGTTACGCCGTAACCTCTTGATGAGTTGGACTTCAGAGTCACGCAATAGTTATTCTGCGTAATGTGAGAAAGCGAGTTACGCCGTAACCTCTTCAAAATAAGCATACTGTGATAAATCCTTAGTAACGTTTCCATTTCCGCGTCTCTTTAGCTCCAATGCTCGCAATTTACCTGAAAGTGTAAAACAATATAAAACAAGTGTAAATCCATATAAATGATATAAATAACGAGCATTAACGGGGGAAATTGACACTTAATATTCAGGACTATTTGATGTTATCAAATATTCAGGACTATTTGATGTTATCAAATATCCCCCCACTTGAACTCTACTTGCCCTCAAGTAGACCTTATTAGATAGATTCCTAAAAAGATATCTCCCAAAACCTGGAAAATATGAGTTTACAAATCCCTTATGCTAGAATAAAACAAAGCCGAACACCTCGCGAAAGGGGAACAAACACTCAAATCTCTCAACTATTCTAAGTGTCAATTTCGGGGTGATCACTCAATCGCACAGTCATAGCATGTATTCTATCATAAGCTTGGCGGTTACACAAATCTCCACCACTGGAGTTAAGGGCTAAACAATTCTCGAAGGCAATATGGGTAGACACGACAAAGGTTAAGGGGTGACTCGTCATTACTAACATGTCACGGCGAAGTGGACAAAATCAATGATACATGACCAAACTCATGGCCAAGACACCAAAGATTGCTCGCTGCATCACCTAGACATGCTTCATGACTAAAGGGTAGGATAAGACATGGGATGTATAAATGGTGTAAAATGAAAAAACAAGCAGGTAGTCTATATCTATAACTAAGTCATCACCACTTATCGTCCGCCCAAAGTACAAGTTTAGAAGTCTAGAGACCGGATCATGAAATGCAAGGTAGATGTGTCATTAGAGGACGTCGTGATGGGCACACTACCTTTTCTTCTTCAGTTGGTATTACTCCAACTCCAATCTTCAAATGTGACCGAGGTGGCCTCCTCGATACTAAACAATAAAGCTCATACTATAGTGCTTATAGCATTGCACTTTACAAAATCATAACTGAATCAACTATTTTTTTTTTAATCATAATTGATAATATAACATCCCCCCACTTGAATGAACAAAGGGAATTCGGGGGGTCTTCAATGATCTTCATAATTGTTGTCGATGAAAGCGTGATTTACAAACCTTTCCACTCGAACCTTGAACTTAGGCAAATGATGACTTCCCAATTACAAATAAAAACTACAGGGTAGGCTAAGGTGTAAGGGTGTAACGAAACAATATATTGGGGTGACAAAATGAAAGGAATGGCTCAGAAGGGTGTATCTAGGGGTATCTTGCACTAAAGGGGAGTGCAACAAAAGGGTTTCACATGGGGGTCGAAAAGTCGAGGTGACAAATCGATAGACTCACAATGGTAGGTTGTTTGAGTGATAATCCTATAATACTGCCTTCTAAAACTGAAAAGTCCAAATACATCGAGCTAACTCAACATACCTCGTCTATGGTCTCGAAATGATGCAAAGGCCAAGTTCTAAAGTTTACAAGCTACCGGCACACTCATAATTTGGTGGATTTGGGTAAAATAAACGGATAAGGCTAATCTCACCATGTAATATCAAGGGTTGTATGTGCTCGGCTAAGGTCTAATCTAGTTAGGTTCAGAAAAACATGTCAAAATATAAAAAATGGCATAATTTTTCAAAATAAACTAGAAAAATGAGGGCGAAATAAAGTTCAAGAGATAATTCTACTCTCGTCCCCCCACTTGAATTGTACAAAGTCCCTTTTGTACTAGGCATTAAAATAAAGGTGAAGAGAAAGGTAGAATTAGAGCGAGAACTTCCTGAAATTTGCTCCAAAAAAGAAGAAGGCCCACGAGAAAGGATCGTGCCTTCGTTAAAGCGTCATGAACAAACTTCAATCCCTGAAATCACAATATCGACAAACATAATTCTAAAAAGAAAAAAAAATGAAAAACAAACCTAACTCACTTTCGTAGGAATCACGGTTGCATTTAGCGAATGCAACAAGCCTTTTAAACCACTTTGTGTCTCAAGTGGACGAGTGAAGTCTCGTGAGGGTTTACAGGGAACACACCGACAAAGTTCATTTAAAAACTAATACAAGGTTACTGTGTTTTAAAATGAAAGAATTAAAGCAGATGAGAGTTACGTCGTAATTCCAATAAGAGAGTTACGCTGTAACTTGCAAAACCTGATATGAGAAATTAACAAGGTAACAATGCATTAAATAGAACAAGCAAAATTCACTCATTTACCTCAAAATAGATAGACTACTAGACTACCTAATTACTGTGATTCTTACCAAAATAAGCAAAACTTTATTACGTTGACGCGAATGATCATTGAATAACTCAGTATTTACAAATCGAAACATATCATAATTGATAACAATTAGTTAAAGAATAGGCATATCTCTACCTCAAGTTGACTTTCTAGTACCAATAATTGGCAATTAAATAACGTTAAACATACGGCACGCTATAATATCCATTTCTAGAAAAGAAATTCATGCATCTTATTATAGCTTTTTCAGGAGGTTAGCTGGACAGAATAGGACCTTGACACCTTATAATAATATGGTTCGATAAAAATCGATTGCATTAACATAGTTTATCACACATATTTGTACACATATAAAAAAAATCTTACATAGAAACGTAACGAAATTACATAATGAAATAAATTTAACGAATAAATCCTTAACGATATGCTAAAAAGCATATCCTTCTCTATAAACACCAAAATCTATACCCAACCAACGTAACTCTTCTCGGTCTGTATATACACCTTAAAGGTTTATGAGACATAGGGTCCGAACTGATTAATACATAAGTTTCAATGTCTAAACAAGTTTCTTTTATAGTTGAGTCAGTTAAAAGTTCTCTTTATGGAAGTCGAATTTGGTAGGAGTCTTGTGGGAGAAATCTGAAGCAAGTTGTTTCAACTCTGGGACTGGTTCTGGTCTTCCACAATAGAATACCCCTGCATATTTTTGAACTTTGATGTTAGAAATCGGTATGAATGAATGTGAGATAACTAGCAGTATACTCGATCAATGCAAAACAGCTAGAAGTTAGAGAAACTCACCAACACGTTCACCACTATGAGTAATAGCAATGCGCTTGTAAACACTACGCCAATTTGGCTTTGCAAAATGTGACTTGACACGAGTACCCGAAACCACATCAACGCCATTTTTGGCATGGTTTAACGACTGAAGCATAGTGATCAAAGCGGACCGAGCATCACCCTCTTCATAAACACTTGTGCAATGATTATGCATCTCAATCACATTATCATGATCTGTTTCCGCAACTTCATTCATGACACCTTTGAACCAGTCGAATGATCCTTGTTCTCTTGTAACCCAATAGAAGTAAGCTCGTGTTGTCTTGAAAGTGCTTTTCTTTGATAAAGGCGATGGTGGTTGCACTGAGCTGTTGACGCCACTTTTTAAGGCTGCTTCTTCCTCTTGTTTGGTTTTCATGTTATTAACGATGTCCTTGAGTATACTAATCATAGGGGTTGCTCCGATCCCTAACCCAACTAGTAATACAACATGTATTTTTTGTAATCTTGTGCTGGTGCTCCATATGGCCCGTCAATTAGGACTGTCGGGAAACTGTTGACAAATTTATTCAAGAAAGTTAGGAAACTTGTTGAATCACAGAAGTTAGAGGGTGTTTGGGAATGCTTATTTAAGTGTTTGTATGCTGTTTTTTAAGCATATAAACGGTTTTAGTGTGACAAGAAGACTTACTCCAGGTTGTTTCCTTGGTTATCAGCTCGTAGGAGTCCACTTTTGCCGTTAGCAGGAGGTCGACACACCTGAAAATGATAAAATCGGATTAGCTCATATAATGAAACGATAGAAAGCAGCTTAAGAGGTAATGTGGCATATTTTTTAGCTTGTATAGCCCTTTGGACCCGTTCCTCATAACAGAAATAGTCCAATTCATTTGTTAGTCAAAATATTCACCTCTGGTTTTAAACACTTTTAGATCATGAAAAATGTACCTCAGAGAAGACGGTTTTAAGTTGCCTGGTCCAGTCACCGAGGGTTCGGATATGAACGCTTAGGTAATCATCTCCAGGTGCAGAAGTTATGGAAAACGGATGCCTGGATAACAATCATTGAGTTAGTATATATAGCATTTCATTGCAGAGAAAAAGTTCTCTATTTGCACAAAACTCACCATTCAAATGGAGAAACCTTCTTGCAGTTAACAAACATATATTGTCCACTTTTGTACTTAAAGCCACCAGGTTTTGACATGTGAAGCACCAACACGTTTTCGGGGTAACCATCAGCCTTTAAAGACAATACACTGTCAGTAAAATACTAAACAAAATAGTCTAACGAAATCCAAACGATTTTAAGGCTAGATTTATCATTACCTTCAATATACTAACTGGCTTGACACTAGATCTTAACGCTCTCGTCAATCTCTCACATGCATAAAGCAACATTGGAACAGCCAAATACATCCAAGTCTGACGTTACAAAAAAAGTATATTTATTCAGTTTGATGTTCCAGAAAATATTCACATAAAAAATATTCAGAAATTAGTACTCACCGTTTTCTTGTACCATTCTTTCGTGAGGTAAAGTTTGATACCGTGAACAATGAGCATACCATAAACGATAATAAATAGATGATGGGTGTACCAAAAGGAATTAAAACCCGTAAGTTTTTTCAGAGGCTCCTCAAGTTTTTCAGAGGCTTGGCTAGGTTTAGTTTACCACACCTTAGCCTTGGGGTGGCTAACGTGAAAGCTATAGCCATTAGAACAACCATAGTGATCCCAGTCCAACCCTCGACTCCCTTAACAAACCACCAATAGCTATTTGGTTGTTCTCCAAAATATTGTTCCATTCGCTCGTACTCCTCTTCAGTTGCAGCAAGAAGTCTAGGGAAATCACATGCTAAATGTGATATTGCAAGGAGCCCAACTCCAATTGTGATCCCGAATGCAATCACCTAGAAACACAAGCAAAATTTAGGCTCAAAATATAAGTGAATCAAAGCATGACGTACATATCTCAGCGTCAAAAGATGTAAATTATGTTTTGTCAAATGGTTCACATTTGGTAGATTTATAATTTCATCATATAATATGCGAAAAATTAAAGGATAGAGATGCTCACTTTGTGAAAATTAATATTATCGTCAAATGGAACTACAACACCAAGTTTGGTCTTGTTCCTAAGCCATGTGATGGTATTTCGACACACGGGTAACAAAATTAGAGCCATGTTGAACTTGAGTGTCTCTGCCCCACCTTTAGCAATACTAACACAAGCTCCCATTACATCGTACGCTGCACGGTTCTTGTATTGAATGTACTTATATGTGAACAAACCGGCACAAATCCCAATCCAAACGGCAAGCACCCAAATTCTTTGCCAGTTATCTTGTATAAAGTATTTCATAGAATCATACCCTCGTTCTATAGGGTTTCTATAGTTCTCATTTCTTAGCTTTGTGCTCAACATCATGCTTAGGGCTTTGCTATCACCTCTCACTGATTGCGCCGGGGCTTGCAACAAAAGTGTCTCCAAGCTCTCAATCTATTATTTAGAATGCAAATTTGAAATTTTAGTTGATGTAAAAACTTAACGAACTCCATTGTATATTCGTAAACTAAAAAATTTTAGACTAATAATGTGTACCATAATGTAACCAAGGTTATCGGGGTCCAATTCTTCCATGATCAATGCTGCATATTCATCTACTTGTTGCTGAATGTTTGATAACTTATTTGCCGAAGCACTTAAACTGATAATCTCTTTAACTTCTTCTTTAGAGACACGGCCATCTGCGTCTTTATCAACCCTGTATTTTATATGCTTTGAATCAGTCCAAGTGTTTTCAAATACACAATACAAGTCAATCTAGCATAAAAAGCAACCATTGTAATAGAGTCAAAAATTGAATTCTTAATTAATATTAAAGATTCTCACATATCAAAGAAAGTTTGAAGCCTTGTATCAAAACTTGGATCAGAAATTTGGTCCCAAAAATCCCTCAATTGTTCCTTGTTGATCAAGTCTCCCTGGATATTTCGCCTTCGGCTAAGTGCATCAAAGAGTTCTCCTGCGAACTCTTTTGATTCTTTGTTCATCCCTGCTTGAAATTTGAAACCATTAGTATAAAAAAGTTACAATCACACATCATTATTCCTTTTTGTAATAAGCTTTGATCTATTAGATGTTTGGAACAATTTATTAAAATTTTTGACATGGTTAGTATATCAAAACAATTTTTAAGCCTTGAGCACAATAAGCATAAAACAATATTCTCATGATCCAAAAAGTGCACATATGCTTTTTCAAAACGCAAATAATCAGATAAACAAAATCCGAAGAAAATAATCTATAAAAAAACACAATATATAATAAGATAAAACGGTTTTAATTTACCTATGCATTTACCAAAAGATGCCTGTGGCAACAACCCGTTAGTCTTTTCAGTGAGTTCATCAAACTGCTTCTCCAGCGCGGCCCATTCGTCCTTGCTGTTAGCTTTACTAATAAATTTCAACCCTTGCAAGGCAGGAACAGCCCCAGACTTAGTCCGGTCATACCGTCCCCCAGGGGCCTCCGCGAAAACGAAGTCAACTTCCTTAACTCCTCCGAAACTTGCCTAATCCTCGACGAGGCATTTCGAACCGCAGAAGTACCCAAACTGCCCCTCTTCTCCAACCCTTTAGCTAACAAAGTCAGCTCAGGATCCTCCACGTCACCACCACCTGCAGTTTTCACACCATCACCAACTTCCAACGTTATTTCAACATAATCTTCATTGTTTCTTGACCTAGTACTTCCACTGTTGCTGCCTACGTCATCAGGGATGTTAAACCTAGCACTTTTACGTGTACCTCGTTTGTTTAAGGGCCCACTAAAAACTTTCCTGTCAGCACCGTAGGTTTCTGTACTAGTTTCAGGCAATATTTCACGACCATCACCCGTACCCATTTTTTGCATTTGCATTAAAAAAACAAGATCGACCCACTAAAGTTTATAAAAAATAATTGCCACCCAGAAAAAAATATCTAAAAAATATGCAACTTTTGAGTTGGGTTCTAAATCTTGATGACTTTTTAGCGTGTTTTGAGAAATTTCAAGATCGACCCAGTTGAGTTTAGACAAGTTAACGAGTACCCAGAAAATGATATTTGAAAAATATGTAAGATTTGAGATGAGTTTTGAGTCTTGATGAGGTTTTATAAAGAGGTTATACAGTATATATAGGTGTGTGGGGATTTAAAGAGGTACTTAATATATACAGTAGAATGATTTTGGAAGGTTTTGTTTTGGTGGATTTGAGAGTTGTTGAAATGAGTCTTCTGTTGATGTTAAATGAGAAGAAGGATCCTGGAATCCTGGAAAGTGTGTGTAAAGATGAAAGAATGTCAACTCTGTGACTTTTAATTGTTATGTCAACTTGACACGTTTTTAAGATTTTGGATCAACGTAATTTGGATTGTGAACATCAAGTGTAGTTAAATATTGATTACATTTTTAATGTATAGATTATTCGGACTTATGAGAGATATGTTATATGTATTTTGGTGACAATTTCTAGCCATTTTACTCAGAAATGTGCATCCATTAAGGGTTTGATTTTGAAATCTTTTGCGGAAATATAATGATCTTAACTATTTGACCACCTAACTGATGATTTAATTAGTATAACTATAATGATAGTAATGTCTAAAAGTGTTTGATTGTTTGATGACGTACTCTTTGGAATGTTTTTCAATTAAGGGCAATTAAGGGTTGTGAACATCAAGTGTATTTAAATATTGATTATGTCAACTTGACACGTTTTTAAGATTTTGGCTTTACATTGTTAATGTATAAATTATTCTATGTACATTGTTTAACTAGATATTTGGTGATTGGGTGTGTTTGGGGATGGGCTTTTGGGGGGATTATGCCTTATAAAATAAGTCTCGTTTGTCATGCGGGCTTATGAAATCATAAGTCTCTAAAAGGGGCTTAAAACTTTAGTCCTATAAAAGGGGCTAAAAACTTTAGCCCGGAGGCTTATGAACCATAAATTACATATTTACCCACAAAAATATCTAACACATACCATAAAACTCATTTAATTATATCTTTTTTAGTAATTTTGCAATAATAAGCCCCAGCCCCAGCCCATTTGTCAAACAAGTCTACAAAAATACAAATTTCAACTTCGGTTTATAATAAAAGCCCAAGCCCCAGCCTCAGCCCAAGCCCAAGCCCAAGCCCCAGCTCCAGCCCCAGCTCATTGCGCCAAACATACCCATTTCTAACAATTTTACTCACAACTGTACATCCATTGATGGTTTGATTTGAAATCTTTTGCGGATATATAATGATCTTAACTGTTTGACCACGTAAGTGATGATTTAATTATACTATGAGGAAATCATTCCTGCTGTTGGTTGCAGGGATGATACATGCTGCAAAGGCTATAAAGAAGGGCCAATTCTGTCAATTAGAAAATGTTGAAGGGTATAAGTGTATAACAAATATAAGTTTTAATTTTATTTTTTTATTTTTTTATTATTATTATTATTATTTTGCTTTGTTGCACATATGTTGCATGCGGTTGGTGGAGGGAAGTTTCCCTTTATATATCTATACTACTTTATAATGCATTTAGGCCTTTTAAAATTAAAAGGCTTAAAAATTCAGACTTTTTTACTTGCTTATTATGGAAAGAGTTTTTCTAACAAAAAATTAAGATAAGGAGCTCCAATCATGAGATGACATGTGTCACTTCTTAACAAACTCCAAGCCTAGCTTCTAACAAACTCAAAACCTAACTCCTAACCACTAAAAATTAAGATAAAGAGCTCCAATTATAAAATGACATGTGTCATTTCTCAACTAAAAATTCATCTTTATTTTTAAATTAAAATATCTTTTTATCTACTTATTTTTTTTATAATCTAATTTCACCATATTTTCTAAAATTTTATGCTTTTTAATTCAACATCCATTTTTATATATTTTTATGAGTTTTTAGTTTTTATATTTTTAATGTGTTTATTTTATTTTAATTCAAATTTTTACAACTTTAACCTTTATTTCATTTATTTCAATCAATATAATCTTGATTCGTCAAAATCATATACTTTTGGGGTAGTGTTTGACGCGTAAGAGATTGCGAGGGTATTTCTATATGCGGGAATAATGATGTCGCGGAAAAACTACGGGGAAGTTACGGGTAACCCAAACAAACACTTACAACTAACACATATACATTCGAAGTGTTGTGAAACGAATTCACTAAACGGGTAAGCAAACACATATAACTATACTTATTGCCGCCGCTGTGCGCGGGTACCCGGCTAGCATATACTAAAGTGAATGAGATAAAATGATTAACATAAGATGTTCATTCCCTCAAGTAAATGAGATAAAATGATCAATATGAGATCCTCATTCTCTCATGTGAATGTCATAATATAACCGATAAATGGTTAAAGATTATTTATCATGGTAAATGCTATGGTCGAGGTAGTATGACAATGACAAACCACTAGTAGTGGCGAAAATACAATAAGAAATGAGCAAACAAAAATGCTATTTATGCAAAAATGCAATGTGATGTATATGAAATACAAGTGTGTCAAAGATATTACACATTATATTCATAGATTTAAAAATCTGTGCTAGCGCATTTTGCTCCACTAAAGAAACATAAAATTGTCATGAGAAACGAAGTTAAGTATTAATGATACATTATATTCTTTTATATCTTCCTCCACATGCATTATATAAAGATTAGTAAAAGCTAATCACTGCCATAAACGTAATTTTATGAGCAATAATAATCATAATATTTTTGGCATGACCACTTACACCATCCTGAATCATTAATGATGTGAAAGCTATAGAAGAATCATATTCTTCAATCTAATGTTATTATATCTCATAGAAAGTCGATTATTATTCTATCAACTAAAATGGAGATTAAATTCCTTAATTTTAATAGGAAAGAAAACAAATGGATATTATGTAAGCATACAAATCCATTGTATGAACCATTTAAAGTTTAAAATCGATGCATCGTTTAAATGGTCATTAAATCGCAACCTCAAGTTTGCATGATTAATAGCTCAATGCGAGCCTCACATTCCAGAGTAAGTATTTCATCATGAAAATGTGATGAATTACTTCTAAATTATCAAATGAAGCTGAGAGAAAAACTTGTGTTGTTGTATAGGGTCATATTATAATATGCACAACAACAAAATTAACATCATGCCAATATGTTATTATAAATCCTCTCTTTTACAATTGGTTTTGGTTATAAACCAAGCATATCCCATTTTTGTTTTTTGTGTGCAAATTACTCCACCTAAATGCACATATATGGGATATAGAAAATGGATAATTCCTTCAGGAGGAGAGAAGTAGCTGCAAATTCAGAATGAATTATCATATTCTGTTGATTCTCGAAAAAAAAATTTATGAATTAATAATTTAATGGATAATCTAATAGCCAAAAATAAACATTGGCCAAAAACAAAATTTCAGCTACTCATGCTCTAATTAGAACTTGTCCCTCAAGAACACTATTTTATTATGATATGCCTCAATCATAGTAGACAAATCGATTCCAAATAAAATCCTTGATGAAAAATATGGAGCATGAAAACAAGATGGTTGTTCGAGGTATAAAAGACTCCATGATAGTCTCATAAAGAGACACTAGACATTAAGGTTCCAAAGAACCTCAGATAGCTAATGAGATCTTAGTAAATTCTATCTTGTTTTGAATTACTATGGAATCGACACAAAACGAAGTCGATAAATTTGTCTACATACAATATATTGCTTGCTATTATGCATGATGAAGATCAAATATCAATTAATATCTAAATGTGCGCTCAACGAAATTATTGGCCAACATAAAAGGACTTAGTATCTTGCAAATACTAAAAGTCTTGAAACGTGAAGTTCGTACACGTCAATGTGTAAAATCTATTTATATAAATCGATTTTTTGTGCTAAACCGAAATAAGAGCTCTAAAGTTATGTGCTTTAATACTTAAATTGTGAAATAAATAATTTCACAAAACAATAAGTTGATTATTGAGAGACAAAATATCTCGAGGTGGATGTAAATATCTTATTGATATTTTATGAGTTAAATATCTATTTTTCCTTAAAATTAGGTTTATTAGAGCTCTCGTGTACTATGAAGGATATGTAATGTCTCAAACATGACTTACAACTTCAACTTCTAAATACGATTAATAAAGTTCTCAATAACTTTATTTGATAAAGTTGAATGAATCCGTATATGGATCAAAATGATTTTGGACGCAAATTAAATAAAAATTGCTTGTGCACATGTCTCAAAGAAATAAGGGAAAATTAGTCAAATAGACTGCGCGCCCTGAGGCTTATCACTTTCCGGACCACGCTTTTTTGCATTACGAAAATGGACCAGTTGCCCAACGATTTTCTTGGAGCCAACCATGGGGTGCCTCGTGTCTGACAAAGATATGACAGAAGTACATATTTTGAGAATATATGTCATGTATTGTAAGGTATTGTTTTTTGGGAAACCAAAATGTATTTTCGGGCAACTATATAATATTGGGCAACTTGTATTTATACACGAGGATAATATGGTCATTTTACACTGGTTGTATTGTAAAACTAATAATAATAACTCAACACTTACTCACACAACATCACGCGCGCACATACACAATCAAACATCTTCTTGTACAATTTTTAACCGCTTCTACAATTAAACGTCTTCTTCTACATCACACGCACACACTCACAAACCACATCTTATTCATAGAACCCTCTAACCCCTAATTAATTTTACTCCCTCCTAGTTTCTATTGAATGCTCTCTTACCTTATTTTTGACATCCATTGCAATAGGAAAGTCCTGACCACAATAGAAGAATGTGGTATAGACTCCATTTGCAAAGTCTGCCTGTTGGTAAGAAACATACTCACTGTAAAAGACATCATCAACCATCACAGGTAAATCATTTTCCAAATGCATGTCATCACTTATATTACTGGTTGTTCCTGATTTACCTAACTCATTACTCTGACCTACTTCGACCAAAGCAAGTTGTGCATCATTCTCCTGACAAGTATTCTCTTTATTTGCTTGAATTGAATCATCAACTACATAGCCTAAGTCACTAGTGTCACTCACTTGTAACAGAGTAACATCAACAACAGGATCCTCTTCCATGTTATTGGCATAAACAGATGCGCTTCCTACTAAATGCTTATCCTTAGTCAATTGAAACATATTTACATCGACATCAGGCTATTCAAACCTGTTATTGACATCAACTAGTGCTCTTCCTACTTTCTCTAAGTGCTTCCCCTGAGTCACTCGGAACAGATTAACCTCAAAATTATCAGGCTCCTTAATAGCATTATCCTCATCAATAAGTACTAAAGTACGCTCACTGTTATGAACAGGTTAGCTAGCAAATGATGTGTCTAGGGTTGAAAATACAGGCTCAATGTTTAGCAAATTGCTATGTTCACCAATATAATTGAGGTCCATAGGTACTTGTGTAAGTTGCATAAAAGGATCTAGTGCAGGCTCATTATCAAGATCATCTAACACCAATCGTCTACAACAAGATTGAATAGCAGTACTAGCAAGTTTTCTGCTATTTTCATCCATCTCCCAAAAGACAGTCTTAATAAATTGTGAGGACATTTTAGACAGCTCTAATCTTGTCTTACCTATTTCCACATACACATCTATCAACTTCTTGTCTTTGAAAACGTCTTTCAAAAACTCAACATTAGCAGCTTTACACAAACTAAACAATCCGTCATCCAATGTACAACCAGGCTTAAGAAAGTAGAAATAATTGGTTTGTCCATTCTCATAATCGATTTGGGTCATGAGAGCATCCATTTCATCAACGGATACCTCTTTTATTTCCACATAATCAACAAGGCATTCCTTGCCTCCTTGATATATTCTACCTAGAGAGTATTTGAATGTACCTTCATAATGGAACCTCATGCTAAAGGATCCTGGTTCATCCGTTATATCAAAAATGTACAAAAACAATGTTGCGATAAAGTTACCTAAAAGGGGAATAACTTAAACAATCGTACTAACATATAATTGTAAAAGACTATAACAAAAAAAAAACACTTACCATATCTCCTGATTGTAGCTTTTTCCTCAATTTCATGGTCATCAAAGAAAGGATGTTCTCTAATTCGCCATAGAGTAAATCCAAGGTTGGTGTTTGTTATTTTCTTACTTAGATTATTTGATTTGATGATTGACATTGCATTAGGGTTTTTTGGGTAGGCTTCCGAAACAAGTTTGGGGATGAGCAATGAGTACACAACTTAGTTATATTATACATTATGGCGGGAAATTGGACAAGACATCTGCTATAGTACATCAAGGTAATAAGACGATTCTACCCTCAACAGTAAAAGGATAACGAGATTTTATGGATTATAACG
This sequence comes from Chrysanthemum makinoi, assembly GCA_910596185.1. NCBI lineage: Eukaryota > Viridiplantae > Streptophyta > Magnoliopsida > Asterales > Asteraceae > Chrysanthemum > Chrysanthemum makinoi. The sequence goes on along the minus strand of OU343224.1, from coordinate 201,268,095 downwards.
GAACATTGACCTTGGCGTTAATGGTCAAGGGACGAGTTTAGCATATAAACTCCATGTTTTGGACTCCCAGCGATGAAAAATGCAACTTTTGTCCAATCGTAATGCTTGTGTACAAGATTAGGGACGAACGGTGTATTTTACTCTATTCATTATTTGTACTTTGCCCTATAGAGTTTCTAGCATTTACACGTTTGGTCTTTTTTGTTTTAGTTTTGTTTATAAAACAAGTATATAAGGTTTAAAGCATTAACACTTTCGACCCTTATTTTCACATATTATCATAACTTTTCAAATACGTGTTACACAAATATATGGCATCTTATATATTGTCTACAAAGTTTTGATAATTGGTCAAAGAGAATTAATATGATAAATTTGGTGCCCACTGTTTTTATTTTGATCCTAGTCATTTTATTGCAATATTTGTTGTTTTTTTTGGATATTCTACTTATTTTAACTTTAAGAAAGACTTATAGTTCGTCAAATATGAGGGCCTACTTATCGTTATCGCACAGGGCTTCATAAATTCACGGGACGGCCCTGTCTATCATATTGAAATTGAACTTGAGAAGATTTTGATCCAACCCCACTTGGGTATGTGTATGTTACAATCATTTTAACTCTAAGGACAAAGCATACACAACAGAGTTAAATGCACATCCACTATCAAGTTGAATGTGTTAGATAACAATCTAACATATATATTTCCATACTGAAAATCATGTCGTCCAAAAATACTTGTTTACCACCTTCCAGTTCAACAACTATGTCAGTTCTTAATTTCAAATAACTTTTGACACCCCCTTCTATCGCTTCTCATCGGTATCCGCTAACATACTATGTAACTCTTAGTAGATATATATGGTATCGGCACATATTATAGAACTCTTGGTAGATATATATTGTGCTTGTTCGATATCCATAACGTATACTCTATCAAGAAATGTTAAGACTATTGAAGAGTAACGTAATAATGATTATCCTCATAACTTGTTAGTTTCAAGCACATTTCAAAAAATTTAAAGATGTTTTCCAAGAGAATATTAGTATCAAAATACACACACCCTCTTACGGACATACTTCAAACACAAAACAGCTGACTGGAGAGATCCTTTTAGGACCAATAAGCACAGTTATAATGTTTCTACAACTATATCTGAAATGATATTTGAACACATGACCATATGGAGCATTACAAAAGAGAGCAAAAATATAATCAATTGGTCATACTTATTTTCATTGACTTTGGCAGCCACAAATGGCATGTTACTGAACACTGATCAGCAGAAATCACGATTCATCCTACTAGTGTTAGTATGACTACAATAGACAGAAACAAAAACTTTGGAACTCGCCTTCTGTATGCTGAGTACATCAAACTTTGGAACCTCCTTTAGGATGACAGCAAAGAAGAGACTATTACTTATCTTCAGCAATCTTGAAGAATGTATACGAAAGAATTATATTGTCGATACCATCCATCCTAGGATCCGTTTCAAACTCCGGGTCAATGTAAAAAAACACCTGCCAGTAGGTTTAATTGTTCACCATTAGATGTAATCAGTTCTACACACTCATGAATCTTGGTACCTTTGTCCCACAACAAAGTTCAGCACGGAATGTCGATAGGAACTATAAACAATTAACTTTTGGCATGTAAACTACGAAAAAAATGTCATAAGAAATTTATAACTTTATTGCTTTTGGTCAGTTCAATTTGAAGGGAACTTTACACAAGTAGAGTCAAATATAAATTTATTTGGTACATGGAATATTAGTTCTTTTAACAGATGAGTGCAGGTCGTTATACTTACAGGCATATCTATCTGCTCGCCTGGAAGAAGACGCTGCTCCTCAAAGCAGAAGCACTGTATTTTGTTAAAATAAACTGCAGCCTCCACATCAACCAAACTTACTTATTAACTATGGGAAGTTTAAGAGTAAAAGAAAGTAAGAAACTTTATATCACAAAATTCTTCATGTACAATCATTAAGTTATACAATTTCATGCTCTGCCATGGATGATGGCCCACTATTCGTTATCTCTGCTGCGTCAATAAATTTATATAATCAATCTAGTTTTGTATACGTAGAAAAATCCAAATTCTTTGTTCCTACTGAAAATTTTACATCAAAATGAGATTGCTGAATCCATCTGTTAGACATCGCCAAGAGAGGCGCAAACCAGTTATGCACAAACACTATCTAGAAAATTCCAGACTAAAACTAGATAATTCCTACTCCTAGCCCAACAAATTTGACTGCCATAAATTCACACAACTATGGACCCTTGCAACTAAAATCTTTGGTATCATGACTAAACATGTCTTGCTTATACATGCTGAAAGAACAAAATGACAGCTTTCGATGTAAAATTCAACCCAGGAAACTCAACCCATCAGTATGTAAACATGATTATTACCTTCATGGGAGTAACGTTATACGTAGACATGCCAGTTATAGGAGTTGAACTACAATTTTCAGCAGTGTAAAAAGCAAGAGCGCTCTCTCCTGGCTTAACTCTCACCTACATATACAAACTAAAAGAATCAGAATGACATCATTTCAAGCATACACGAGAATCACAACAACTTACAGTCCTTATGATCCTTACGTTTCAAAAACAGTGGAACAATGTATCATAACTTTAAAAACAATTGAACACTTACGCACACTGTCTTCTTTAAGGATTTTATTTAGAATGAAGTGGAGAAAACCCAAATGGGTTTGTGTTCTAGAGTTCTTTTTAAGAGAGGAGAAAGGTTCTCTCTCCAACTCGAGAAAAGTAAATGATAGGCAAATGATCTTAATACCTCTCTTTGAGTAGGGATGAACTTCCAATTCATTCCATCTGACACGTCAGCGTTGAACTGCACCACAATTTCTCTGAAAAAACAAAACGCACATTTTCTCAGAAACGTGTACAAAGATAAATAAATTATAATTTCATCTTTATTCAAGTTTCATATAAATTGGTGTAGTTTACTTGTTTTGTTTTCCTTGTTCTCATAACTAAGCTTAGAAACCAGAAGATCAAGAACAAAATGTTCCGTATTTCAAATTGAATCATTCATCAAGCAGAATCGTGTATGAGAAAATATGTGGGCAATCTATAAGTTTTTATACATGTTTCTTAACTCTAGCAAAAATAGTTTCTTTCACAACCTTTTAATGTAAGGGCGCAAACTCTTAGCTACCCTTCACAAAGTTGCATAAATTATTCTAAAAGCCACACGAGCTCATTCCATTGGATTTTAAAACACACCTTTTGGTGACTGTTCCATCTTGAGTATGTCGCAATATCTTTTCTTCTACTGTCTGCGAAGGAATAGATAATAAAACAATAAAAGAAAGAAATATCTAAGTTACTTGCTAACTATGAAAATAATTATACAGAAAAGTTTAGACCAAAAAATTTCAGATAAAATCATGTGCTTACCTCTCGTCGTTGAACAGTACCCCCATACTCAGTAGCTTGGCAAAACCTCCTGTATAAGGGAACTGCGGCATAAGTACATCCCACCATTGCAAAAACCAAACCCGTTAAGTAATAAAGCATCTTCCTTGATTTCTCTTCTCTAATAACATTTGTAGTATACAAACGATGAGAACCAAACCCATTATAAGGGAACTGCGGCATAAGTACATCCCACCATTGCAAAAACCAAACCCGTTAAGTAATAAAGCATCTTCCTTGATTTCTCTTCTCTAATAACATTTGTAGTATACAAACGATGAGAACCAAACCCATTATAAGGTGTCAGCGAGTACCCGGTTCCCAATTGAGAAAATCTACTAAAAGGCTTCCTAATAAATTGAGATCCAGAAGTGAAATTCTGAAATTCAGAATAGCATTGTGTACGTCCAAAACTGTTAGCTCCCACTTAACTATATCTTCTTTGCCCGACTTCAAGTAGACACCTGGATGATAACAACGGTCAATGTCAACCTAATTAGAGTTTTAAACTTCAACAAACTAGGACAATAACAAATATAAAAAATTATACCATACACCCTAATAATAAAGCATGGTCATTTTATTAGAAATAACTCGCGGATAAGAAGACAATTTTAAATTTATCAAAAGAATTGTTTCTTATTACAATATCTACTTCCCGCTCGTACAAATCATATTACGTCGATCCACGATATGCAGAAAATCAAGTTTAGAACCAAAGTAAAAAAACACACATCCAAACGTCATCTAAGATTCAGAGCATTTGAGCTTCGTAGCGCATTACGAACATAGGTCTGCACCAAGAATGATATAGTTGGACTGTAGTCGCAAAAAATAACATACATTCAAATAGTAAGTCTACATTATTCCCAAAAAAAAACCAGGTGCATATAATCTATAGTGGGCAATCTAACTTGTGTGCACAAGTTAAGTACGACAAAAGTACACAGGGGCCCACGGAATAGTACACATGAATTCACATAAAAGTACAGATAAGTGTACTTTTATGTGGGTCCGTGTGTACTTTTTGTGTACTTTTGTTGTGCTTAACTTGTGCCCTTAGGCACAAGTTAGAAAAACCCTTTACATTGTCATTATAATGTCTTGTCCCAACTCCTCCAATCTTATTATTTCCACCCACCCTAAGGGGGTGTTTGTTTTTTGGGCTTATGAGTTTGTTTTATAAGCTCATTTTTATAAGCTCATTGTTTTATAAGCTCATTTATTTCTAGCTTATTCTGAAAGTGATGGGCTTATATAAGCCGAAATCTAATAAGCTAATATGCGCAAAAATAAGGTTAAACAAACAACCCCTAAGTAAAAAAATATAAACAAACAAAGTAAAGTTTACTAGCAGCATTACTAATTCCGTTATACAATGAATTCAATTGAATTGATATGTGTGGTGTGAAATATAACAATAGTAATTATTGAAAAGCAAAAGAGAATATATACCTTGGATTGAAATATAGGGTTTTGTGCAACTGTGATGATCGTCTAGCTAATGACATGCTAAATTATATTAATTACATGACCATTTGTTTCTAGGATCGATCTGAAGATGGATTATTATTATTATTTCCAAATCAGTTTTTAGCAGAGACGAATGAGGTAAACAAATTCCAAAAGCGAACCGGTTTAAAAACCGGTTTTGGTTCGCTTTGACTAGTAAAAATCGGTTTTTACTCAAACCGGTTAGGTTTCAAACCGGTTTCGGAGGAGAAAAACCTAAAGCGGTAATAACCGGCTTACAACGGGTCTAAACCGGATTATTGTAAACCGGTTCAGCAAACCGGTTTTGAAATTGTAAAAAAAAATTGCGTGGCAACTTGGTTGGGGAAAAAACAAGGGGGACCGGACAACAGTGAGCTGGGCGACAACAAGTTTTAAACAAGTAAATAAAAGAGTTAAAATAATAAGTAAATTACAAACATTAAACATATTTAAATATCAAATTGTTTTTTGAATATATCGTCTTTGTCAATAACATTAAAGGAATACACCAAATAACATTAAAGGAATCTATACATCTATACTACTATAAAGTTGAACCCCTTAATTTAATGTGCAAGAGTGAATGTGCACAACAATTTGTACGGTACAATCCGTATAAAGCCATATGATTGAATTTCAAGTATTGAAATATGTAAGCCTCAATGAAGGCGTCTAGCTTTAGGAGACGAAAAGTTTCATGATACAAATCAATAATGCCATCAATGCAAGAAGCTCAACAATCGTATTTGTGGTTACATGAATACATTATTTGGTACAACATATGCATTGGAACACAAAAGGGCTGCAGTTATGCGCCCTTAAAGAAGCCGAATCACTTATCAATTACATATCTCTTAAATGGAGACTCCATAAATGAGGCATGAAGAACAATAGGAATAAAACCAACAAAGTCCAGTACGTGTGTTATCATGGCTGCACAGGTTGGATGCTCAAATGGTGAATTGTTCCTAAACGATTTGAATCTTGAATCAACTGGTACCATAGTGGTGATGTTGTGTAGAATGTGGGATGTAAATACTGCAACAGGCCGGTACTTGAGCACCGATTTCTTGGTGTCTGATGCAAAGGTATATGCATATGTACCTCCCCAATACCTGAGTTATAAGAATAGATAATAAAGGATTAAAAAATGTATGTATTATTTAACAACAACTTTTAACATGGTTATGTTGCAGGGTAATGTTATCCATTGTACCGCCAAGTCAAATGTGGCTCACAATTTCTTGAGGTTAAAAGAGGGAGGTGTTTATACTGTTAGAAATTTTGTTGTCATGCATAACAAGGAAGACTTTAGAGTTAGGAAGGATGATCCCTTTATGATAGAGTTTGATTGTAACACCCCCAAAAATCGGGTTTTAGCGGAAGCATATAAGTTTTGGGTGCTACTAATCGGTATCACAACACAAGCATAGAGTAAAAGGGTTTTCTTAAGAAAACTTAATTATTTAATAAAATCAATGTTTACAATAAAATTTAATGCGGAAATAGGCCCAAAATAAATAAGCTGTTCCCAAATACAAATATCGAGTCGATCTATGACCATGCCATGCCATTGCCCGGCGCCTCCAAAAGTAAACAATCGCCTCAATACATGAGAATACATGCTAAAAGTGTCAACACGAGGTTGGTGAGTTCATAAGTTTTCATAAAAGTATTGCGAGTTCAAAAGATCCTTTCGATCATTGTGGCGCCCACAATGTCGCGAAAACAAGGTTTACCTTTAAGTAAAAGAATAGAAAGGTGGACCACAAGGTTTTCAAGTGCAAATCGATTCTCATAAACAAGTCAAATTTATTCGAGGCATATCCTGCCTAATTCACAGTATCAAAATATTTATCCACAAAAAATAGTTCATAAACAACCACCTGGACCATATCAAAATCAAACACTACAACGAATATAGTGTCACGCAAGCTTAACTATTACGCGAGGGCTAATTCATGAAACCATCACTAGATACCACGAGCCGTGACTATCTCTAAACACACTAACAATCGACATGTTATACGTCCCCACATGAGCCATGTTGGTCGGACGGGGTGGCCATTCCCAATAGATCTATCAATAACATTCGCACCATCGAGCCGGGGATGAAACAATTCATAACAACGCTTGGGTTTCTAAACTTAACCTAGCACGTAATAGCTTACAAAACATTTCCAGGTCCAATCAAAACAGTTTTCAAGCACTTGTGTCCACATAAAAACATATTTAAACCAAATCACGCATTTCATCAAACCAAGTATCAATCATTTATTCAAATAAATCAAGCATTTGCATTTAATAAAACGAGCATGTATTCTCCCCCAAAACAGTTTAAAAATAAGTAAAAGTAGGGGCCATGAACTCACCTTGATACGAGCAACGCAAGAATCACAACTAACAAGACTGGCATCTAGGAGCAAGCACAACTAAATCACGAATAAAGGCACGTCGATATCCAAAGAGTACAAGTACAAAGGTACTACATCGTCACGACCTAATAGTATACGCATTATCTCAAAATACGTCTCAAAAAGTAAAATAATATAATATCCGAAAGACAACGTGTCTTAGTTTTCGTGGAATACTCGCGTCAAACGTTTCCAAAATTCGATTATCAATATCTCAAAAGTTTAGTTTTAACGTTTAGGTGTGGTGGTAAGAAATCAAGATTCGACATACAACTCACGCCAAAAGTATACTAAAATGCAACTCACACCAAAGGTATAACTCACGCTAAAGCATAATGTATATCCCAATACATTATAAGGAATAGTCAAGTAATATTGACCAAGAATCAACTCGAGTAGAAAGCGATAAGAAAGATGTTGAGGAAATAACGACTCATAACTATGACAAGCAAGTAAGTTGATTGGTAAGTTTCGGTGTTTACCCAAAATCCCCAAATAGCTTGCATAAAACAAATATGTTTCATAACCAATGATAAGTTTGAATTTGCAATTCAACCAATAAAAGTTTTATCACTTAAAAGAACACTTGTTTAGATCCTTGTCGGGTTTTATAACAATGAAAGAAATTTGTTTAGATCCTTGTCGGGTTTTATAACCGAATCAACACAAACCCTTCCAGACTCAACCTTACCACACGAAATAACTTCTGAAAACGTTAATAATATATTTTTCATTCGTGAAAATCGCCAATCTATTTATCTCTAGGTTATAACCACACCAACACTATTTAAAGCAAGTTCAACCCGTCTTTATTAATCGCAAGCCTAAAAACCGAGACATCACAATCGAAACACATTTTTATAACAAGGTTACCACACGGATTTATTTAAAAACACGTTTTATCAAAACTGTTTTTAACAAACGATTCCACGAAAACTTATATAACCAATTTACCCTCGGTTTTAAGTCACGAAAATGAAATGAAAGGATAGAAACGTCGTGGGTATCGACTTACCCATGGTCGAGAGAGAAATCATTGAGACGAACGACATGGAGAGGCGGCTGAGATGTTGTACACATTCCAACACGAACCGGAACCCAAACAACCACCCTTAAGAAGCATAATAACACAACCCGAAATATATAAACTTACATATGTAACGCGTGAGGGGTCCTCACCGCGCGTGTGGTGCGTATAAAGAACCACGAGGTTCCGATCTATCTTCTGAGGTAGGCGGTGAGTCATGGTGGTGGCGGACGGCGTGTGGCGTGGTGGCCGTGGCCGAACTTGAGAGAGCGAGGAGAGTGAGATTTTAGAGTGAGAAATTTGGGGTAGGAATGAGTTAGAGAGATGAGGGTTTTATACTCCAAGAGGACCATCTTTGTCAATTATCAAAAGTGTAAGGTAAGGGTAAATGAAAATATCACAGGGACCTAGCTCGTAATTTAGGTAATCTTTTGCAAGTATCCGGTTGGGACACATTGGGATGAGTAAGCGTCACGATAAAAAAATTTCGAAACTTGCTCCATCACGTTCGGAATAGTTTTTCCAATGAAAATGAGTATTTATTTGACTACTTTCTAGCAAATAGAATTAATGATCAATTTGAATGGTTTTAGCGAGATTACGGTTGTGTGTGCATGCGTTGCGTTGTGTCTAATTTTCACGTTTCTTGAGATAACTTTCCGTTTTCACGTCAAATAAGCTCGGGAAAGTTAAGTAAATGATAGACAAAGCAATTTTCAAACGAATATCTGGAAAAGTGCGAGTTGTCACAGACTTCCCTTCTTAACGGAATCGCGTCCTCGCGATTCAATTCGAGTTATCCGTTAGATTTGAAAAGAGGTAAGGGTATTTTCTCAAGGTTCCCTTTTCACATTCTCACGTGAATTCAGGATGTTTCCTAAAGTTCCAGTGATCAGTAAAAATAGGGAAACGACTTTGCTCAAGTCATTTGACCTCATGGTTCATTAATTCGATAGGTTCCTCAACACAGCTTAGGCGTTCGTCGATATGAATATCTTCCAGTAAGGACAACAATTTCCTTCAACAGCGAGGCATTACCTCAAATTACGCACATGTAAACGTCATGAATAGCTAAGTTCTGGCGGTAGCTCAAGTCTCTAAGCCACTAGTTCAACTCTAGCAAGAGTTTTAAAAAGGATCAACACAACGAAGATTAAACTTTCCACGTTTACTAAACGTATCACACAATCCTTGGTGAGATTTTAAGCATAGCTTCGCCTCCAATCATGGAGTCTCAAGCTTCATTTCCTCCATCCATCTTAGCTCTTCGGATGATCGTGAGCTGTTTGCATTATGCTTTTGATCTAAACAATCTCTCGACAGTTTCATGAACAGTTTTAGAATATCTAGTTGGGTATCCCCCACTTCGATTCGACAAATTATCGAGCGACATTTTCAACCATAAAGTGCCTCGGTACACGTGGCTATGGTTATAAGAGATTCCAACCAATGGGAGGTGTCTACCCCAACTATAGCCGAAATCGATCACGCGGACACGCAACATGTCCTTAAATGTTTGGATGGTCCTTTCACTCCAGCCAACCGTCTGTGGATGATACCCAGTACTCATACCAAGACTTGTTCCTATGGCTATTGGAGTGATGACCAGAAACTTGATGTGAAACGACCTTCACAATCAGAATTGACATAAATCGGCACGCCACTAAGTACAACAGTCTCCTTCACGCACATGCGAGCAAGGTTGTCCATAGTGACTGTTTCTTCGATTAGCAGAGACTGAACAGGTTTGGTGACGACCAACAACTAGTGAAACAACTAGTGAAATAGCTTAGAGGATAACAAGGAAATAATCCTTCGTGTAAGGATAACGACAAGGTCAAAGTTTTCGACAGTAGTAAGGCATTTCGTAGAACGACCGCGAAAATGGTCGATAGGGAAACCAGTAAGCTTGAAAGACAATAGCGGTGCGGCTCCATATCTCATAAGGAGGTAGCAAGAATATGAGATATTCCAAAGAGGCGGCGAAGGATTAGACGTCACTCCAAGGATCGGACTCAAGTTATTCCTTAAAGTCTTAAGGCTTCGTTGGGCCAAATGAATCTCCGTCGAAAAGAGAGCTAAACAAATTCAGAGTATGACTCTGAAGGAGAGCATTAATTACTACTAGAAATCAATAGATTGATTCCGTAGTGCACTTAATACTTAACGCATAATGATACAGCATTCAAATCCAACGTCATAATTTCCAAAAGAAATTCGACTACCAATCGATATCAAATCAAATTCTAAATACAATTGAACAACGATGGTTCCAAAAAGTTATGCTAAAAGCATACACATTGATAGAGCGCAAGGTGCAACATCAAAAGAACAGCATCAACAGAATAATCATCAAAAGTTAAGGCTTGGAGTAGAGACGTCTACAATAAGACCAAAACAACACCACGAGATAAGCGAATCCATTTTCACCATAGGAATCAAAATCGCATAATCTAACAATCCAAATCCAACGTAGCCAAGATCGATTCCAAATATTCCAAGAAGCCCGATGAGCTTATTACAACTTCACGCAACCCAAATGCCAACTTGTGATCAATCGGGTCTAACCTGACCCGACGCAAAACAAGGTCTTACAGTTTCAACGATTCCAAAAATAATCCGAAGTCAAATAATGATTAGACGACGATGAATAGCGATTCATAACAAAGGAGAGATATCGCGATAAGCAAGAATTTGTTATGCCAGTGTGTTGTGTGTGAAGGAAAGCTTTTATAAAATTTCATGCTCGTATACACACACCAAAACTTTTCCATTTTCCGAAATCAAACCAAAAACCAACCGGACATAATTCTATTATAACTACTCCAAGTATCGCAAAATTCACCTATGAGTCGGACATAGGTGATCAGGCTATGTCCACTGTCCCTGGTTGAATATAGGTGATCAGTCTATATTCACCCGAGGTTCAATGAATTTTGATATACTTGACTTAATTACTCTAGCCACATGTCTTTCACTTTCCAAAATCCATTTTCAAAAGATTAAAACAAGTGTCCACACGCAAGGACGAGTGACGAGATTGTGCAGCGAAAGAGGCGCAATGCTACAACGAGTACGGTGCGTAAACATAAGTATGTCGGAGATACTTATAGCGTAAAGCGAAAATAACTGGATATACTCATCCTATAGGAAGGCACACATCTCATCAAATATATTAGCAATCAAAGTTACAAGTGAGGCATCAGCTTGGCAGGCAGGCACGTGTCGGTCATAGGGTTAAATTTTCATAAAAATGGTTATAGTCTAGGTTTTTGAAAATTTACCCAGTTCTCTGTAACCTAGGCTCTGATACCAACTGTAACACCCCCAAAAATCGGGTTTTAGCGGAAGCATATAAGTTTTGGGTGCTACTAATCGGTATCACAACACAAGCATAGAGTAAAAGGGTTTTCTTAAGAAAACTCAATTATTTAATAAAATCAATGTTTACAATAAAATTTAATGCGGAAATAGGCCCAAAATAAATAAGCGGTTCCCAAATACAAATATCAGAGTTGTCTATGACCATGCCATGCCATTGCCCAAGCGCCTCCAAAAGTAAACAATCGCCTCAATACCTGAGAATACATGCTAAAAGTGTCAACACGAGGTTGGTGAGTTCATAGGTTTTCATAAAAGTATTGCGAATTCAAAAGATCCTTTCGATCATTGTGGCGCCCACAATGTCGCGAAAACAAGGTTTACCTTTAAGTAAAAGAATAGAAAGGTGGACCACAAGGTTTTCAAGTGCAAATCAATTCTCATAAACAAGTCAAATTTATTCGAGGCATATCCGCCTAATTCACGATATCAAAATATTTATCCACAAAAATAGTTCATAAACAACCACTTGGACCATATCAAAATCAAACACTACAACGAATATAGTGTCACACAAGCTTAACTATTACGTTGCTAAGTCATGAAACCATCACTAGATAGCACGAGCCATGACTATCTCTAAACACACTAACAATCGACATGTTATACGTCCCCCACATGAGCCATGTTGGTTGGACGGGGTGGCCATTCCCAATAGATCTATCCATAACATTCGCACCATCCCGAGCGGGGATGAAACAATTCATAACAATGCTTGGGTTTCTAAACTTAACCTAGCACGTAATAGCTTACAAAACATTTCCAGGTCCAATCAAAACAGTTTTCAAGCACTTGTGTCCACATAAAAACATATTTAAACCAAATCACGCATTTCATCAAACCAAGTATCAATCATTTATTCAAATAAATCAAGCATTTTCATTTAATAAAACGAGCATGTATTCTCCCCCAAAATAGTTTAAAAATAAGTAAAAGTAGGGGCCATGAACTCACCTTGATACGAGCAACGCAAGAATCACAACTAACAAGACTGGCATCTAGGAGCAAGCACAACTAAATCACGAATAAAGGCACGTCGATATCCAAAGAGTACAAGTACAAAGGTACTACATCGTCACGACCTAATAGTATACGCATTATCTCAAAATACATCTCAAAAAGTAAAATAATATAATATCCGAAAGACAACGTGTCTTAGTTTTCGTGGAATACTCGTGTCAAACGTTTCCAAAAATTCCAGTATCAATATCTCAAAAAGTTTAGTTTTAACGTTTCGTGTGGTGGTAAGAAATCAAGATTCGACATACAACTCACGCCAAAAGTATACTAAAATGCAACTCACACTAAAGGTATAACTCACGCTAAAGCATAATGTATATCCCAATACATTATAAGGAATAGTCAAGTAATATTGACCAAGAATCAACTCGAGTAGAAAGCGATAAGAAAGACGTTGAGGAAATAACGACTCATAACTATGACAAGCAAGTAAGTTGATTGGTAAGTTTCGGTGTTTACCCAAAATCCCCAAATAGCTTGCATAAAACAAATATGTTTCATAACCAATGATAAGTTTGAATTTGCAATTCAACCCATGAAAGAAATTTGTATTTAGAAATGTAAGTTTTAAATAATTTTATAAATGTTGGCATGACGCGTTCATTTATAAAATATTCTCAAATCGTCGTGACTTTAATAAAATAAATTTCTCAAAACAATATTTCTTGAAAATTGATTATTTAACTTCTCGTTATTTGTTTAATAATTGTCAATTGAATATTTAAGTCCGCTACGAATCAAATATATTAAATTCGTTGCGAGTCTAATATATTGTATCCGTCTCCAGTCCAATTCGTTCAATTCGTCTAATAATAACGATTCATTAAATCTAAAGTTTCCATTTCAATATATTGAATATCGTATATCAAAGTCTCAATCAAATGTATATAGTCCGTCATCCATTTCGCATGTTTATTCCATATTGTATGCGTATTTCGTTTCCGATTAAATAAATCCCAATGCCGAAACTTACCCAAAATATTTAAACTTATAACTTTCAACAAAAAAAATAAATAAATAAACTTAAACAACCAAAATGTAAACAACACAAATTTCAATTTAAGTCCAACCCAAACGCAACCCTTTAATCGGACTAAACAAACGCACCCCGGTTGCTGTGAACCATGACCATCAAGAAACTTCCCTTCGTTTTCTTTCTTATATCAAAACACAAGCATCAATACTCCCTTATACTTCTTGTGTAAAAACCAAATAAGCCAAATAGTCAAAAATAAGAAATTTCCAAAACACTACCAAGACTAGATCCATAAACCAGATAATCAAAAAACAATCATGACCCAAACCTGTGACCGAGTAACAATCACCACCATGTACACGGGTTCTAAAACCGACCCGACTCAATGAGTCGACTCGCACACATAACCGAATCAACGCAAACCCTTCCAGACTCAACCTTACCACACGAAATAACTTCTGAAAACGTTAATAATATATTTTTCATTCGTGAAAATCGCCAATCTATTTATCTCTAGGTTATAACCACACCAACACTATTTAAAGCAAGTTCAACCCGTCTTTATTAATCGCAAGCCTAAAAACCGAGACATCACAATCGAAACACATTTTTATAACAAGGTTACCACACGGATTTATTTAAAAACACGTTTTATCAAAACTGTTTTTAACAAACGATTCCACGAAAACTTATATAACCGATTTACCCTCGATTTTAAGTCACGAAAATGAAATGAAAGGATAGAAACGTCGTGGGTATCGACTTACCCATGGTCGAGAGAGAAATCAGTGAGACGAACGAGATGGAGAGGCGGCTGAGATGTCGTACACATTCCAACACGAACCGGAACCCAAACAACCACCCTTAAGAAGCATAATAACACAACCCGAAATATATAAACTTACATATGTAACGCGTGAGGGGTCCTCACCGCGCGTGTGGTGCGTATAAAGAACCACGAGGTTCCGATCTATCTTCTGAGGTAGGCGGTGAGTCATGGTGGTGGCCGGACGGCGGCGCGTGGGCGGTAGTGGTAGCCGGCGGCCGGAACTTAGAGAGACGAGGGAGAGTGAGATTTTAGAGTGAGAAATTTGGGGTAGGAATGAGTTAGAGAGAGAAATGAGGGTTTTTATACTCCAAGAGGGACCATCTTTGTCAATTATCAAAAGTGAAAGGTAAGGGTAAATGAAAATATCACAGGGACCTAGCTCGTAATTTAGGTAATCTTTTGCAAGTATCCGGTTCGGGACACATTCGGATGAGTAAACGTACGATAAAAAAAATTTCGAAACTTGCTCCATCACGTTCGGAATAGTTTTTCCAATGAAAATGAGTATTTATTTGACTACTTTCTCGCAAATAGAATTAATGATCAATTTGAATGGTTTAACGAGATTACGGTTGTGTCGGTACGCGTTGTGTCTAATTTTCACGTTTCATGAGATAACTTTCTCGTTTTCACGTCAAATAAGCTCATGAAAGTTCGTAAATGATAGACAAACGAATTTTCTCGAAAACGAATATATGGAAAAGTGCGAGTTGTCACATTGATGGATCAACGTCAATAAGAAAATGCTTGGTTATATCTGAAGGGTTTGTCAGGCATCCTTTTCAGTTGGTGGATTTAGATCAAATCAAGCCTACGGATAACAAATATCTCATTGGTAATTTTCTATTTTGTATGTTTGTTCAATTAAATTTCTCTTAAATAGTGTTGCCATAAAAATTGTTACCTCTTAGATGTCGCAGGTTATGTGACGAATGCTGGAAGGATGAATCATACGGGGCTCAAAAACATTGATTTCTACCTGACCAATCAAAAGTTCGTATTTATGTTATTTGCAGTTGATGCTGACAAATTTATAACTTTTATTTGGGCAATATGTGTTAAGAAACTAACCGTTTGTTTATTTTTTCCCCGTGACCTCAGAGGTCAATCAATACGGGTGACTCTATGGGAGGGCTCGTGATATGTTGATTGAAAAGAAATCAAAACAAACAGGCATGTCTTATTTGTTGTTGTGGACGTCCACATCGCAAGGCATTATAACAGTTAGTCAGCTTGGTCTATTTACCTTTTTGCATAGTATAGGCCTTTATCATGCTAATTTAGTTTTTAATTTTACCTCTCAGATAAGCTCTATTTATCGAATAGTTCAGCCACACAAATACTAGATATGTTGACATTCACGCAATCAGCGCATTGAAAAAAGGCGCCGGGTAGGAAATTGTTTGAATATAAAATTTATAGTTGATCTGATTCAAACATTATTAACTTACCAAGAACGTTTACTGTTTGTTAGAAGTGTTGTGTCTTGAACGGCATATTTGGCGCACACATCTCTGAACCCAAAGATGGGACAATAGAGAACACTGCTCATGTGGGCCCAATCGGAAAAAATGATGTATGTTTCTTTTTTCCCCGTCGACCATGTAGCCTCCTTAAACTGCATGATATTGATATATTTTATTTATGCAGTCTGCGACTTTCCTATGTAAAGCCAAGATTGATGATGTGCGTACTAGAAAGGGATGGAATTTTCCGTCATGTGGAGGTGGTTTGCAAGAAAGGAGCTACTAGGAAGGGTGGCCGTTTTTTGTGTGATTCATGTGAGAGACCGATTGAATACCCTGTGATAAGGTACTATTATATTTGTGAATCATATGTTAGACATTTGTATACAGTATATATAATTATTGACATTTATACTTACTATCCACTACATGCTCTTCGCAGGTACCGCCTTGAGCTTGGTATCTCGGATGATACCGGCAAGCTGTGGTGGTCCTTTTTGATGAGGCCTCAGTTAACTTGATAAAGTTTCCAGCTTCGGCATTGTTGACGGACGATAAAGAGGTACATCTGGAATTTTAGTGTTTATTTGCACCCCTACTCCCGTGCCCCATTACTGTGACAACCCGTACTTTCAGGTCATTTCTCGACACAATTCATGTCTCATTATTTCAACATTTATAGTAAACTTGGTTTACTTGTTTCAAATTCGCGTAACCTTGAAGGTTTAGAGGCGAATTCATGATCATAGCATCACGTACATTTCATATGGACTAAGATTAGTCTACATTCCATGGACATCATTTGCATCTCATTAGTACATTCACGACATTTCATTTCTCATTCAACGCGTAATTTTTATGTTTAATAATCTTTATCGCGTGAGTTATTATTTTGAATATTTAATCCATTACTTTCAAAAATGATCCCGATGTATTTTTAAACTTACATTTAGTTATAAAAACTATATTTTTAGTTTTCCTAGTGTTTCAAATTTATTTGGTATATTAATCGTTAAAGTTTAATTATTACGTCGTTTTTCTTAAAAATTATACGGTAATTATTTTATCACCCAAATTTCACAAGGAATGTATTTTTACAATTTTTATTATCTCAATACATTCTATTTTGACCTATTAAAAACTTACTTGTACCAAAAATTCCCATTTACCTTTACTTGTACATTTCCTACACAATTACTTACACATTTTATCAAATTTCTACTCAATAATATACAAGTTACAATTTTAAAAAAAAAAAAAAAAAAATATCTTGGAGAGACAACCCTCCCCTAAAACCGGCCATAAGGGAGGGTGGTCAATAAATGTGGTAAGGTTTATGTTTTCTAATAATTCACTTACACAAAAGTCTACATAACTCATATTTTCTCATTCATTCTTATTTCTCAAAGTGTTAAGAAAAATATTTCTCTCCTTTCTTTGGGGCTTCTAAAACCGGCCACTCATCAAGGTGCCAAGGGATCAAAGATTTTTGCAAGATCAAGTCATTTACAACCTAGTATATACTCTTTATTTGGTTTTGAAATAAAAACCAAGGGTATTTAAGTTTAATCCTTGTTACTTACACCTCTTCATTTTCACTAGTAAGCTTGTTTTTATCATTTTCATGTTTCCTTTTCATTTTTGGAGATAGTATGCATGTTATGTGATTTATACCATTTTTCATGATTTTAAGAAGTTATATATACATATTGGTCATCCTATAAATATTCCCTTGGTATTCTTTGGTCTTGATGATGTCTAGGAACCCATGACACCCTAAGAAGGTGTATGGTAGGATTAGATTAGCTTTGGAGTTGATTTGAAGGGATTAGAATAGGTTTTGTCCGAGAAAAACTATTTTCGATAACTATATAAAAAGGTTCTGTCCTTGTTTCATTTTTCTGGAAAAACCGACAGTTGGTACTAAACTTTGGCCTTTATTTTTAGAAAATATACTTTAAAAGCGAATCCGTGGCGCTTGAGCGGAATAAAGCGGAGTTATAACGAGAAAGTTATGGATTTTACAAGTTTGACGACGGAAAATATTATTTTCAGAAATTTCAGCATGCTATATTTATTTTGTCCGAGTCAAAAATGAGCCTTAAGCTTCACAAATTATTTCGACTTGTCAAAATATATTAGTATACTTTGATACGAAGCTAAGGGCGTATTATACGTAGAAAACGGATTTGAAACGACAAAGATATGCACTTTTTCACAAACTTGCCGAAACTCATTTTCTGCACACAATTAGCCAAAACCACTATCTTTAACCCTTAATATCTTTATGATCGAGACCTTTTGGGCCGAAAACTCGGCGAAACTTCTAGATATCGATACAAACTTTCCAAAACCGTCGAGTTCGTTCTTTAACGATCGACGTACACCATTTTACGACTACTTTTCCGGAGCCATTTTTGTTAATTTCAAGAAATTTCCGTCGACATTGTTTGCGACGAAAAGTGGTAAATTCTTTAAAAATCATTATAAAACCATTGTAGGATGACATTTTGGACGTAAAACATGTAAAGTGATTTGTGAAGGGTCAAGGCGTCAAAAGAGTATTTTTCGACGTCGAGTAATATTTTCAAAACTCGTAAATGGTATAAATAACATATCAAGTGCATGCATAACATTACATTGCAACTCATGACATATCATATCATTGATAATAGGTCCCGGTTAACGCATCATTTTAAACCTCGGTGTACTCACTTTTGCCATTATTCCAGTTTATCCAAGTGAGTTTTCATAGCCCCGTTTTACATGCTTTCGATTATTTTCAAACCCACGGGGAGAATACATTGCACTACATTTTTTTTGTGCGATACCAAGTATGTTAAATTCATTTACATTGCTTAAGTTACCGCATTTGCCAATTGAAGTCCCCATTACTTGAACATGAACCGTTAATCTTTGAAGCGAGGATGAGTGGATAGATCTATCGAGGGTGGCGCCTCCATCCGGGTTGGTGAATCCCAACCAGGCAAGCGGATGCATTTCATTTGATAACATTACGGAGTTGTCTGGCAAACACTCTGCAGGGGCATACATGATTGAACAGTCTAGTTTGGGGGTCATGGGCTTAGAGCAATTGTAACATTATTTTTACGTGACTTGATTGTCATGCATGGTCTATACTTGTGTAGTCGTATAAAACATTTACATAAACCTATGATTTCTCACCAACATTATTGTTGACCGTTATTAGCAATGTATTTTCGGTGGCGAGGCATTATCTTCATGACATGGTTTAGGGACCTACATTTTGAGTCGTGGTGTCGACTTACATTATGTACATTATGGCACTTTATTTCAAAACATCGTTTGGATTTGTAACATATTTGTATTTCCGCAAACTTTGTAAACCTTTTGGGACCGATGTTGTACTCTGAACATTTTTATGAAATATCCAACGATGTGTTTTTAAAACGACACTTTAGGTCGTTCAATATAACTGTGATGTGGTGCTATGACAGTCAATCCCCCAGGAATTCCATTCCGCTGCAAAACAGGTAAATTGGGGGTGTGACAATTACTCATGATTTGATATGCAGAGTCTCGATGATCACGCCAACTTGCCTTCTCCCATACTCGATCTCATTGGCACAACACACGAATTTGAAATCAAAAGTCATACATATTATGAGTATGGGAAGTTTGAGAGTTTTACATGTTGGGCGGTGGACTCACCTCATCCGTCCATTGAAACTGAAAGCTCAAGCACCATTGACAATGAAACTGTTGGACCAGTTGCATCATCCAAAACGTTAACCCCATCTCCATCTGTTGTTACACCGTCCAAACCTACACAGGATAACAAGAAAAATAGGTAATCAAAGCCTGTAATATTTGTCTCCCAAAAATGTCCTATAATAAAAATGGTCGTTCCTTTAGGCCTTTTGCTAATGCAAAAAAAAGATACCTGATAGGCATGGTTTTGTTATTTTCAGAGTGGACCCTGAAGATTCAGACGTTGATGATGAACTTATGCCTAGCAAGCCGAATGCGCCATCGGACTCATCGTTCAAACGGTTGCTCAAGTCTACCCCTTCAGATGATAAGAAGAAAAAAAAGGTCATCACGACATAAGACGTTTTGTGCCAACATAAATACCAAACATTTTAACGGTTTTACCTTAAACCTATTACTTACGCAACAGAGCTAACATGACAAACATTGTTCGAATATTTTCAGGGCGGATATTGAACATCCAAACGTGGATATTGAGCTTATAGCTGTAGATGGTGACCAGGATAGTCAGGACGACACCGCAACTGACAAGAAGAAAATGAGACGGTAAGCACATGTTGTATACCATATTTGGTCAGATATGGTTTTATATCTGCCCACATATTATCTGACCCTTTTATATATTTTGTTGTCGGGTTTGTCGTGGAAGATTGAGTGATCCGGGCTGTACCCCAAGAAACATTATCAAAATAAACAATTATGACATGAATAATACGCTGGATTAAAACTGTTTTTGGGATCCTTTGTTTTTGCTGTTTGAAAAGCACAGAACTGTTACGCTTTGTTGCATTAGATTTTACTTTGCTTTGATAATTTATTCTACATTTCTGTCATGCAAAATATTGGTTATTTTCTGCTTGATTTGGTTTCAGGTACATCCAATATGAACCGGCTGTGAAATGGACACTTTCCACAAAATACCAAATGAAAATGCCGATTAACAATTATTGTAAAAAAAACCATAATTTGGGCAAATAACTGTTACAAAAACTTATGAATTATATGGAATACCATTGGTTACCATTGGCTTTAAAAGTCCAACAATATCTTATTTCCATATTCATACAGTAAACACATGGGGTTCAATATGGAAATCGTATCACAATACTTACACACACTTTAATACATGGCTAAAAATGTCTCCGTTGAATTTTGTATTTTTTGGATTAATTTATTATTTTTAACAAACAATATGCAATTGGTTGTCAAAAACGACCACAAACTCACATACTACAAAAGTATCATACCCGCATAATCCATATTATAAGAATAACTTGGATGATCAAAATATTGAAGATGTTTATGCTAATTACTACATTGAACAATATTGTCTGAAATTATCTTTGTACCATCCCCAACAAACTAGACATTACATGCTAAATTATGATATGTAAAGCTTTGTGGTTATGGTATCTTAAGTAATTACCAGTGTTAAGTTATGATTGGGGTTGGCAAACAACAAATTGTGAATGTTTAGATATGGTATTTCATCGCCACTTACTATTAATTATACGGGTTTCCAAAACTCTTTCTATTTATATGTTTTTATGTCCTATGATACATCTGTTTAATTTTCATGTAAATTGTTCCCTTTAACCATAACAGTGGTCTTAAAAATAATTGCATTATAACAGTGAAGAGTATTATGTGTTCAGGTAATTTGTAAATATAATCTATTATGGTGTAATCATTATATAACTCAACTTTATAAATTTTTCTGCTCACGGCCATTTCACCCACACTTTGATACACGTTTAAAAATGTTTTTCGCCAATTGGTTGTCAAAATCGACCACTAAATGACTTCCAAATTTCAATCGTATAAATCACCATATTAAGAGTAGTTTTGTAAATCGGCACTTTTGAAATTCATGTAGACGATACTTTAATTTAAATATAGTAGTTTGAATCAAGTTGTGAGTATAAGTAACCAATGAGCTATGACCAAATGAAGTTGAGTTATGTTTTTTGAAAGTAGACTAAAACGCACTCATACTAGGCTTTTTAACCAAATTATTTCACAAAGCTCAGTATCATTATTAAAACTCAATAAGAATCTATAATACATATAGAGACTTACCATGAACTATAAGTATCTGCCTTTTAATTGTATACCACACTTATTGCATCAGTTAAGTAGTAGAATCCCAATAGGTGATATACTAAACTTATTAGTTCATTATCTTGCCAGATCTGCAATATGATATGTTGCAAAGGTTAATCAGGTCCTTCAAGTATTAAATGGATACAGGTACATTTGACTTTTACAAGTTTACATACCTGCCGATTATGTATGTGATTAAAGCAGTATTTGTCTTTGCATTGCGGTCACATGGCTGAACATTCAAACTCCATCCCTGTCACACATATTGAACAAAACTTTGTTTATTCATTCAAGAACATTAATCAATGGCGGTGGAAAGATGCAAAGTTTACGTGGTTTACGGATGACACAAAATATTGGACCATTTACAGGTTCGTCTCATTTATAAGACTTGACTTACATTATGCAATTACAACAAATCTGCAATAATGCATACCTACTTTTGCATGATCAACATACTTTGTTAGGACAAGAATCACACTCGGTAGGCACTTTGAGACACCTGAACCAAATAACTTCAACCTCCAAAAATCCCTTTGTTTATAAAAAAATAAGATCGGCAGGTAATTAGTACTAAAGTTGCGAGTTTATCGATTTCATAATATTGAATATTACCGTAATGGTTATTCCTATAGGAACACTTTCTCATCGTGCAGCTAAAATAACCCCACATGGAGCTGCACATGCATCTGCAGGTAATTAAACATTTTATAAATCTTGCATCCTGTTAGTTAACTTATTATAATGTGGTTATTATCAATGATATTTACCTTTATTTGCAAGGTAATCCTGTGGTGTACCATTGATATTCACATCGATATTCACCTACCCACTGCATGTATAACACGTAACCGTTATTAGATCAACTAATGAGGCATAAATCAGCAAACAA
Source organism: Chrysanthemum makinoi (assembly GCA_910596185.1). Lineage (NCBI taxonomy): Eukaryota > Viridiplantae > Streptophyta > Magnoliopsida > Asterales > Asteraceae > Chrysanthemum > Chrysanthemum makinoi. The sequence continues at coordinate 201,245,283 of OU343224.1, read as the reverse complement.
CTACGCTTTCCTATGCAAGTGAATAATACCATGACTAAAAACCAATATTGCCATGACTTAAACTAAATACAATTTGTCGTGGCTCACCATTATTCACTCACCTATTATCTATACTAAACCAAGAACAAGATTCAAAACAAAAGGAAAATAAAATAATATCTCAGTTTTGTTCAACACACTTTTAAATATTTAAGGATCTAAAAAGATCTCATGTTCTTGAACTCATAACCTCATAAATCTATAAGAATTAAGAAGTCAAGCTTCTTTTTTACAAAAACAAAAACAAAACAAGACAAAAACCTTCACCTACCTGATACATAATTAATCTTTATCGAAGCTTAGCTTCTATATATATCCGAAAAATTAAAGGGAAAGATCAAAACATAACTTTTTAACCTCCCTTTCATTCGGTTTAATCATAAACAAAACAATAACACACGTAGAAACATACATGAGCTCCTGTAAAGGATCTTGAAGCAATAAAGGTTCTTTGTTGATAGACTATGTTGCGGATGACAAACTAGGTAAAGGTACGGTTGTGAGTTATCGTTTGTGATGTCTGATTCATAGAGTGCGTAGCCTGAGACATATTTTGGAGCAAAATAAGTTGTTTTTCATGTTTCAAGGTGCTTATTTGAGATAAACTTGAATGGCTTTTAGACCTTCATATCTGACCTAAAAATTTTAAAATACACAAAAAAGTAGCTATCCTGTCACTTTTTTCATCTACATAGCATTTTTTACAACATAAGCAAATCCAAACACTATTTCATGAAGTGCTTCTTTTCAGGTGCTTATCGAAAAGAAAAATGAAACAATCCCAAAGCCTCTATAATGCTTCTTTTCAGGTGTTCGCACCTAGCAGGAACTAAACTTTATAATGTAAAATCATTGAACCCCAAAAAAGCTCAAACCCCTAACTAGATTATCACTACAAAAACAAATTTGACCTTACACTTATTCAAACCCAGTTCAATGATTACCAATCTGAACATAAAAACAACAAAAAGATTCAAGCTTTATAATGCAAAATTGATAAACTCTTATCAAATTATCATTAACAATTGAAACATTCTAACAACTATTATAAAAATCTTCAAACATCTTCCAAATTTACTATGATATTTAAAACATATACTTGATTTTCAGGATTGAATCGAAACTAACATAACACAATATCATTTATAAATCAACAAACATCCTAAAGTAACAAACTTGCAATAATTATAACGTTTTAACATTCAGCCCTTTCAATCTATCATATTCAAATCGAATACCTGAGATATTAGGCTCAATCAGCAGATAATCAAGCACTTTATAATAGCCCTCAATAATATTTGATTGCTTAACATTAATTTTGAATGATTTTGGGTTTGATTGAAAAAACCCTAAATCGGATGTTTGAATGTAAGCTGTGTTTTGACCGAGTGTAAGTGAAATAGATGTGTGAAATACTGAAAGTCAACACACACTACTTGACCATTTTCTAATAAAAGTAAATAACTAAATAAAAACAATTACTTTCTTCAAGTTACTAAAGCATTAAACCTTAAACCAGTAAACTGATCATTGATCAGTTTAATCCATTACCAATATATATTGTTATAGTTAAAATAGTAGAGTAGCAGTCAATAAAAGCTTACATACAACCATAAAATTTACATCAAAACACAAAAAAACCCCCAAATCTTCCTATTCTTCATCTTCAGAATCATCAACCTCATCCAAGTCTTCCAAAAACTCCTCCTTCTCCGCCAAACTCCGACGACATAGCACCAAAAGCTGAGCCATTAAGTCAATCTTTCTTCGATCCTTCAACTGGATCTCACGAAGGGCAAACTCACCTGTTGCTGCAACGACATTGAAAGAAGTAAACAATCTTCCAGCCTCATCGATTGTTTCTTCTTTTTTGGCAAAAGTTTCTCTGAGAATGGTGCTCTCTTCTCCCAGCTTCTCGATCAACTTCTTCTCCTCTGCTATGTCTTGCAATATCAACAACCTGAAAGCATCGCTCAGCTTGCTTGATTCTGTGGCAGCTTTCATTTCATCAATGTTAGGTGTGGAAGACATTTTACGATTAGGGTTAAGTTATAGATGATTGTGTTTATGGTTATGTAAGTATAAGTAATTACAATGTACTAACTCATAAATTGCACAAATAATTACAAAAAAAAACACTCAAGAGGCATTGGAAATTTTAATTTGGGTGTTAATGTAGCCCTTTCATATTCTTCATGCAAAAATCTGATATGCAGTATTTAGGAAGATATCTAATATTGCAATTTAAACCCTTCATTTTTTTATTGGATCTAAACCAGCCCCTATATGCTTTAGCATTAACATCCTAATCTTAAAAAAAATTAAAATGGTAATAACTTATAGATTATCTTTATATTTATATACTAACATTTTCACTATGTGTTAAATGAAACTTTAAATAAAATTAAGCTAATTTAAATACACCAAGTTTATCATTTGCCATGAAATAAATATATATTTCTTTGACATATCATCATCCCAAAAACAAATAAAACATTCAAATTATTAGAACCAACAAAAGTACCTAAACTCAAACAACTACTTAAACTCATTCATCTTAATAGCATTAGCTTCTTCCTCACGGGCACCCACTTTCGCTTCGTCTAACAAATAGTTTAACTCTGCAAGCAATAACCGATGCCTATCTTGGGTTTTTCTTAAAGCTTCAAGTGACTCCAAAGCAACCCCGTTAGCACCATAAGCTTCCATGTTTGCCATCATGGTATGGTTCTTCGCTATTACACGCCTCAAATGTTGGCAAAAATCGAATAACATTTTGGATAATGCATCATCTTCACCTGCCTGTTGCACAAACCACAAGCGCATGCAATTATGTAGTTTTGAAGAACCAGCGACATTCGATAAATTACCTATCAACTCGAAATTTGCCATTGAAAATAAAATATACAAAAAACCAAATGGTTCTATAACTGATTATGAAACAAGCACCAAATAAATAGGCCAAACATTATTTATGTAACATACTAATATTAAAGTGTTACATATGAAAGGTCTTTTTTTAAATGTAACATATTAACATAAACCTCTTCACATATACTCTTATAAGGTTAATTGTCTATCTAAAATAATAGGAACCTAAATTAATGCCATGGTACAAAAAACAAATGTAGTCATTTTTTACAATGTAGGACATTGACCAAAATAAAAATTAGTCAACATTATTATGTAGTCCTCTACAGTAGAACTGAGGAAGCAACTTTGGCATATAATGAATGTGGTGGTTATTAATTTGCGAACCATGCAAATTTGCATAACGAAACCTAGGTAAACATTACCCGACAAAGTTACAACTACATTACGCAACAAGAATTTACCTCCGCCCTACGATAACAAATCTTATGATACCATCAATTGCAATATCTTATATGTAACTACTTGCATACAATATTACGTAAAAAAAGCGTATAAATTCAACCCTTACCAAATCAGTGCAACGTACAGGTTCATGTAGCCTCGTATATATGAGACTACGTATGCCACGTCATTAATGCTGACTAGGAATTTAAATGTTGACATGGCGCATCCTATGATGAGATAGAAATGCCACAATGACACTACATCCGGTTACTTAATAAAAAAAGATGATAGATTGCATGTTGAACTTGGGTTTCGTGGTTGTAAGACAAACGCCTCAACCACTAATGCAGTCCACACTTTTCTGTATGAACTCTTATTTCCAAAGTGGTATTCTTTTTTACCTTTACCATCTTCAATCTTATCAACTATTCATAACTGAAACGCTACTCATTTGGATCTACCATTACTCTAGCCCTACAAAATTCAAAATAAACCAAAACCAAAACTGACTCCCCCCATTATATCGGCATTTCCAAAACAAAATCACCCAAATAACATAACGCACACCCTAATTCAAAAAACACAAACACAAATCCGGTTATCTAATACACCTAAAAATCTCAATGGATTCGACATCATATAGGGAGGTATCGTCTTACTTTACTTCGTCTAAAGTCATTATTTTTTAAAATTTTTGTTCCAATTGAATCGATTAGGTTTTTTAATCAGTTTTGATGCATGATCAATTAGAGATTAGTTTTGTATGCCTTTATTAATTTTACTTTTGTTTGATGAAAGTCCTAAATGGAATTTTATTTTGGAAATGCGTTGTTGATTCCGACAGTAGTTTTCCGTGTATAAGGAACCCAGCCTGGTCAAAAATTAGTTATAAAGGGGAAAGGGGGTTTTGATGATGATATTAGGTTGTTAGTTTTTTTATGGGCCTATACCTAACTTTTTCATTTGTTCTGTATCAGGAATAAAAACTAGAAATTCATAGTCATATGGAGATTAATATGTGCACTTCAACGTTAGCATGCCAAAGTATGTTTTTTAACCTATAACACTATGTTGGTTTAGTTTTTGGTTATATTTAACTGGATTATCGATCAACTTCAATTTGTTGTCAAAACAAGAGAATAGTTAACAAGGTTGTGGTGATACATGCAGCTATCAGAAGCGGGGTATGACTCAAATAGAAAAATTTCCCGGATTGTTGTTTTGATGTTTGTATTGCCAAACAACATGCGATTACTTTTCAGCAGGTTTAACAGTAAAAGGTCTTAAGCCATTTTGTGCTATCTATTCGTCATTTCTACAAAGAGTTTATGATCAAGTGAGTACTTGCTTTCCAGTTTTATTGAAATCTGATAACTAAAACCTGATAACGGACAATTAGATTTTATTGAACTGCACATCAGCCTACAAGTAAAAAGTAGGTGTTCGGTATTACTTATTCGTTCTACCTTGCTGTGAGAAACATAATGAACTCATTTGATTCCCTCATTCCTATTACATAATCTCGACATGCAGATGAGACTACAAGTAATCAGGGGGTGTACGTGATTGCTTATTCTGCTGCACACCAGCTTACAAGAATTTAAAGATCCACTAAACATAATGATCTAATTCCCTTAGTCCTAATCTGGATCTGCGGATTAACCTACAAATAATAAGGTGGTGTTTGAGATTACTTATTTTTTGTACTTTACTGCTTATCTACTTAATTAAAAATATGCGAGTTGACAACTGATATCATATTATCTAAATTTTGCAGATATCTTTTTGTACCTTCTCTTTGACCACTCAGATAGTGCCTTGCAAAATATCAACAACTTACAACTTAAAACTTCTCTTGGGCCACTCAGACAAGGATAAGGAACATATTGAAGTTGAGTTTACTGTAAGTTTTTTGTTGGCTTGATTCTATGTAGTTGTGGCAGTTTTTTGTTGGCCAATACATATTATCTAACCATGTGTGATTTGGTATTAGATTGGACCTAGCGCTATAGATGATGGTATTGGGGAAAAAATAACAACTTAGATCATAACTGGCTTTAAGACTAACAAGACATTTATATTGATTCTAATGGGAGAGACTTCATTAAAAGGGTGTGTACAAATGTTTTTCTGTCAACAGGACTCTGCTACTTCCATCACACGTATAACATACAAACATTTTTCTTATGATGGCACTGGGTACATTTCTATGTGTGTTCACTGTTAACTGAATTTCTATCTAATTGCATGTTCAAAAGTGTACTGAGTGAGCTGGTAATCCTACTTTTAACTTTGTGTCCAAAATTTGTCAACTTACAATCATTACAACAGCATACTACCTTTATCTATGGAAAAGCAACAGGCTTTTGTAATAGTTGAGACAGAGGACAAAAAAGGAAGTCAAAATATGTAGTCTTTTGTTGTGTTTCCGTTCTTTCTCAGATGTCTATTCACATATGGCATTTTTCAAGTCCCATGAAAATTATATATCAGAATTGATCCCATAGGAGATGGAGCGAAGTGTCGTCGAACGTTTGGTCAAGAAATTTATCTCCTCTTTTGCTAGCATTTACTAAACAGGTAAGATGATTTTCTTTGAAAAACCTTGGTCTAAATGAATACTGGCTCTTGGGTTTCTATATTTGTGTATTTATGTTTATATGTAAGTTGCAGGTGGTTCCTTATCTTGAATTTCATCGACAATCTAACAAATTTATATGTGCGGTTTAATCGATAAAGACTCAAGGTCAGACTGGAGAAGAAGGTTGCACAAGTGCACAACTGCACTTTCAACTCTCTACCATGTAACACCCATTCCTCTTTTTCGGTAATCATGATATACTACATCCTTTTCTTAACAACAGGTACAAGTGGTTGTCAAGAAAAGGATGTGGTAATACTTATAATCAGTTTACACAATTCTTGGTTAATATGAAAAACTAAGTTACTTTTATTGCTTACATTTAAATGCTTTCACCAACAGGATGCATAAAAGGTTACATATTGTGTCTATTGGTGATGTGCATAGGCATCAACCTGAAGTGGAGCACCATAGTTTCAAAAGATCATAGTTGCATGGTACATCTTCATGTGAAGCTGCTAATAGCTTCACAACTGTAACAAGAATAGTAGTAATATCTAACCTCAACAGGCGTAAAGTGAGAAGAATAAATTGCTTTGCTAGGATTATACATGATAAGGTGATGTTTCATTGCATTTCTTATTTCTTACTTATTAATTTTGTTGAAACTGTGTCTTGACGTTAAACAACTTAATGAGACAAACCACGAAATACAAACCCGAGTAAAACTCTTGACTACTTATACATTTTAGCACAACAGAGCAGAAAATGGCAACAACTCAAGAACATGAGGTCCAATCAGACGCACCAGCAGCTCCAGATCAAGAGATCCAACCGGAAAAATTAGTTGCAGCAGGTCCAGGACAAGAGATCCAATCACGCATCACCAGAAGCATACTTAAATTGCTATTTAAGTGGGAGTTAAAGGTATGTGTTTTGAACTTTGATTAACCAAATTTTTCTTGCATTCTCACTAAACAATGATGGCCCTATGTGTATTTTGGCGTGTTAAGTGAAGAAATAAGGATTAAACAGTTACATGTGTAGAAATTAGAATTAGTATAAGCTTGGTTGGATCATACATGATTACATGAGAAATGATGCTTAGTTCTGCAAGAGAAATGGAGGACTCAGTTGTTGTTGACTTGAGGTCTGCATACATGTTTTTTTACTTGAAACAACGTCAACTATAGTATTCTTATCTTATAACTTATATGCACCCTTTCCTTTCTTTTTCTTCAGTGCACATGTTTCTCAGAAAAGACTTTTTCAGCCACAATATGTGGACATTCTGAAATGAAAGTTTTTGCGATTTATGTGGGATAGAATATGGTGGGATATTTGATAAATCGATTTACTTAATGACTTAATGTGTAAAATTATCCATTTCTTTTCCAGTTCGCAACGGCTTCAAGAGATTTGAATGCTTCTTCATGTATGTTGAGGGCTTGAATTCTTAGGTTTTTATTTATACATATTTTTATTTATTTATGCATGTTCAAGATGTGAATTATTTCTTGACTAAGAAAGGTAGAAGACCGGTGAACTCTTTGTTTGTAAATAAAAACCTGCATGAGTTGTTATAGGACAAAACTGGCAGCAAGAACTTATTTTTGAATTTCAAGCATGAAAAATATATGATCGTATTTGAAATCTTGGTAACTAGGTTGTGTTTAAAGGTCTGCTTTGTAAGGGGTCTATAGATCATTTATAGTACAGTAGTAGTGCCAAGTCCTTAGTATTGAGATTTAGAAGATCATGCATACATCAACACTTCAATTTAGAATTTTCAGTGTTTTATTGGTTTGATAGTCATTTGAGCGTAAGCTCACCCAATGTAAATGACAATAATACAGTTAACTCATGTCTTTCAATTTTGGTGCAGGTCAAGGTTGGAATATAATGCTCCCATGGTTGGAGTAAATGGTGCTTTATTTCACATGCAAGAAAGTCGATGTAAACTACAACTACCTTATTCAAGTGTAAGTCTCACTGTTATGACTTAAATAGTAAGATGCTCATGGAAAATTGTTATTAGACAATCATTCGTTTTTAGTCGAAATCATCAAACTCAATTGATTTAGCGTAATACAAACACGTTACCAGGCCTTTTATTGTTATTTTAGTATAGACCTTATATTTAAATATATATCCAACTCTTTTGGTAAATTCACTTTACGGCATCCGTTTGTAGTTCTACTCGTCAAAGTCAGTTTCGTATAACAAACAAGTCTAACTATCTATGTATAAGAAAGTCGAAAGGTACAATAATTTCATATAACCAACAATGTATGTAACATCAATTAGAGTATAAATTTATATTTCATATATTGATTAGCATAAACTTTTCGAAGTTTCACGTCTTTTTGTTTTTTAGTCTTCTATAGGAATTCAATACTGTAATTTCACATTTTATACTCTCACTATGAGATAAACATGTTAGTGAATTGAACCACTAAATCATTAGCAAGAATGTAGTTATTTATGATTACAATGCCAATTAAAGAAGGTATTCTTTGAGGAAATGAAACCCAAATCAAATGTAGGGCCGATGGTGCCAAAACTTAGTGAATATGTGTTCTTATGCATAGTAAATCAGTTGGTATGTGGTTATTTCGTTATCACTTTCCTTATAACATGCTCACGAAACCTTATATTCTACCTTAGCCCAATTGTGTTGCTATGAACATGAAACAATATATATATAATGGGTTCTTGGTTATAAATGGCCAACCAAACCCTTGTTACAAAATTTACATGTTTTGACCCATCTACCAGTCTGCCCTTTTTTCACTTCTAGCTAAAATTCCCATCAACTATTAGCATTCTGGATTTCTTGAGAACCTAATATTTCCGGTTTAGATAACATGTTTTGTTTTCTTCTTGATCTATTGCTTTATTGAATGAATGTAAGTACCCAAACCAACGAGTAGTCTCATTCTCTCAGTGCCTTATCATAAAAACTTATCTAGGTTAAATCTAATCTAATCTTAAGTTGTTTTTGTATTAGCATGTATCGTCATTTATCAAATGTGTCAAAAGTTCCTCAAAGTGCCTTTAATCTGATCATAAAATATTACACGTATTGTGATTTTTCTTATTTAAGTTTTACACTGTAGGTTGTTTCTAGAAAGGCCGGTAATTCCACATTTTAAGTGGTTGTTTCAAGAATCAAGACGAGAAAGGTTCTTTGCTGAGACAAAGCCAGCGAATACACAAACTCCACATCCAACGTTTTGTACAAAAAAGTTTTATTTTGTATATGAATAAGGACCATGTACTTTATTTGTTCTCACACTTTTCATCATTACTTTTACATATATTACATGAACATTTTTCTTTCAATTTTTGTGTTTACGATATTTGCCGTTATTCATTATTTATGTATGTCCAGTTAGGATTCGCCAAGTATTTTTATGAAGCTAGCCCGCCCATTCGGGCGGGCTATGAAGCTAGTAACATATATAATGTCTTCGTCCCGGTCTTCGTCTTGAATTAATCGTCTTGGTTGTTGTAGCGTATTTCGTCTTCGTCTAGATGTTGGGACATACCAAACGCTATCCCCGTGTATTTCTTCTTCAACCCGTTCAAAGTCGCCTTCGCGTGGACATATATGTTGAACCCTCTCCATGCTATCGAGGTGGTCTTTCAAACAAATGCAAGTTTCCACGGCCACCGGAGTGAGTTTTGATCTTCTCGGTGATATAACCCTCCCACTAACCAAAAAGGTGGATTCTGATGCTACCGTACTTGCTTGGACCATTAGTAGGTCACAGGTCATCACTGCTTGAACCGGAAATTGGGATTCTCATTCTTTCCACCAACCCAAAAATTCCAAATTCTCAAACTCATCAATGGTCATTTGAGACAAAAAAAGGATCCTTGATACCTTTCGAGCTCGCTACTAGGGGTGTTACCTCTAGCTCGTTTTGTATTCTCACTTCTTAAAAGATTATGCATTCGAATTGTCTCGTTATTACCATAAGAAGTTGAACCCGCCTCTTGATGCATAGTATGAATATGTGAAGAATCTGAGCCATATTTTGTTAAATAAACTTGAAACATTTTGTCAAAAGTATTGTTAAAGCGAGCACGTTGGCGAGAAACATAGGTCAAGTCATCGTCGGACAAACCCACATCATAACCATCACGAACGGCTTAGTGGTTGTCAAGCATTTGCTTGAGGTTTATGTGGTATCCACATACCATTGCACTGAATATTTTGTTGTGATTTATATATTTTACCAGGGTAAACCCCTTTACCAAAAAAAAATGTCTCAATTCAAAGCGGTGCACAATTTATAACAAGAGGTAATTTGAAAGTAGTTTTTAAGCTTCACCATTCTTCCAAATAAATCGCTTTTCGATTCAAACTCGTCTAAATTTGTGTTAGGTCACTAAGTTTACAACACAAGCACAATAGAAAGAGATAGAGAAGAGATCGGATGAACAAACCACTCAAACACACACGATATGAATATAAGAAAGGTTATGCGTAGGAATGAAAGAGTAACTTGAACAACCAACCCTCAAGTGAGGGTTATTACAAGGTATCTATAGGAAGGGGAGCTAGGGCAACACTCCTAGTCCCTTCCTTTCCTTAATGGACATGGGCCTAAGCTTATGGGCCTTCTACATAAGCTTAAGCTAATAACAAACATAAAGTCCATAATTAAGCTAACTATTACATATGAATCACTAACACTTGATTAAGGTTTAGGAGTGATTCCAACAATCTCCCCCTAAGTGTTGGTGATGAATGAATGTAAACGGTGAAGGTGCTGATGTAATAGTAGCTTTGACGTCTTCTGACATTCTTCTTTCTTGTGAGAAGAATTGCCTTGATTTGAACAATCTCCCCAGTGTAGAGAAATTGTTTTCTTTAAACAGTTCTGCTTTGGCGTCATCTTAATCTTTGTTCTTAGATCATTGTTCTTTGTGATGGTAGTGATAGTAAGTTTTGTTTTCTGCATCAAGTGCCTTCAGTGCCTTACTTTGCTCCGGTGTCTCCACGTCATTCTTCAACATGCTCACACGCTCTTTGACGTTGGATTTTAGTACTGATGAAGTTCTTTAAGTCTTTAAACTTTGTAGATTCTTTGATTTGACGTAGAATCATTCTGACTTTTGTGTTGCCTTTTGAGAGAACTTACATTAGTGATGATGTTGGTATGAGCATGTGAAGAGTCCTGCGATCATTCCGCTCGAGCTTCCATAAGAAGAAAACATGAAACAAACTAGTAATAAGCGGATTCGGCACTTACAAGTTTGAACTTCGAGTGTTAACAAAGACATAGTGTGAAAACACAACTCTAATTCTTACAAAGGCCGTTCTTGAACTGGAGTCCCACAAGTGAGATAACGTGATGTACGAAGTACATCTATTGAGATGAGTCGCTGAGGTACACTGAAGCATCACCTCACGAGAGCCGTTTGAGACACACTAAGCGTAATCCACGGGAGTTACCGAAGTGACTTTGTCCGAGGGCACGTTTGATGTTGACCACTGGCAGGAGTTTCCATTCAATCACTGAGGAACACTATTGTGAACCTCTCATAAATGTTCTCGACAGATTGCTAAGATCTGTGAAGGACTCGATAACGTATCACTGATGTTCTTATTGTTGAACAACAAGTGATGAAATGTCAAGTGTACCTAAGAGATCTTTTGATGAATCTCATGGCTCTAGACTCAATAGTGCGTTTTGGTTTTTCTGAGCGGAGACTAGGGAGAGGGTCTCCTTCTTCAATATCAGCAATCTCTAAGAGGAAGCCGATAGATTATGTAGGGTTCCTGTGAGAATGAAGCAAGCTTCGTGAGAGAAACTTGAGTGGCTAAGAAGGTTTAGTGCATGCGTCCTTGGGTCCATGACGACTTTTAATCTTCAATACCGGTGTCATCAAGTGACAACCAATAGCATATGAATTGAACCGGTGTACGCCCTAAGTTGAATAATCTGGAGGACTATTTCTTTTCACCATTTTCTTTGCATTTCTTTTTGATTCTTCAACTCCTTCTTTCTCCGATTTTCATTTTATCCTTTTTACAATCATACCTAAGGACTTCTAATTCTAACTATTGGTAGTGCCCTTGGGTAGATCCCTCCGGCTCTGGCGGATCATAGGACGGTTATTCCTAACCTTAATCACCTTATAACTCCATTGCCATAAAACCATTTTCATGAAAATCTCTCAAAGTGTTTGTGAATGAAAAACATGTTTGAACACTTCAAGAGTTTTAGATTTTCAGAAATACTCCCCCTCCACATGTGCTTAAGAGTTTTTACGGAAATCTGCACAGTGAGGAAAGAGTTCGCACTTTTTGAATTGATCGACTCAAGATAGACAGTTCCTTGCGAGACACGATTACGTTGCATAGTTAAAGAGATACATTGTCAGCTTTTAAGTGACAACTAGCTCTAATAACTACCTTGAAGATGTGGACAACCCCGAAAGGTTGTCAAACCCGTCAAAGTTCATGTCTATCAAGAGCTTCTCGAATAGGTACAATTTACTTGGGTAAGTCTTGGAAGACAAATCCTTTCAATGTTTGACTGTTCAGAACCCGTCAATTCATGGGTTGAAGTCTTTTCACACGAGGATTCAATTAGCAAAACACAACATATTTCTTATCACATATTTTCTCCCCCTCAAAACTGGCATATTAATGTTATTTTTGAAGAAATGTTGAGAATAAAATAAGACCATTTTGAGTTTTGTGGGAAGATTGCACAAAGAACATTTTGTGAACAAAGTTTTTAAGTCAAATACTCCCCCTCAACAAGTGATATAAACGGTTGAGGTTTTGAAAAATCATAAGGGGAAGTACTTGTTCTTTTGAGCAAAACCTTTAAAAAATGAAAGGTTTGACAGGTTTTACTCAAAAGTAAGAAGCTTTCGCTCCTTTTATAAGGATTGTGGCACTGAAGCGTACCACAGGGTCCTTTCATTACAAGAACGGGTTGTACACTGATATGTGTGCACAAGCCATAGTCATTAAAGATCACACATCCAAATGTCTATGAAATAAAAGCAGTTTAAGGGGTACCAGGTAGTCCAGTAATGTTGCCAGGAGTGCGAACCGGGCGTTGATAGCCGGTGAGATTAATCCTGGGACGACCACCTACAAAGCTCTCTAATGTTCTGAATTGGTCCCTTCGATACAACCGTTCATCAATCATAGTGATGATCCTCTTCACATCCCTTCTGTCCTGAGAGTTCCATTGCTCTTTGTTCCCAATGTCTTCATGTATATCCTTTAACCTATAAGCCAATCCGTCCCTAACCTTCTTCAATGTGTGATCCCCAAACTTGTGAAGATCTCTACACGCCATCAAGCAATTTCGTTGAAGTTCACTGCGATAAACGACGCCGAATGGTTTGCTAACGAGGGTGTATTGTGGAAGCTGGTTGATGTCGGGAAGTTCTAGCCGAGGTGCGGAGAAGTTGACAGATCCGATAAGATTCAACAACGAGTTGTAGATCTTCTACACGTTCTTTGATAACTATGCTTCTGATGAAGATAAGCAAAGACTTGATGAATTCACGTTGTACTTCAGTCGAGAATTGTCTCATCGTCCCGTACTTTTGCAAGATACATATCTTCAATGTCGTTGAGAGACAAATTCTCAAAGTCCGCTTCACAGAATGCATAATCCCTTTCGTCTTGCCGTTTGACCACGATATTCGTTAGGAAAGTGTAGTCCCATTTAGACGAAAGATCAACATGTTTAATGGCAACAATCCCTTTAGTACTATACACTGCATGTTGAGACTTGCGAACCTGGCAGCTCTTGTAGTAGATTCGTCGGCGTTCTGGCCAATGGTGAATCCGTCATGCATCGACGTCATCGCTCCACACTGTTGGAAAACAAGTGAGTAGCCTTTTCTTCGATGGCTATGCAGTTTGAGTATATGGCTGCCGGGAACGGAATCGTAAGTGATGTAGCGTATTTCCTTGAACCATCACCACCGTGTAGAAGAAATTCCAAGGCATTGTTGAAGAAGTAGCGAAATGGAATCTTAGGCTGATCTGGTTGGCCAATTGTTGGTAGAGGTTTAGACCAATCGGTGTAGTAAGGAGCATTGTCTTTCCTGGAGAAGTTGAGGTTTGCGGGTTGAGCCAATCAATGTTGTTGGACATGGCTCGTGCTATGTTTTCAATGTGATACTCAACCTTGATGGCACTTTCTGAGCTATCTTTTACCAGTTGAAAAGCTTCATTCTTGATTCGTTTCAACTCTGATTTTGTCATCTTCTTTACTCGGAATTTTTCTTGCGATTTTTGCATGCTCCAATGTACTACCGTCTTCCGGATCTTGACCTTCGGGTGGGTAGGGAGTAGAATTAACAAGTGAAGAAAACCAACAGATTCATCGATGTCATCCTCGTCTAGCCATGATATGACGTCGCCTTTAGCGCTTCTTCTTCTTTTTCTTAGGCCTAGATGAGGATTCGGTTTCTTAACTTTTTCGAGAGGGGTTGTTGTTGGGGCTCATAGACTTCCTCATCGTCACCACCCGTATACTCAAAGTGATCACCGGTTTTTCGAGTGGGGTGGTAACTCAGAATCCTGAGGTTTTTCAGTAGAAGAGCGAGGAGGAGATCTTTGTCGAGCTGGAGTCCTTTGGGGTGGAGGTTGCATAGAGGATGGTTCACTAGACTTCTTCTGCGTTTAGGCTCGTTATTCTTATCCTTATCTTTATCTTCATCGTCTCTTGGACGTTTAGGCCTTTCAGCTTCTTCTCTGCATGCTGACTTGAGTTGGTATTCCAAAGAATGCTTCAAACAGTTTACCTTCGTAGGAGGCAAATGTTGTAGAGCGTTTAGACATTTGAGCTACTAGCCGGTTGACCAATTCAGCATCTAAGAAGATTATGGGATCAACTGGATTGATGTTTACATGCATTGGTGTTGATTTCATAGTCTGCTTGGCCAGATGTAATAGATTCAAATAGAGTTGTTTGGTAAACATCTCCTTTGTAACTCCAGAAACGATGTCAAGAAGGTACTTATGAGTGTAACCTTTGATCATTTCGTTCATTTCCCCTTGAAGATTACGTTTCATGAACTTCTGGACATATTCCCTTTTAACTTGCATCTTGTCATTCTCATCATGAAGATACTGTACCTAATCAGCAAGAAAATTCAGCTTCTTGTAAAGCACGTCTTTCTTTCTGACTTGTTTGACAGCTTTAACGATTCGAGTCATAGCTTGAGAGATCCAAGAGGCAGTTGGCTTCTTCACTGATTTGGACGTGGATCTGGTTGATCTTTTTTATGGTGGTGGTGAAGAATGAGATGATGAATCTGATGAGGAGGAGATATGAGGAGACTCGGGGTCCTTAGGAGGCTCAGAAGTTTCCTCCTTAGAACGTTGTGGACTATCTAGAAGAAGGTTATCGTAATCGGTTTCTTCATCATTTCCAGAATTAGTCTTTTCATCAGCCTTAGTCCGGGCCTCTTCATCTTCTTTGACATGAGCTGCAGCCTCACTCTCAGCTTTTTCTTTCTTAGACTTTTCTTTTGCTGGTTCCTCAAAGTCATAATCAATAGTATCCTCCAGAAGCTTTTGTTGTTGCACAAGAGTGGTGGTACCAGTTCCCTTATCGGGTTGATTAACCGCATCAGGAATTGGTGAAGATTGGACACCACCACTCGACCCTCCGGGGCCACGCATTTGATCATGTTCAAATTCTTTAGCTTTGTGTTGGAGTCTAATGATTTTAAACTTCTTCTTGTATGTTGTATCCAGTGGCTCTTCATCTGAGCTTTCATCTTCAGGCTCAATTACATGAGTCTTCCCTTTGCCGTGTTCAGCTATAGGACTGGGAGGTTTGACTACTAAAGGATTAATATCGGTTGCGCTCAGAGTAGAAAATCTCTTCGTCGATTCTCAGATCTTGAGCTTTCGTCCACTAGCTTTCTTGTCGGTTCAGCTTAGGAATGGGAATAGGAATGCCTTCCTTGGCGGAACCTGTCTCTTGCGCCTAGGTTTCCTCTTGGGGAACTTTCTTTGACTCTCAAGCTTATAGCACTTCCTCGCACTTCCTCTTCCGGTTTTTCTTGTAGGAGTACCGTAAGATTTTTCATCGAGAAAACCAACTTTGTTCTCTTCAACAAAGAACCAAATATCTTTTGAATGTGTAGAGCTTTTTGATTTCGTCCGATTTAAGATGATCCGGCAACACAAAGACACCTTTCTTTGTTGTTGATTCCTTGAATCGGACAGTTAGGGTAGGTTCGCAACATGTCATGATTGTTGGGGTCATTGAGTCTCTTAGGGATATCAGGATTAAGTCCAAGAGCTCTTTGGATCAACAGTTTTGTATATCTGATATAAGGAATATTTGAGCCAAGCTTTTTGAGGAATGACATCATGTCGTCCCATATCAGAGCTTCAATTTCGATGTGCTTCAGGTTGATCAAGGCCCAAAAGATTTGCAGTTCCATAAGCTTGGGATGCTCATAGCCACTGTCACGACCAGAAACAGATTTTGTGATGATGATATAGAGGGTTATCCAAGGCTGAGTAATGTTTTTAAGATCCACGTGTGAATGCTTAGTGACATTATTGGTTTCGTGACGTTATGATTTGTTTATTTACAAGTTTGCATGCGTAACAATTCATAATGAAGGTTAAACAAGGCTTAGGCGTAGAAATGGCAAGCTTATGCGTAAACAGGAGTGATATATGCGTAGGCACAAGCTTATGCGTAGGATCCTGACTTACGCGTAAGAAATATTGCGCGTAGGAAAAAGGGAACCTTATGCGTAGAGCTTACGCGTAAGCGTATATAAACCTTACACGTAAGGCTTACTCGTAAGAGTAGACCTTATGCGTAGAGGTCATTGTTTACGCATATCCTTCACAGGATACGCGTAGTCCCTTATGTAGAATCTTATGCGTAAACGCTACGCGTAAGATTTCTCTTACGCATAACATGCTACGCGTAAGGTGATCCTTATGTGTAGATGTCTAACAACCTTGATTCTGATTTTTACTTGTAGCAAACCTGAAATAAGTTCATCATAACATCAATATTAATGCATACATTCACTCTATAACAGATTTAATCACAAACTCTCATTCAAACAGTTAGGCGTAGAATATATGTTACGCGTAGCCTAAAACCCTAAAGTTCAAGATTTACGCATATGAAATCTAGCCATAGGATTTGCACCAAAGTTTTTCTGGGAGGTCTAAGAAGTATAGAAAGATGTCCTATCCAAGTTTTAACATCAAATTCAAAGCCAATCAAGAATACCCAACTCTCATGACCATAAACCCTAGTTTTTCAGTTTTAGTGCAATTGATGTTTCTGGGCAATTTCTGAGCTTAGATACGATCAATTAATCATGAATACAACATTAACTAACTATCTTTTTCACCAGAAACACTCTTATATGAGAAAACCCAAATTTACGCGTAAACCCTAACTTTTGAAATCAATCAATTTGAGTTTCTGGGTGAGTATAAATGATAAAAATGGTGTTCTTGTGATGATAAAAACGTTTTGACACAACCATTAACACCAAAAACACTCAACTTTGATTATGTGTTCATACGCATATGCGTAGAACACAAAATCCCTTCTAGGCAAAAATCTAACCGTTAGTTTGAAAAACGATTCAAAACCCATGTTTAGTTTGTTGCAAAGAATGTTTAAACACTTACAAATTGAGTATCAAAAGCACGGATTTGTGAAACGATTGTGGATCGTGGATGATGTTTGGTGAAATATTAAATGTGAAGAGTTAATATGTTAGGTGGAGTGTTTTATTTAAAATAACTTTAAGCTTTTGACATTTTTAGCCCCTCCACCTTTGCCATTTTCATCCAATGCCTTTTAACTTCTATTTTGGTTACCAAACGAATAATATTTGGAAATAACTTTGACGACACTCCCCCTTGACTTAAGAAAATAATGAAAGGTTATAAATTTTAGTCCGAGGAGTGTCAGTAAACCAGAAATGAGACCACCATTATTAAAGAAAATAACCGGGATAAAGTAACATGCAAGTACAGTGTTATTTTGAAACAGTTAAGTATTTATTTTCTCCCCCTCAACACTTGATCGGAAAAATACTGAATTTTGAAATATTTGAGTGTTGACGGAAGAGATGTACTTGCCATGTTTAAGGAGATATAGATAGAAGAATATTTTTGTTGTTTTATCAGGTTTTATATTTTTGTATTTTGTTTTTGAAAAATATTTACAAAAGAGATTTTGGTGTTTGACTGGTTTTTAAGACTGTTTTAAGAGTTCATCGAGTTCTTCTTGAGTCAAACACCGCATACCAATCCGGTGGACCAACTCATTAAACCTAGCGAGAGGCAAGGCTTTGGTGAGAAGATCTGCCAACTGGTATTGTGTACCCACGAAGTATAATTCAACAGTACCCTGTTCCACGTGGTCCTTTATGAAATGATATCGAAGATCGATGTGCTTTGACTTTGAGTGTTGAACGGAGTTGCGCGAGATCGCAATAGCACTCCGATTGTCGCAGTACATCGGAATTCTGTCAAATACGTAACCATAGTCTTTGAGTTGTGTTCTCATCCAAATGACTTGAGCACAACATGCCTACATGGCTACATATTACGCTTCGGTTGAGGATAGCGATGTACAATCCGCTTCTTCGATTGCCATGACACCGCTTATCACCAAGAAATTGTAATGCCCTCAAGTACTTTTCCGTGAATCTAAGCATCATGCGTGGTCAACGCCTCAAAAGCGATTAGTTCAAAACCAGAATCCTTCGGATACCGGATCCCCAAATTAATGGTTCCCTTGATGTATCGGAGGATTCTTTTAGCCTTTAGAGAGGTGGGTTTCGATTGGTCTCGACCGATAACGGAGCAAAGATATACGGCAAAGACAATGTCGGGCCCGGTGTTAGATACATGAGAGACCCAATAATACTTCGGTATTTGGTAGGGTCCACCAATTTCCCATGTAAATAAGCGTCTAGCTTCTTGGTAGTAGCCATTGGTGTGGCATAGGTGTCACAGTTTTGAATTCCAAATTTGTTTAACAATTCAAGGGCATATTTGGACTGACTCAAGAAAATACCACGGGATGATTGATGAACTTGCAGTCCTAGAAAGAACGTAAGTTCACCCATCATGGACATTTCAAAATGTTTCTTCATTAGTTTTGCAAAAGCGATTGAGTACTTTTTATGTGTTGACCCAAAGATGATGTCATCCACGTAAATTTGAACAATTAAAATATGTTCCCCGTGATATTGTATGAAAAGAGTTGGATCGACCGAACCTTTGGTAAAATGATTGGCAATGAGGAAAGATGATAGCTTATCGTACCATGCCCGAGGAGCTTGTTTGAGACCATACAGAGCTTTGTTCAGTTTGTAGACATGGTTCGGGAACTCGGGATCAACGAATCCTTCTGGTTGGCTGACATAAACCGTTTTTTTAAGTTGCCCATTCGAAAAGCGCTTTGACGTCCATCCGAAAGACCGTTATATTCATATGAGCCGCAAACGCAGAAAGATCCAATGCCTCAAGACGAGCAAGGAGCAAATGATTCTTCAAAATCAACCCCTCTTCCCTCGATAACCCTTAGCCACCGTGACGTGACTTGTTTCGATTACATTCCTTCAAAGATCCAATTTGTTCTTCCAAATCCATTTGAGACCAATGACGTAAACTCCTGTTAGTCTTTCAACCAGTTCCCATACTTCAAGACGTTTGAATTGGTTGAGTTCTTCTTGCATGGATTCAATCTAGGTGTCCTTTGTCATTGCGTCTTTAATGTTTTTAGGCTCATATTGGCAGACAGTGAGTGCATAAATGCAATGTTCACCATCTGTGTGAAGACGTTGTCTTGTAACGACTGGTTGATTCGGGTTGCCAATAATATTTTCCAGAGGATGGTCTTTTGTCCATCGATGTGTAGAGGGTTCATGTTGGTATACATTGTGTATATTCTGAGGATTCAAATGGCTTGTAGATGATTCTGCGACATCAGGTGCAACAGTCTCATTAACAAACGAGTTAAAGAACGCATTTGAATCAAAATCTGTGGGTGGGGGTACTTCATTAAGAACATCATCAGCTGGTTCATCATTGTTGGAAGCGGTTTGTTCAACTGTTGTGGTGGAGTCAACTGGTGGTGCTTCTTCAATAGTAGTTGTTGTAGCGGTGTATCGGTATAAAAGTATTATCGTTGAGCAATGGAAACATCGGATACACCGAACACGTTCATCAATATCGCCAGCGAACGAGGAGCAAATAGTCTTTCCATTTGTTGACGAGTAAGCTGAGGGCTTTGTTCAGCTGATGATGAGGTTTGAGGGAAGTTTAAGCGATTGTGACCGGGTTCCAAGCTGTTATACTCAGAAGCCATTTCTGTAACCTGCTTTGAACGACGATTCCAGATCCGGTAACCTTTAGAATTCTCACAATATCCAATAAAGACTCCAATGTCAGCTTTGGCTTTAAGCTTTCGAAAGTCATCACGATCATTCTTTGGGTAGCAAAGGGAACCAAATACATGAAGGTGTTTGAGATTCGGTTTTCTGTTGTGGATAAGCTCAAAAGGTGTTTTGTTGTGGCGTTTTGTAATCAATGAACGGTTTTGAGTGTAGCATGCGGTTGATACAGCTTCTGCCCATAAGTAATCTGGAAGTTTAGCATTGATTAACATTGTTCTTGCAGCTTCCACTAATGTTCGGTTTCTTCTTTCAACAACTCCGCTTTGTTCTCGTGTCCCGTGCAATAGATGTTTGATGCTCTATTCCCACTTTCTCATAAAATTCTCGAAGGTTTTGGTTCACAAATTCAGCCTTTGTGCATTCGATTTGGCGGGACGGTGTTCCGAGTGAACTTGAATTTTCGTGAGAAAGGTGATGATCATCTGTGGAGCTTGGTCTTTGCTTCGAAGAAAGTAGACCTAAGTCCATCGTGAGTAGTCATCAACAATTACCAAGATGTAGCGTTTGCCATTAATCGTTTGCACGCGCATCGGGCCACACAAATCCATGTGAAGAAGATGAAGCACATGCTGAGAGCCGTGTTCCACCTTTGAAGGAAAATGAGCACGAGTGCTTTTCCCTTGTTCACAAGCTGAGCAAAGGTGATCTTTAGAATACCGGAATCGTCGGAGACCTTCAACAAGTTTGTGTCGAGCAAGGTTGGTGATGGTTTGAAAGTTTAGATGTGAGAGACGGCGGTGCCATAGCCAGGATTTTGTTGATGAAGCCTTTGAGAGTAGACAGATGGGAGATGAAGCAACCATGTCTTACATTGAGATAGTGTACAGACTAGAATTGCGCGAGCCAGACATAAGATCGTTTCCTTGTAGATCACGAATGAAACAAGTTTTCTCCCGAAAAGCAACTTCTAAATCTCCATCACAGAATTGACCGACTGAAAAGAGATTGTGACCGAGGCCTTCCACATAATAAACCCTGCTAAATTTCGATATTGCCATTGATATAATCTCCGTAGCCCATGATAGCTACGAAGTGATCATTCCCGACCACAAAGGCAATGAACTTTGCAATAAAGTTTGATAACAGCTTAAGATTGCCTGTCATGTGTCGGGAACATCCGCTATCAACAATTCCAGAGAATGATCTGTAGACACCGCGCATTACACACACACACGCATCTACTAATGATGGAATAGAAGTAGATGTGGAACCCGAAATGTTAGAGGGTTCCGAAGCAGTTATAGGAGAAATACACACATCAATGACTTTAGGCATCCATTTAAATCCTAGTGTGTTATATATCCATTTCTGCCATCTCCAACTAGTATTTGCTTTAGTCTTAGTGAATGCACTAGGTGGTACTACTTTCTTTGGAGGTGATACTGGAACTACAGGGACATCAATGCGGTTCTTAGAATCTAAAGAGGGCGGTCTACCAAGCACAAACTTAGAATGATTAGTGGGCCTAGAGGTATTCCGATTCTTAGGATTCCTTAAACGAGAGATGATAGTTTTAGCAACACATTTGTCATGACAATCAGAATTCATACTTTTACGACAAATAGCACAAGATGCATCAGATTGAATATCAAAAGTACTTAAAGGTTTAGCATTCGTTACATCACTTTTTCTATTACATTTGTCAGACGCAATATCTAAAGTAGGTGCAACGTGAGTCTTATTCAAAATCCTAGGGTGTTCTTCTACTTCAGCATTCCTTATTGATCTTTTCTTAGGTCGCAACTTCCTATTCTTCCTTGTATTGCTCCTAGGCTTTGAAGTGCGGACATTAGGAAAAGAGGCAATTATTCCTGTTGCAGTAGAAGGAAGCACATTAGTATCTTGTGATTTGGCAGTAGGGATTCTAGGGTCACGATTACTAAGTGTTACAGGTGCTATTCTCTTAATAACGGTAGGAGGAAGTTGTTCATACTTTCCTAACATTTCTCTTAACTTAAAGATAGTATGCACCAATTCTTGATTTTCAGAACGAAGATTTCCCAAAAAATTCATTACTTCCTTAGTGTGTGCAAGAAAATGATCAAGCTCGTTTGATGCTTCATCACGAGTCTTTTTAAGTAAATCAAATATGACACCATATTCCTGTTTAACTTTTACAAGTTCTTGTTCATATTTTGAGATTTGACATTTCAAACACGCGTTTTGATCATCCAGTTGCTCAAATTTTGGATTAAACGTTTTGGATTGCAACTGGTTGATTTTGTTTTGCAAAGAAAGTTCACGATTTTGACAATCCTTTTGACACCATTGAAGACGACGTTTTTCATTTGAAAGCTCGTTTAACAATCGTTCATTTTCCACTTTTAAAGACTCGATCGATGTACATTATCGGTATTATCAACAATATTAACGTAATCAAGAATCACAGAGATATGATCGATGCACATGGCAAAAATGCAATAACACAACATTATGGATATCAAAGACAGATAACATCTTCCAAGAGTCGATCGACATCTTTTCTTAATAATTTCTTTTTACGTTTAGTATTTGAAATCAATGTTTCGCTCAAAACTGCTTTTATGAGACCAAGTTCCTTATGAAAATCCCTTTCCCAATATTGTGCAAGTTTTCAAATTTTGACATGGGGTAAAATTCTTTTCTGAAGAATATCTCTATGTTCTCGCGCTAGAGGCGATTGAAAATGATTAACTTTTATTTCAGAATGAAATTCAATCTCACGTTCCAAAATTTTGAGGTCAGATATGAAAGTGTCAAAGTAGTGTATAACTCGACAACTTTCGGCTTTTGTTTGAACTTCACTAAGTGAAGGTAAAGGACCATTAATTTGTGCACCATTGTGTTCGGGACTAACTTCAGAAACTGGTGTGATAACCAAAGGTTTGTTAGAAGTATCTTGTTGTGTGACAAAAGTTACGGCTTGTGAATAGTTAAATGGTTTGTTATAAACGACATTTTCCATTTTTGACCGACTCTCGTCATCTGCATCTAATTCCTCCATGCGATTATATTCAACAACAGTCATAATTGAATCATCAATTCTATGTTCTGCACTGTAAACTTCAGGATTTGGTTTAAATGCTCTGTTTGAAAACTTAGGTTTGTAATCAGCAAGAATCGGACCATATCCATTTGGATTAGGTTTAAAAGTAAATTTTTGAATAGTTGTGATTGACTCACTATGTTTATAAACAACATTTCGAAACTCTTTGATTTTGTTTTGTAAGTCGACAATTTCTTCGAGATAGGTATCTATTCGTTTCGTGGAATGCTTTTTGTACTCAGAGAACTGTTTTTGACAAGTTAACAACTCAGCCTTGGCTTTTGAGTTTCCAAAGTAAGAGCGTTAATTTGTTGTTTATGTTCATGTTTCTTGTTCTATGTCGCACAATAAAGCATTCTTCGAGCTGCTAGATCAACGATCTGTCGTTCTAAAGATTTTTCGTTTTGATGAGATTTAGCAAAAGCGACTTCAAAACCTTTTTCACGGTTTTCTTGAGTTTTGAAAAAATTGAGTTGCAATTTTAAACATTCAAGATCCTTGGTTAACAGTGCATTTTTACTTTTTAAGTCCTGATTTAATGCATGACATTATTCCATTCGGGTTTGATGATCTTTAAGTAAAAGAGCAAGATCTGGATGAGGCAACGATTCAGCGTGTTCAACGTGATTCACAACATGATCATTATTTAGATCCTCAAGTATAACCACGGAGTCAATTTGATTATCAAAGGTAACCATAAGGTCATCTTGATTGTCAAATGTAACTACGGGGTCTAGTTGAGAATCGTCGGAATGAGATGTGGATGATTCATTTTGAACATTCTGAGCCTTGCCGGATTCAGATGTTGGCGGAGATATTAGACCAGAGATAAATATGGTTTGTTCGGTACTGAGACAAGCCATCGCTGTCATACACCGGGCTCGTGTCACTCATATGTAGCTCATTCATATTAGCCATCAACATAATCTGCTGCATTGGCCGCAAGTCCTCCATATCATCATCTAAGTCTGATCTGCCATAAAGCTCGTTCTTTGTCCGTGAGAGTGCCACCGCCTTCATCCTTAAGAGCCAAGTAGAGCCTCCTTGTGATAAGCACCGCCCCTAGTCCTCGCTTTGGACATGCATTAGCCAGTGTCCCTTCTCATTGCAGTTGTAGCATCGAAGACCATTCAACCCATTCTGAGCATTTCCCTATTCAACCACTTGAGCTCTGTTGTTATTCCTACCCATAGCATTAAACCCTTGACCACCGCCCATCTGACGACCATAACCACGATTCTGAACTTCAACTCGTCTATTGTTCACAACAGCCTGATTCCTTGTGTTTGATGAGGAACGAATGCGATTGTTGGATTTGTTTGTATAACGGCCAAATGCTTTAGCAATCATAACGAATCCTTGTTGCAATGCATCGAACGGATCGGAGTCCTCATTAGCTTCACTGAAAAATGCTTGATCATTGTTGTTGTTGTATGGAACCAATTGAGTTTGTTGAGATTGTTGCTGTGATGGATCATATGGTGTGATTGTGGCAGTTGGTTGAGTTGTTGGTTGAGGAGGATAATTGGTTTGAGCCCACAAAGCAAGTTGTTGATTATCCGGAAGTGAAGGTGAAACAGTTTGGCCACGGATAATCCTTTCCTTATCAACTTCTTTTTGATGAGGCTTCAAATAGTCGTACAACAATCCGTATGTAGCATGATGAAGATTCTTAGCTTGACGGAGAAAAATGACATACTTCTCCCATTCTGGACCAAGACTACTTAGGAACTTTGTGTTGACAGCAATCCGGGGCATGATGATGTTGTGTTTATCCAAATCATTTTGATGTCTGAAAAGCGATGATGATATGACTCTAATGTCTCTCCTGGTTCAATCATGAAGTGTCATAAGCCAAGTAAATTTTGGATTCCATGTCTTCCTGATTGAGTGTTGTGCCTTCCATTAGAAGATGAATATGTTCCCACATTGCTTTAGCTGTCTTTTGAGCATCAACACTTCGAAGGATCGGATTTGGTAGTCCCAAAAGGATGTATTGCATTGCTAGTTCATCGGCTTCATAGTGTAGAAGTTCATCACCAGTGAGTTGGGAGACAGTTGCAATGTTGGTGACAACATCTCTTGGTGGATTGGCATTTGGATCTGCGGCTGCGATATGAGTAGGCATCTGAAACGGACCTTCCATAATGACCTTCTTTAAGAACTTTCCATGTGGCTTCTTTAGATCACAAAACCTAAAGAACCTTATCACCCATTGATCATAATTCCCGGGAGTGAGCATTGGAGGTCTATCAAGTGAGCCAACTTCATGAATTGATTGTTGGCTACTTAAGGCTTTACACATCTTGCCAAACCATGACGGTTCCTTCATAGTGTTCCTGGATGGATGTTGATTGTAGAAGTTTGTGTAAGGTTGTACTTGAAGACTTGGTGGTGGTTGAACCATTTGAGGTTGTAGAATTGCTGCAAGTTGTGGAGTATGTGTTGATTAAATTGTTGTTGATAAATTGCTTGTTGTTGATTCCATTGTTGATGTTGTGGATTTAATTGTTGTTGTTGATTATAAGTATAAGGGAAATAGTTAGAGTTTGGTGGTTGTGACATGTTGAAAACTTGTGTTGTTAAATGGATCTTTGTAGTCGAATGAACCTTTGTTGATGAAGTATCCTTAGGCGTAGAAATCACAATAAAGCCAAGTAGCACTTATGCGTAAAAATACCAAAGTTACGCGTAAAAAAAGTTACGCAGAGGTTTAGCTTACGCGTAAGTAAGGAGAAAAGCACTAAAGTTATGCGAACAAAGTAGTTAGGCGAGAAAACTTAGGCGTTAGGATTAACTTATGCGTAAGACAAAGCTTAGCGTAAGATAAATCTTATGCGAAAATTCTACGCTAAGCTTATGCTTATGCGTAATTTTAGGTTTTACTCAAGTGATCTTTTACACTATCACAGTGCAAAAGATATCCCAAGTCGACGTATTTTCATGCTTATCCAAGCAAGAAAACACGGAGTAAACCACGAAAAATGAAGATCAAACCAAGGAACAAGTTACGCGTAGTTTTAGGGTTTTGATACGCGTAGAACTACTCGTAAGATGACTTTTGCCCAAAGATGTTTCTAAACCAGATTTTTGTGATGAAATAGCTTCAATATCACCAAAATAACACAAAAGTGTGAAACTTGATGATCCAAAGCGTCTAAAACAGTTACGCGTAGAACAGCTACCACGTAAAAAACCAAGTTCAAAAACAATGATCCACACGTAAAGGTTGAAACTTTTTGCTAAAACAGTTATTTTAACACCTTAAAGCGTTGAAAGGACAAGAATCTTGGATTCTTGGATTAAAAAGTGTAAAAAATGTGTTTTTAAGCAAACCAAAGTTTGTAAACCGGTAGTTACAAAGATAGGACCGAAACCCACTTCAAAGACAAACCGATTCACCCAACTATTTGGCGATTGATACCACTGTTAGGTCACTAAGTTTACAACACAAGCACAATAGAAAGAGATAGAGAAGAGATCGGATGAACAAACCACTCAAACACACACGATATGAATATAAGAAAGGTTATGCGTAGGAATGATAGAGTAACTTGAACAACCAACCCTCAAGTGAGGGTTATTACAAGGTATTTATAGGAAGGGGAGCTAGGGCAACACTCCTAGTCCCTTCCTTTCCTTAATGGACATGGGCCTAAGCTTATGGGCCTTCTACATAAGCTTAAGCTAATAACAAACATAAAGGCCATAATTAAGCTAACTATTACATATTAATCACTAACACTTGATTAAGGTTTAGGAGTGATTCCAACACTTTGAAGTCATTAAATAAAGTTGGTTTAAACTTAAACAACCTGTAGGATAGTAAACTCCTGATAACAAAGAAGTAGCATTTTTAAAAACTCCAATCATTTCTGAAACAACTTGTATAGTATACCAAGATGACTCGGGATAAGGCACAACAAAATTATGTTATGCAAGGCGGTCATAAAACACTTTTAAAGTATATCTTTGTCGTAAAGCACTTTCAAATATGTTGCAAGTGGAATTCCATCTGATAGGTACATCCCGATTCGAACCTAAACAAACGGCGTTTGCTTCGGAACAAAGCTTGATATAATTATGATATCGTCTTTACTACTACTAAAAATATCTTTTAACATATCTTTACAAGCATTTTTTGTTTCCCCGATAACTTGTAACCCGTTTACACAACCAAATTAATGATATGTGCTACACATCGACTATGCAAAACGCACTGTTACAAACCGGTTTGTATTAAGTTTTAATTGATCAACCGCAAAGGTGTTGTTCAACACATTATCGAAAGATACAGAAAAAATATTTTATTCCAAATGATACGTTTTGATGACATAATCTAAAATACCATATAGATTTTCGCCGGTATGGGGGTATCCAAACAATTCAAAGGCAATCGTACGCTTCATCATTACCCACCTTTTGGGATTTACCCAATGAGCGGTAACACAAAGATACGAATCCAGTGAACAATGTGGAGTCGTAAATATCACACGTTATATTTACACCGGCTTCCAACGATTGAAATCCTAAAATCATTTCATTTTTGCTAGATTCTGCATTTGTATACAATCACGTCTAAGGGTCATGCGACTTACATGAGTATATTGAGGCTGAAGCGTATCTTGGATAAGCGAGGTCATTCGCTCATTGTCGAAGTGGTCAAAAGGCAAGGTTTCTTGAATCACAGATTTCGACATCCTATCCCGAACCCAAGTTGCCTTGTATTGCCACAACGGTTAATCATTCCCCATTGTTGTTTGACTAGAACTCGAACCCGCTTTCACCGCATGACAACTTTTTGTTATATGATTTTTCAACGCAGTATTCCTGTCATGTTTGTAAAAACCCCCACATTTTTTACATCTCATTTTTTTCAAACCGTTTGACATCACAAACAATTCCTTAATTTGAGTTCACTACTCTAAACGGTGCATTACTCTCATTTTTTTTAAATAGCAACTAATTATCTCACAAATAATACACTACAAGTCAAGAAGGGAACTAGAACATAAATTAACAAAATGCATTTGGAAAAACCTAAATATAATTACAGACGTAAATCTTTTTTGGATCATGTGCATTTAATAAAACAACGAGGTCTTTTACAAAATTTAACACTACGCCGTATAAATTTATGAATTTTTTGTGACTTCAAAATCCGTCCAGGTTCCATCTCTACTCTTGTGATTAGCTCATCCAAGTATTCATATCTTTATAGAAATGAAATTTTGCAAATAAGTTACTCACAATATGAAATATAACACCAGTTTTATTTTAAAGCAACAAAAAGTACCACCAAAATAATATTGCATATAATAGAAGAGAAATAGGTGCTTGAAGACAATATTGTGACAAACATCAACCTTAATAAGATAAATGACTTTATATTAAACGTTATACAATGGTATGTTTGGCAAAACTAGCTTTAAGATATATGCTGTAAGCTGAAAACTGTAAATCTATTAACATGAGTTACATATTGTATTTTTTTTTTAAATAGTAGTGTTTGGTAAGTTAGCTGTTAAATGTAATTATAATATGTAAAATGACATATATATAATTGTAAACAAATGTTTGGAGGGTATATCAGTAATTTAAAGTTTTAACAGCTCCAAGATGTTTAAAAAGCTTCATGAATCAACTTTTCATCTGGGAGTTATTTGTTTGAAATAAAAGCTTTAATTTAATGTATCCAAATAGAGCTACTTATTTTAGCAGAGATTATTTTTGTAACAAAAAGTTAACATCTCCTCAAAAAGCCCTACCAAATAGGCCCCAAGTCTTAGACATTTTCTTAATAATATAAGTGGCAAAATGAATGGGTCAGGTTGGGTCATCAATTTAGATGGGTTTTGGTTTAAACGGGTTCAGGTTTAGATAAGTCATTTAAAAGCACAGATCTAAACAGGTCCGGGTCAAATTGATTTCGGGTCGGATTGACCCATTAGGTTTACTCCAATTTTGTTTTATTTAAGTGAAAAATGGAAATGTGTTTACATTTTTTTACTTGCTAGACCCGTCTACACCTGTTGGTTAATTACTATAAAATTAAAGGTTATATCAAATACTCATTTAGACATACTAGACGAGTACCCGTGCATAGCAACGGGATATTATAATGACATATCATTTATTGATAAAAAAAACTTTATGAGTTATAAACGAAAAATAATAAAAGTTTGAAGATTTGGGGATTAAACATAATGTTTTGAAACCCAGTTCGACCCGGGTGGTTGAACCGGTTGAACCGTTCCGGTCGAAAAACGGGTCGATTTAAACCGAGTCAACCCGATTGGTTGGATCGAAAACGTGTCAATTTAAACCGGGTCAACCCGGTTTTTTATGTGTATTAATAGTTTCTTTTTGAAATTATGTTTTCAAACAACTTTTTAGTTTCAACTTTTCATTTTTTACTTTTTAGTTTTTCCTTTATATATAGTATAGCAGGGTACCAAAGACGTTTGCGGCGGTACCTGTGACGATTAACCGGATAAATAAATCTCGATGAGACCTAATTCCACCAGTTTGTATCGGTTTCAACGGGTCTTATTTGGTTCGTTTTCGGATGGCTTTTATTGGTTAGCTGAAACGGTGGCGACACCGGTTCCTGGTTGAACCCTTTGGTCCGGTCCGATTTTCAAAACTATATATACCATCAACTTGTTAGCTTGTATGAAGCTTTGCGTATTTTATCAATTTGTATAATGTGTATAATAATACGTACTTTTCATTTTAGGGTGTTTTAAAAATAACATTAATTAGTGTGTTTCATTATTTTATATTTTGGATTATGTCATAGCTTGTTTAAATTGTACATTATGAAAATTTTATTGTACTTTTTAATAAGTGGTGTTTTGATTTGTTGTTTTTAATTTGGTATATATGCTTTTAATTGGTTGTATAATGTGAATAAATTATTGTACTTTTAAGTAATGAGGTGTATTAATTACTCTATGCATTTCTCTCACCTTTGACCTTCAAGATTTCACTTTTCAATGTTTAACTATACACTCTTTATATGTAGTATAGATAAAAAATAGAAGGAGACGCAAGAGAGCCCTCCAATTCATAAGTATTACCCAACTTGACACATACGTAACCAATAAATCGAAAATTGACACTTCTACCTAAGGCTGGTTTTTATGAAGGGTGAGCGGTGAGCCATCACCTCTCACACCTCCATCACGTGCCACCCTCTATAAAAGAGGTCTCCATCACTTTTAAATTTTGCACATAGTGGTGACCACTATCAACTTTATTTTTATTTTTTGTTACTGAGTGTGTGTAAAGTATATTTATATAAAGTGAGCATTTTTAATGTTTCCGACCATAAAAGGTAATACGTGATGACTTTAGTGATGTGCTGAATGATGATGTGACGTCGATGTAAAAATAATTAAAACAATCACCGTAAAAACTAGTCTAACATATCTGAAGATCAAAATTGAGTCAACTATTGTATATGAAGATCAACACATTATTCTCTAACATTGAGTTAACTAGTGACAAACAAAGAAAAAATATTAGTAATAATTTAGAGAGAGAAGAAAAAAAGAAAAAAAAAAAGACATTGCTCCAAATATTAGAAAAGAAAGGGAGTTCGGCTTTGAAAGGCATAATGTTTGTGGCATGTTGGTGCCTTTGGAAAGCCCGAAACGAAAGAAGATTCGCGAACACAACTATAAAGGTAGAAAAGACCTTCCAAGAGGTAAAGATATTGGGGTTCTTGTGGTATAAGAATAGGAACAAAAAGCGTTCTTTGTCATGGGACCAATGGCACAATTTTGATGTAAATTCTTTGTAATGTCCCTCCTTGTTTTCTCTGCCTGCCACTGGTTTTGGTGGTATGGCTTGTGTGAATATAGTAAAGTTTCAAAAAAAAAAAACAAGGTAACAATGCATTAAATAGAACAAGCAAAATTCACTCATTTACCTCAAAATAGATAGACTACTAGACTATCTAATTATTATCTAATTTTCTGATTTCGTACCAAAATAAGCAAAATTTTATTACTTTGACGCGAATGATAATAGAAGGGTCCTACTATATACATCAAGACAATTGCTAAACATTGAAAATCGTGCCACCTTTTTCTCATACGAAGTAATTTGCAAGAGAGGAGTAATTATGGCTCGAAGTCTAATAAATGTAGTCATAGATGTAGCTTTTTTTTTTTTTTTTTTAACTATAATAGATCTAGCTGATTGAAACTCGTTACAGAGATATTTTATTTTCTTTTTAATTATTATTTTATAGTTTAATTATATTCACAACATTCAGTTGGATTCATAATTTTTTAGCTTTTAAAATTCTTCTTGCCATCTCTCGTAAGAATATATAAAAAAAATGTAGCTTGACAGGGACACCTTAACCCTGTGTGCTTTTTGGTACCCATCAACCCTACCCAACAAAGGTTTAATGCCTGTGAAATACCTGATCGCGATACCCACACCATGCTGCTAGTCCAGATTCGAACTCGCGCCATTACAACATCACATGGATGGCCCGGATATTTCTTTGTGCATGATTGATCATCCAACTCGCTAGACAAAATATTCCTTTCGTGTTACTAAAAAATAAAGTATGAATTTCTAATCTTACTTTTTGTATAAAAAGTCTATACGAAGTTTAAAAAAGTAGTACATTCTCTATACGTGTTCTTTTTGGTCACATACCGAGGAGAGATATAAATTATTCAGTTCATTAAATCATATTTTTCATTTTATTACATTACCAAGTTTTATTTGTAATGATGAGTATATTCCCTAGATTCAGTGTGCTTTTGGTATGATCACGGGTTTAGAATAGGATTTGGATTTGGTATAGAATGAAAGAAAATGAAGAGAGTGAAAAGTGGTGGGGATAAAAGAAAAATATTAATTAATTAAATATAAAATTATTATTTTATAAATAATAAAAGAAATAAATAATAAATAAAAGAAAGAAGTACATTTATTTGTGGATGAAGATTGTGAGGGGAAAATGTGACACTCAAAGTAAATTCTAAGTGGTTGATATCACTCAAAGTGGCTAGGGGAGTAAGGTATCAATTCTATGATTGATGATAGTATGTCAGAAATATAAAACGGTACCAAACACATTATTTAATGTTTCTATCAATCTATACCCCTCAATTACCACATACCAAACGGACCCTCAATTGATATCAGCTCGAAAGAAATAATATTTACCGTTATAACAATTAAGGCGTGTAATTCAATAGATATAGCTAGATGACTTAGATCGTTAGTGATGAGTATTCCACCTTAGATAAATAAGTTTCTTAGGTTACTTATCAACTTAATCAATGTTATAATTATATAATTATAATTTAATTGTTTAAATGGATAAATTTGAATATTGTGAGGTTTTGAAAAAATATTAATGTAATTTTAATTTTTGTAAGGGTAGTGACGTAATTGCCTACTTTTATAAGAATATAGATGAATTTTTTTGAAAAAAAAATTATGAGACCGTAAAAAAAGCTGAAAAATAAATGAAAATGCCAAACACAAGTTTGGTTATTGCCTCAACATATAAAAGTGAAAATACATCTGGATGGGAGGACACATATACTAGCCGTCAAAATGTGTTTCGTATATTATTATCATATTCCAGAAAATATTAACCTAACAAAGTAATTATGTAATGTTCTTTATATTGTATTTTTAATTATTTATTTTCAATAAAAATTGTAGTATTTGTTCACTTATATATAAGTATGTATATGACAAAAGTAAAAAGTAACTATAAAAATAAATAAATAAGAAAAAAGTCAATAAACAATGATTAACTAATAATAACTAAAAGTTAAAAATAAAAAAATAAGTCAATGATTAGTATAATCATTTTAGTGAGATTTTATTTCGATATCAAAAGTCAATGATTAGTGTCATCATATTGGTGTATGTATTTAGAGTCCCCTAATAGAACAACTCAGCATTTACAAATCGAAACATATCATGATAACAATTAGTTAAAGATTTGGCATATCTCTACCTTACGTTGACTTTCTAGTAACAATAATTGGCGATTAAATGACGTTTAAACATATGCTATAATATCCATTTCTAGAAATTCATGCATCTTATTATAGCTTTTTCTTCTATACTATTTCAAAAAATTTATGAGATCAAATACAACGGCTACCAACCTTTTGTTGAATAGTACACGTCTACACTTCGGAACGAAAAAAAGTATAAGAATAGAAGATAAAAACGTTCTCTTTTCAGGAGGTTAGCTGGACAGGACCTTGACACCTTATAATAATATGGGTAGATAAAAATCGATTGCATTAACATAGTTTATCACAGATTTGTACACATAAAAAAAATCTTACATAGGAATGTAACGAAATTACATAATGAAATAAATTTAACGAATAAATCCTTAACGATATGCTAAAAAGCATATCCTTCTCTATAAACACCAAAATCTATACCCAACCAACGTAACTCTTCTCGGTTTGTATATACACCTTAAAGGTTTACGAGATATAGGGTCCGAACTGATTAATACATAAGTTTCCATGTCTAAACAAGTTTATTTTACAGTTGATTAAGTTAAAAGTTCTCTTTATGGAAGTCAAATTTGGTATCAGTCTTGTGGGTGAAATCTGCAGCAAGTTGTTTCAACTCTGGGACTGGTCCTGCTGCTCCACAATAGAATACCCCTGCATATTTTTAAACTTTGATGTTAGAAATCGGTGTGTATGAATGTGAGATAACTAGCAGTATACTCGATAAATGCAAAACAGCTAGAAGTTAGAGAAACTTACCAATACGTTGACCACTATGAGTAACAGCAATGCGCTTGTAAACACTACGCCAAATTGGCTTTGCAAAATGTGACTTGACACGAGTACCCGAAACCACATCAACGCCATTTTTGGCATGGTTTAACGACTGAAGCATAGTGATCAAAGCGGACCGAGCATCACCCTCTTCATAAACACTTGTGCAATGATTATGCATCTCAATCACATTATCATGATCTGTTTCCGCAACTTCATTCATGACACCTTTGAACCAGTCGAATGATCCTTGTTCTCTTGTAACCCAATAGAAGTAAGCTCGTGTTGTCTTGAAAGTGCTTTTCTTTGATAAAGGCGATGGTGGTTGCACTGAGCGGTTAACGCCACTTTCTAAGGCTGCTTCTTCCTCTTGTTTGGTTTTCATGTTATTAACGATGTCCTTGAGTATACTAATCATAGGGGTTGCTCCGATCCCTAACCCAACCAGTAATACAACGTCGTATTTTTTGTAATCTTGTGCTGGTGCTCCATATGGCCCATCAATTAGGACTGTCGGCAAACTGTTGACAAATTTATTCAAGAAAGTTAGGAAACTTGTTGAATCACAGAAGTTAAGAGGGTTGGGAATGCTTATTTAAGTGTTTATATTCTGTTTTTTAAGCATATAAACGGTTTTAGTGTGACAAGAAGACTTACTCCAGGTTGTTTCCTTGGTTATCAGCTCGTAGTAGTCCACTTTTGCCGTCAGCACGAGGTCGACATGCCTGAAAATGATAAAATCGGGTTAGCTCGTATAATGAAACTATAGACAGCAGCTTAAGAGATAATGTGGCATATTTTTTAGCTTGTATAGCCCATTGGACCCGTTCCTCATAACAGAAATTGTCCAATTCATTTGTTAGTCAAAAAACTTCACCTCTGGTTTTAAACACTTTTAGATCATGAAAAATGTACCTTAGAGAAGACGTTTTCAAGTTCCCTGGTCCAGTCACCGAGGGTTCGGATATGAACGCTTAGGTAATCATCTCCAGGTGCAGAAGTTATGGAAAACGGATGCCTGGATAACAATCATTGAGTTAGTATATATAGCATTTAATTGCAGAGAAAAAGTTCTCTATTTGCACAAAACTCACCATTCAAATGGAGAAACCGCCTTGCAGTTAACAAACATATATTGTCCACTTTTGTACTTAAAGCCATTAGGTTTTGACATTTGAAGCGTCAACACGCCGTCTCTGTCTCCGGGGTAAACAACAACCTTTAAACACAATACACTGTCAGTAAAATACTAAACAAAACAGTCTAACAAAATCCAAACGATTTTAAGGCTAGATTTATCATTACCTTCAATATACTAACTGGCTTGACACTAGATCTTAATGCTCTCATCAATCTCTCACATGCATAAAGCAAGATTGGAACAGCCAAATACATCCAAGTCTGACGTTACAAAAAAAGTATATTTATTCAGTTTGATGTTCTAGAAAATATTCACATAAAAAATATTCAGAAATTAGCACTCACCGTTTTCTTGTACCATTCTTTCGCGAGGTAAAGTTTGATACCGTGAACAATGAGCATACCATAAAAGATAATAAATAGATGATGGGTGTACCAAAAGGCATTAAACCCCGTAAGTTTTTTCAGAGGCTCCTCAAGTTTTTTCAGAGGCTTGGGTAGGTTTGGTTTACCATGCCTTAGCCTTGGGGTGGCTAACGTGAAAGCTATAGCCATTAGAACAACCATAGTGATCCCAGTCCAACCCTCGACTCCCTTAACAAACCACCAATAGCTATTTGGTTGTTCTCCAAAATATTGTTCCATTCGCTCGTACTCCTCTTCAGTTGCAGCAAGAAGTCTAGGGAAATCACATGCTAAATGTGATATTGCGTGGAGCCCAACTCCAATTGTGATCCCGAATGCAATCACCTAGAAACACAAGCAAAATTTAGGCGCAAAATATAAGTGAATCAAAGCATGACGTACATATCTCAGCGTCAAAAGATGTAAATTATGTTTTGTCAAATGGTTCACACTTGGTAGATTTATAATTTCATCATATAATATGCGAAAAGTTAAAGGATAGAGATGCTCACTTTGTGAAAATTAAGATTATCGTCAAATGGAACCACAACACCAAGTTTGGTCTTGTTCCTAAGCCATGTGATGGTATTTCGACACACGGGTAACAAAATTAGAGCCATGTTGAACTTGAGTGTCTCTGCCCCACCTTTAGCAATACTAACACAAGCTCCCATTACATCAATGCGCTGCACGGTTCTTGTATTGAATGTACTTATATGTGAACAAACCGGCACAAATCCCAATCCAAACGGCAAGCACCCAAATTCTTTGCCAGTTATCTTGTATAAAGTATTTCATAGAATCATACCCTCGTTCTATAGGGTTTCTATAGTTCTCATTTCTTAGCTTTGTGCTCAACATCATGCTTAGGGCTTTGCTATCACCTCTCACTGATTGCGCCGGGGCTTGCAACAAAAGTGTCTCCAAGCTCTCAATCTGTTATTTAGAATGCAAATTTGAAATCTTAGTTGATGTGAAAACTTAACAAACTCCATTGTATATTCGTAAACTAAAAAATGTTTAGACTAATAATGTATACCATAATGTAACCAAGGTTATCCGGGTCCAATTCTTCCATGATCAATGCTGCATATTCATTTGCTTGTTCCTGAATGTTTGATAACTTATTTGCCGAAGCACTTAAACTTATAATCTTTTTAACTTCTTCTTCAGAGATACGGCCATCGGCGTCTTTATCAACCCTGTATTTTTATGTTTGAATTAGTCCAAGTGTTCTCAAATAACCAATGCAAGTCAATCTAGCAGAATGACTTGAAAAGCAACCATTGTAATAAAGTCAAAAAATGAATTCTTAATTAATATTATAGATTCTCACATATCAAAGAAAGTTTGAAGCCTTGTATCAAAACTTTGATCAGAAATTTGGTCCCAAAAATCCTTCAATTGTTCCTTGTTGATCAAATCTCCCTGAATATTTCGCCTTCGGCTAAGTGCATCAAAGAGTTCTCCTGCAAACTCTTTTGAATCTTTGTTCATCCCTGCTCGAAATTTGAAACCATTAGTATTAAAAAGTTACAAACACACATCATTATTCCTTTTTGTAATAAGCTTTATTCACTAGAGTAAAAAATTTGTACATGGTTAGTATATCAAAACAATTTTTCAGCCTTGAGCACAATAAGCATAAAACAATATTCTCATGATCCAAAAAGTGCACATATGCTTTTTCAAAAAGCGATAATCAGATAAACAAATAAGATAAGCCTTTTAATTTACCTATGCATTCACCAAAAGATGCCCGGGGCAACAACCCGTTGGTCTCTTTCGTGAGTTCATCAAACCGCTTCTTCGGCGCAGCCCACGCGGCCGCGCTGTTAGCTTTACTAATAAATTTCAACCCTTGCAAGGCAGGAACAGCCCCAGACTTAGTCCGGTCATACCGTCCCCCCAGGGGCCTCCGCGAAAACGAAGTCAACTTCCTTAACTCCTCCGAAACTTGCCTAATCCTCGACGAGGCATTTCGAACCGCAGAAGTACCCAAACTGCCCCTCTTCTCCAACCCTTTAGCTAACAAAGTCAGCTCAGGATCCTCCACGTCACCACCACCTGCAGTTTTCACACTATGTACTGCAACTGAATCATCACCAACATCCAACGTTATTTCGACATAATCCTCGTTGTTTCTTGACCTAGTACTTC
Source organism: Chrysanthemum makinoi (assembly GCA_910596185.1). Taxonomy (NCBI): domain Eukaryota; kingdom Viridiplantae; phylum Streptophyta; class Magnoliopsida; order Asterales; family Asteraceae; genus Chrysanthemum; species Chrysanthemum makinoi. The sequence continues at coordinate 201,207,359 of OU343224.1, read as the reverse complement.
CACTTCTGCTGCCAACGTCATCAGGAATGTTAAACCTAGCACTTTTACGTGTACCTCGTTTGTTTAAGGGCCCACTAAAAGCTTTCCTGTCAGCACCGTACGTTTCTGTACTAGTTTCAGGCAATATTTCATGGCCATCACCCGTACCCATTTTTTGCATTTGCATTAAAAAAACAAGATCGACCCACTAAAGTTTATAAAAAATAATTGCCACCCAGAAAAAAATATCTAAAAAATATGCAACTTTTGAGTTGGGTTCTAAATCTTGATGAGTTTTTTGCGTGTTTTGAGAAATTTCAAGATCGACCCAGTTGAGTTTAGACAAGTTAACGAGTACCCAGAAAATGATATTTGAAAAATATGTAAGATTTGAGATGAGTTTTGAGTCTTGATGAGGTTTTATAAAGAGGTTATACAGTATATATAGGTGTGTGGGGATTTAAAGAGGTACTCGTACTAAATATATACAGTATAATGATTTTGGAAGGTTCTGTTTAGAAATGAGTCTTCTGTTGATGTTAAATGAGAAGAAGGATCCTGGAATCCTGGAAAGTGTGTGTAAAGATGAAAGAATGTCAACTCTGTGACTTTTAATTGTTATGTCAACTTGACACGTTTTTAAGATTTTGGATCAACGTAATTTGGATTGTGAACATCAAGTGTAGTTAAATACTACGTATTGATTAGAGCACAAGGTATCATGGATACCAATAACACGTTATTGGTATGCCACCTCGACGTCACATCATACACCTTCCAATAACTCACCAATAACTAAAACACACTCTCTCATAACACACCACTAACATGTTATTGGGTCCCACAAAATACCTCACTAAAAATACCCACTCACTCACAATACACACAAAAAAAACACTAAACATCACAAATGGCTTGAGCCATTGGAATGGCTCAAATACCTTTGGCTCACGAATGGCACAAGTGGTGGTATGGTTTGGCTCACCAATGGCACGAAAAATGAATATTTGGCATGTTAAATTCTCTCCGTACCATGTGCTCTTACATTTTTAATGTATAGATTATTCGGACTTATGAGAGATATGTTATATGTATTTTGGTGACAATTTCTAACCATTTTACTCAAAATGTACATCCATTGTGGGTTTGGTTTGAAATCTTTTGCGGAAATATCATGATCTTAACTATTTGACCAACTAACTGATGATTTAATTAGTATAACTATAAGTCAATGATCTGCTAGCACAGCGGTGAGGCACCGGGAGTTTTTCCCATGGGCCCAGGTTCGAAACCCATCAAAGAGTGGGGAACGGCCTGGATTAGATCCCATCCTTTTGAGGGTGATATGAGGTGCCTGTGGTGACGTATGTCATGGTTACTTCCTGGCAGCTAGCCCAGAGTAAGTGTGGCGGGATCCGGTTCAGACAACCGACCATCGCTCTGGGTTGGCCCCCTCCATGTAATGGGGGTGGGTTGATTCAGCATTATGAATAATGTTCAACTGTCAAAAAAAAAAAAAAAAATTAGTATAACTATAATGATAGTAATGTCTAAAAGTGTCTGATTGTTTGATAGCGTACTATTTGGAATGTTTTTCAATTAAGGGCAATTAAGGGTTGTGAACATCAAGTGTATTTAAATATTGATTATGTCAACTTGACACGTTTTTAAGATTTTGGCTTAGCGTAATTTGGATTGTGAACATCAAGTTTTTTTAAATATTGATTACATTGTTAATGTATAAATTATTCTATGTACATTGTTTAACTAGATATTTGGTGACAATTTCTAACAATTTTACTCACAACTGTACATCCATTGAGGGTTTGATTTGAAATCTTTTGCGGATATATAATGATCTTAACTATTTGACCACGTAAGTGATGATTTAATTATACTATGGGGAAATCATTCTAGCTGTTGGTTGCAGGGATGATACATGCTGCAAAGGCTATAAAGAAGGGCCAATTCTGCCGATTAGAAAATGTTGAAGGGTATAAGTGTATAACAAATATAAGTTGTAATTTTTTTTTGCATTGTTGCACATATGTTGCATGCGGTTGGTGCAGGGATGCTTTCCCCTGTTACTATATTTTAGGGTGTGTTTGGTTAAGAGAAATGATGGTAAAAAAATAGAAATGAGATTATTTCCCGCGTTTGGTTTGACAAAGAAATAAAAAGGCGGAGATATTATGGGTGTGTTTAGTTGGAGAAAAAATTCCCTTGTTTTCTATCTCTAGTTTTGTAAAAAATTAGATGGGAAATTTATTTCCACAAAACACTTGAAAATATAGAAAATGCGTTTAGTTGATATTTGTATTTTCTATTTTGAAGAAGGTGAGGGAAGGTTGGGGGTTACAAAGGAAAACAAGGAAAACAACTAAAATTTGTTTTCTAATTTTCTTTGTTAGATTAGGAATAGGGGATTTTGTGTTTTGCAAAACATTTTGTTGGAAAATGATAATTTGAACGCGATCTCTATTTTATTTGTTTTCCACAAAACATTTTGTGAAAAACAAGGATGTTTTTTCCCAACTAAACGCACCCTATATTTCTCGAGAAACGGCCTCTTTGCATTTTGATTTCCATCCCTTGTGCTTTGGAAATGAGTAACCTTTTAAATTCTCCGCTTTTTTCCTATATTAAAACATAAAAAAGGCTGTTTAAAAGGAGACAAGCACGTGACCACCACATTCCACCCTACACCATTCCACCCAATTCTCAAAAAACCTCTCAAACCCTAATCCCCATTATCACTAGTTTCAGTCTCTTTCACCTCTGGTCTCCAGCCGAGCTCGTCGTCATATCCCTCTAGTTCATGTAGACCTCGAATCTTTGATTACTGCATCTTGTGGTCATCTTTCTCGGATCTTGTAGACCATGTAGCAGATTTGTTATATGTTTTTATTCAAAAATTTCGTTGTTAGTTTCAGTTATTTACTCGAAGCAATAAAGACTATGAAAAGTGAAGCTTGATTTATTTGATAGAATCTTGGTTTTGGATCTCAGCTTTGATTATTTAAACATTGTTCTTTTCAATTATTTAAACGATGGTTGTGGATCTTGGTTGCTATATAAAATCATACAAGGCAACCATATTATGATTATCAAATTCATGTTGATGGTGAGTTGTAATGGAATTTGTGATTAGAAAGTTCATTCACGGTTGGTATTTAATTTGATTATTATTATTATTATTATTATTTTTGTTAAATTTGTTTAAGAAATTAATTTTGAAGTTTTTTTGTTTTTATTATAAATTAAATAGTTTTTTTTGTTAATTCTCGAGTCAAAAGTCTCTATTCTTATCAAACATGAGAATTCATAACATTTCTTTACTGATTTCTATTCTCTGTTTCATTTCTTTTCTCTAAATTTCTCTCTATCAAACGTACCCTTAAGTCAATGAAATAAAATGATCTAACATAAGATGTTCATTCCCTCAAGTGAATGAGACAAAAATGATCAATAAGAGCACTTACAACAATAACACCAATAACACCGTCCACGTCAGCGCCACATCAGCTTTACCATTTAACATTAACATCCTCAAAAAACACCCACAACAATAACATCCCAATAACACCATAACACCACTAATGTGACAACTCTTATTTTCAGGTCATATTTCAAAACATTATTCATGCTTCATCATTTATCATTTATCGTAAACTAGGTTTACGAGTATCAAATTCACGTAAACCGTAATGGTTAGCTGTGAATTCATGAACAATCATAAAGGACATTCCATATAGACTATGTTTAGTCTACATATCATTAGCATCATTATCATCATATTAGTTCATGCATGGTTTTGCATTTTACATTAAACGTATAATTTCATATTAAATAAACGTTATCGCGTAATTAATTATTTTGAACAATTGATCCGTTACTTCCAAAAATTATCACAATATATTTTTATACTCATATGAAGTTTATAAAATATTATTATTAGTTTACCCAGTGTTTTAAATTTATTTTGTATCTAAATTGTTATATTTATATAATTACGACGTTTTTCTTAAATACTACATGATAATTATTATTTCACTCAAATTTTGCAAGAAATGTATTTTTATAATTTTTATGACCTCAATATATTTTATCTTGACCCGTTAAAAATTATTTTTATCTAACGCTACCCTAAATACTCAAATGTGTACACAACTTACCACATGTCTTCAATTAACTTACACTTAATTACACTTATACAATTTAAAAAAAAAAAAAGGGTTTTAAGTAATGACTAACACCCCCTTGTCGACACAAGGGGGGTGAGTCACTTGTGTTTGTTAAATATCTTACAAGTTAATGTATTATACTCTAATAACATAAACACATTCACTCATTATATCCAAGTGAAAAGATCAAACCATTTCTCTCTTTCTCTTCCTCACACAACCGGCCACACCAAAGGACCAAGGAAGGATCATCATAAAATTTTCTAGACAAGATTTTTACACTCTAGTATCACTCTTGATTAAGGTTGTGCAATAAAAACCTTGGGTGATTAGGAAAAATCCTTTGTTCTCATAACCTCATCAAGTTTACTAGTAAGCATCCATATTCATGTTTATATTTCATATTCATTGTTATATTCATTTCATCATATTTGAGAAAACATGCAAGTCTCATGGATGTTTATACCACTTTTACATGTTTTTAAGAGTTATATATATTTATGTCATCCTATAATTACTCCTTATTATAAATCACTCTTGGTGATGTCTAGGAACCCATGACACCCTAAGAAGGTGTATGGTAGGATTAGAATAGCTTCGGAGTTGTTTTGAATGGGTTAGAATAGGTTTGGCGCGAGAAAAACTCATTTCGACAAGTTTGCAAAAGGGTCTGTCCTTATTTTTGAAATCTGGAAAATCCGACAGTAGGTAAAACATTTTGGCCTAGATATTTAGAAAATAAACTTTAAAACGAAAACGTGGCCGCTTGAACGGATTTAAACGGAGCTATAACGAAGAAGTTATGAATTTTTCAAGTTAGGCGACGAAAACTATAAATTCTGGAAATTTCAGCAAGTTACGTCTATTTTGTACGAGCCAAAAATGAAACTTAGGCGTTATAAATTATGTCGACTTATCAAAAATATATTAGTATACTTTGATACAAAGCTAAGGACCTATAAAACGTAGAAAACGGATTTGTAATGATTAAATTATACACGTTTACAAAAAGTTGTCGTAACTTTAATATATAAGAAAAACTATTAAATTTCTAATAGACAAAACTTACGTCAACAAAGTGACCATGTTGAAGGTTGCTTTTAACATTGATGTAGGACTTTTTATAAAGTGATGTCTTCTAGTAAAAGTAAGTTCGCCAAGTATATTTTCCAAAATGTCCGACCGTTTGACTAGCGGAGTTGTAATGAATTAATTACGTTACTCAAACTTTGCCGAAAACCATCCTTAAACTATATTTTGGGACACAAGTACCATACTTAACCTTTATTTTTCTTTATGTTCGAGACCTCTAGGATGGAAACTCATGTACTAAAACTTTGAGATAATATCATTATTTGAGTTGTTTGGCAAACACTCTGTTGGGGCGAACATCATGATCAGTCTAGTTTCGGTGTCATGGACTTATAGCAATTGTAACATTTTTATGTGGCATGTTTGTCATATATGGTCTATACTTGTATGGTTGTATAAAACATTTTTCATAAACCTATGATTTCTCACCAACATTATTGTTGACCGTTTTAGCAATGTATTTTCAGGTAATTAAGACATTCGCATCATGGCACGATTAAAGAACCCTCATAGTGTCGCGGCGTCGATGCGTCTCATTGTATATTATGGCATTTTCAAAACATCGTTTGGACTTGTAATAAACTTACTTTCCGCAAACTTTATCAACTTTTGGGACCTATCTTGTAACTCTGTATGTTTTATATAAATATCAAACGATGTGTTTCTAAAACGACACTTTAGGTCGTTCAATATAACTGTGATTGTGATGCTATGACAGTCAATCCCCAGAAATTCCATTCCGCTGCAAAACAGGTAATTTGGGGGTGTGACAACTAATATTTCATATTTTCAATTTCAACCCTTAAACTAAAACAAACACTTTATTTATTAAACTAAAACAAACATTTCATTAAAACTTAAAACATATTACAATACGAGATTAAAAAAAAATACAACGAAATAAAAAAAAAATACAACGAAATAAAACGTTACAACAAATTAAAGGAAATGACGAGAATACGATCTACTGACGAGGTTTCAAGTTATATTTTGCGATGATTCGATCTTTTTCGTCATTGATCCACTGCCCGACCATTGGATCTTGCCTCAAGGCGTCATCAAAAAATTTATCTCTTCCAACTGGGTTATTGTGAGATCTTTTTCCTGCGCGGCCCGATACGCCGCCGGAGACTTCGTTTCATACGAAACTCGTTTGCCATAGTTTCGGTGAAATAAGTACGAGCTCGTTCCTCCGTGCTTGTTCCCCAGTACTTGTTGTAGTCTCGGATCTTGCTTTCTTGGTAGCACGTTTCTTTCCCATGGGGCGAGGTTGTTCATCTTGACCAAACAAATCCTCGTTTGTTTGGCTTGGGACTTCGCCGTTAAATCGACCGTTCCGTGTTCCATTTCATTTTTATAATGACGCAAAACCTCCCAAGCGTCTTCGAGACCAAAAGTTGATCCCTTGGTTTCTCACGATACCATTGCTTTGCCCGTTGCATCACATCCAGCTCACTTTCCCCGCTTCGTTGATCCCGTTTCGAACGTTTGTAATGAGAGTTGAACTTTGTGCATATGCCGTTCAAAGTTTTCCACTTGCTGACAGATGTCCTTGTTGCGCCGTTGAAAGTTGTTTTTATTGAACTCATTTCGCACCCGGTACCAAAACGTATCCCGGTTGGCACTTTCCAACTTTCGGATCCTCCGAAACAGCTATGTAACATGTTGCAAGTAATGCTTCCTCTCCTGGAGTCCAACGTGCGTTAACAACAACTTCGCCTTCATCAGAATCAACTGGTTCGGGCTCGGGGTCTTTGGATTTCTTTGATTTTCGCTTAATGCGACCTTTTCCTTTTTTTTGAGGAGACGTGGGTGTGTCAGCAACGTCATGTTTTTTTGCAGTTAATTGAAGTTGAAAGATTGAGAGTATGGAGAGGATTTAGTAGTGGAAGTGTGAAAAGAAATGGTGTTTTAATTGGGTATTTATAGTGGTAAAAAAAGATTTTTGAAATTTTTTTTGAAAAATAACGGCTAGTAGCCGTTTAGGGTGGTTTTTGAAAAAAAAAATTGAAAAATAACGGCTAGTAGCCGTTTAAGGGTAGTAAAATGTAAATTTTTTGATTTTTTTTGGCCTTTCCTTACGCCGTTGTTTTGGCAACCTCTTTTCCTCTCTTTTAACGCCGAGCTCACAACGGGAGCAACGGCTATAACGTCGTTTTTTGCTCTTTAACGCTGTTATGGCATTACCATTGGTAGTGCTCTAAGAGATTCTCATTTTCTCGTGTCAATGTGATAATGTAACGATAAATGGTTAAAGATTATTTATCATGGTAAATGCTATGGTCGAGGTAGTATGACAATGACAAACCACTAGTAGTGGCGAAAATACAATAAGAAATGAGCAAACAAAAATGTTATTTATGCAAAAATGCAATGTGATATATATTAAATACAAGTGTGTCAAAGATATTAAACACTATATTCATAGATTTAAAAATCTGTGCTAGCGCATTTTGCTCCACAAAAAAAACATAAAATTGTCATGAGAAACGAAGTTAAGTATTAAAGATACATTATATTCTTTTATATCTTCCTCGACATGCATTATATAAATATTAGTAAAAGTTAATCACTGTCATAAACTTAAGTTTATGAGCAATAATAATTATACTTTTTTTGGCATGACCAGTTACACCATCCTGAGTCATTAATGATGCGAAAGCTATAAAAGAATCATATTCTTCAATCTAATGTTATTATCTCTCAAAGAAAGTTGATTATTATTCTTTAATTAGAATGGGGATTAAATTCCTCAATTTTAATAGGAAAGAAAACAAATGGATATTATGTAAGCATACAAACCCATTGTATGAACCATTTAGAGTTTAAAATCGATGCATCGTTTAAATGGTCATTAAATCACAACCTCAAGTTTGCATGACGAATAGCTCAATGCGAGCCTCACATTCCAGAGTAAGTATTTCACCGTAAAAATGCGATGAATGACTTCTAAATTATCAAATGAAGCTGAGAGAAAAACTTGTGCTGTTGTATGGCGCCATATTATAATATGCACAACAACAAAATTAACATCATGCCAATATGTTATTATAAATCCTCCCTTTTATAATTGGTTTTGGTTATAAACCAAACATATCTCATTTTTGTTTTTTGTGTGCAAATTTACTCCATCTAAATGCACATATATGGGATATAGAAGATGAATAATTCCTTCAAAAGGAGAGAAGTAGCTGCAAATTCAGAATGAATTATCATATTTTGTTGATCTTCGAAAGAAATTTTTTTATGAATTGATTATTCAATGGATAATCTAATAGCCAAAAATAAACATTGGCTAAAAGCAAAATTTCAGCTACTCATGCTCTAATTAGAAGTTGTCCCTCAAGGACACTATTAAATTATGACATGCCTCAAGCATGGTAGACAAATCGATTCTAAATAAAATCCTCGATGAAAAATATGGAGCATGAAAACAAGATGGTTGTTCGAGGTATAAAAGACCCCATGATAGTCTCATAAAGAGACATTAGACATTAAGGTTCCAAAGAACCTTAGATAGATAATGAGATCTTAGTAAATTCTATCTTGTTTTGAATTACTATGGAATCGACACAAAACGGCTTCGATAAATTTGTCTACATACAATACATTGCTTGCTATTATGCATGATGAAGATCAAATATCAATTAATATCAAAATGTGCGCTCAACGAAATGATTGGCCAACATAAAAGGACTTAGTATCTTGCAAATGCTAAAAGTCTTGAAATGTGAAGTTCGTACACGTCAATGTGTAAAATCTATTGGATATAAATCGGTTTTTTGAGCTAAACCGAAATAAGAGATCTAAAGTTATGTGTTTTAATACTTAAATTGTGAAATAAATTAATTCACAAAATAATAAGTTGATTATTGAGAGACAAATTATCTCAAGGTGGATGTAAATTTCTTATTGATATTTTATGAGATAAGTATCTATTTTTCTTTAAAATTGGATTTATTAGAGCTCTTGTATTCTATGAAGGATATGTAATGTCTCAAACATGACTTACAACTTCAACTTCTAGATATGATTAATAAAATTCTCAATAACTTTATTTGATAAAGTTGAATGAATCCGTATATGGATCAAAATGATTTTGGACGTAAATTAAACAAAAATTGCTTGTGCATATGTCTCAAATAAATAATTAGTCCTCAAGTACTATACATAAGTACAATTGAGGTTTTGATGTCAATTTGTAATTAATATGCATCACAAGAGTGTATTTTTCTCTTTTAATATTTGTACATGCATTGTATACTTTCCAACCAATTGATTTGATATTGGGTTGGAAGATACACATATATTTTGTCATTTTTGCAGGACTTATTCGTAACATCATCAATTTGATGGACTTCATTATAAAGTTGTTGCCAACAAAAGTATACGAGCAAGTCGTTTAGAAGATTAGCATGCGATGCTTGAAATATATACATTAAATTGAGGAGGATGATCATTATACGCACTTCACTCTTTTTCTTCATCAAGTTTTTTTTTATCCCATTGGGTTTTTCTTGATAAAGTTTATGATGAGGCAGTCTATGAAGTATAATGAACGATGAATATCCAAGGATGAGTATTGTAAAATATTATATGCTTATGTCTATTCATCATAATCTTGATTAACAATTTAAGGTTTTCCTATGTCTTATAAATACCTCATGTTATAACATTATTAATACATCTCAATAATAAGAATTTTCTTCCTCCGCTACAAGAAAAGTGTATTTTAGTGACACAAGTTTTAGTGACACTCGTAAAAAGTGTAAGCACAAATACACATTTACTTACACTTTTTCTAAAAAGTGTGATTATATTATACTATTCTCTCACATTTTTAAAAATGTGTAAGAAAAAAATCTAACTTTCACTCACACTTATTGAAATATGTAAGTAAAAGCCTATGTTTTACTTACACTTAAATACATGTGTTAGCAGAAGTCTAGTTTTACTCACACTTTTTTTAAAAATGTTAGTAAAAGCTTAACTTTTACTCACACTTTTTCTAAGTGTGACAAAAGGTCTTGTTTATACCTACATTTATAAAAAAGTGTGAGCAAAAGTTTATTTTTCATAAACACTATTAAAGCTAGACTTTTACTAATACATTTTTATAAGTGTGAGCAAAAATATAGTTTGACTTTATTATTTTTAACTAATATAGAGTACGCTAAGGCTGAGCACACTCGTGACCCAGTTCACCAGGTGCCACATCAGTTTTCTCTCTCCGGCGACTAAACACGACCAAGTTGTCACAGTCGATGACCGACTTCTTTTTTCTTTTCTTTTTTTCTTTTTTTTTTTAAATTCAAACATTTTAAACAACAAATTTAGATTCATTAAAATTAAAAACATTACAGTACGAAATTCAAATAAACATTAACATTACGTAAATTATTCAAATAACGTTAAAAACATTAAAAAAAATAATCATCGTCGGAAGACGAAGAAGAACCAAATAAAAGCTCGAACGACATATTAAAGAATGTGTTTGAAAGTATTGAGATAGAAATGTTGATTGAAATTGTGTGTTTTAGAAATGTGTTTGAGTTAGTATTTATAGGAAAAGTTGTAATTTATTTATTTTTTTTTTTTTTTTATTTTTTTTTATTTTTTTAATGTTGCAACGGTACAAAATGGAAAAGGTGGAAGAAATGAATATCGGTTGAAAATACAGCCGATACCCAAATTTTGAAGCCACGACCGATTTGATGACAAACATGCCACATTCGACTTGACCAATATTCATATCAGTCGTTGTAGAAAAAAATTGAAGACCAACCGATATTCAAGCCATCCCTTCATATACTATGCAATGTTATATGTTGCCCAAAGGCTTTCTTCAAAAGCTTTTAGTCCATATAAAACGCTTTTTTTGGAATGGGGATGCACATGAACGTCACATTCATTGGTTAACTTGGGAACATATTTCACAAGCTAAAGATTGTGGCGGGCTTGGTTTTCGAGACTTATTATGTTTTAATTTAGCTCTTCTCGCTAAGCAAGGATGGAGACTCATTATGAATCCAGGTTCCTTTTGGGGGTGTGTTTTGAAAGGAATATATTTCCCGCATTCCAACTTCCTTACAGCTTCTAAAGGTTCACGCCCTTCATGGTTGTGGCAAAGTTTGCTTCAAGGAAGGGATCTTCTTCTCCGTGGCTTACGGTGGCAAGTCGGTAATGGGTCGAATATATTATTTTGGACGCAAAAGTGGCTGCCATACTCGGAAGACTTTTATATCCGACAACCGCGAGGTCCCTTTTCTTCCACTTCTTTAGTCTCTGACTTTATCAGTAATGGTACATGGGACATGTTGAAGCTTCAATCAGTTGTTTATCCGGAAGAGGCTAAATTTATCTCTCAAATTCCCATATCTTGCACAAGAACCTTAGCTAAAATCGTTTGGCACTATGAATCCAAAGGGGCCTACACTGTGAAATCATGCTACCGTCAAGCACTCATTCAATACAAAATGTGCCCGAGCACCTTGGCTTCTTCATCATCGACACCAAACAGAAGTTTCTGGAAACAAATTTGGAACCTAAAGACACTTCCAAAAATTAAGTATTTCTGGTGGAAAGCTTGTTCGAATGCTCTTGCCACATACGAAAATTTATCACATCGAGGTTGCTATTGTTTACCAAAATGTCCTATTTGTTTACTACATGTTGAAACTGTTGAGCACATGTTATTTGAGTGTGAATGGACGAAAGTGGTGTGGTTTGGTTCGGCTCTTAGTCTTTGCCTTGACATCATAAATGGCCCTTCATTTCGCGTGTTCAAAATCTGTTAGATATGGTTCCTTCTACCTCGGAGCGTTTGAAATTTCACACTTCATTGGCCAACGTTGCACGGAATATTTGGAAATGCCGAAATGAATATGTGTTCAACGAAATTCGGCCTTGTCCATTACGTACGATATCATCGTTGAATTGTATCGAAAGGGATCTAATTTCGGTGTTTTCTGCGTCATTGTCCAAGTCCAGTGTTTCGGTTACTTTTGATGAATCTCATGAGAGTTCACTAAGGTGGATCCCCCCATCAATAACCGCGTGAAGCTCAATTGTTATGCATCTTATAAACCAAACCGAGCATCTTCTGGGATTGTTGTTCGTGACTCTATAGGAGCTATAATCTTATGTTCGGGTGAAATCTTTCCTGCTTTTGGCCATCTTATGGCTGAGCTTTTGGCTATTCGGAGCGCTTGTCGTCTTGCAGTTACATATGGGTGGCAAAATGCAACGGTCGAATCAGATTCGCGTATAGCCATTTCTCTTGCTTCTTCCGAAGTCGAGCCTCATTGGGCTTTAGCCGCAATTGTGGTAGACATCAAAGCTTGGGCATCCCAACTTGTTATTTCTTTTTCATGGGCTAAACGTAAATGTAATTTAGTGGCATATCATGTTGCTAAAATAGCTTTTAGATCTCTTAATAACTTTTTATGGGATGTCAGTATTCCTGATGTAATTACCTCGACTGCGAGGAGTGATATCGCTTAATATATTTTGCGGGACTTTTGCCCTTCTTTCGTTAAAAAAAAAAAAAAAAAAAAAAAAAAAAGTATACTTTGTAAATAATAATTTTTTATATATTACTTCAAATTAATGTGCTCTATTTTTTTTGAACGAATAATATGCTCTATTCACTCCCCCAAATTCAAAACCTCAAATCACCATCAATTTCGAAACCCTAGGTTTGAAACGGTAGTTAGGGTTTCACAATCCGGAGTTAGTTAAACGGTAGCTAGGGTTTCGAATCGGTAGTTAGGGTTTCACAACCCGGAGTTAGTTAAACGGTAGTTAGGGTTTCGAATCCGAGTTAGTTGATCGGTCGCTTGGTTTAGAATCGTAGTTAATCGGTAGTTCGGTTTATAATCGGAGTTAGTTAATTGGTAGTTTGGTTTTGAATGATTGTTTGATTGATTATGTATATCATGTTACTGTTTATATGTTATTGATAAATTATTTGCGTCTTTCGTGTTATTTTGTGCGTAGAACTATAAATGAGTCATTCGGATTATAACTGTTGTATATTAATTCGTATTTCATATTGTATTGTTGTTTTTAAATACAGATTATAGAAACACTTATAGGTATAGATTGTGCGAAGAACTATAAATGAGTCAGTTGATTGACTATAATCTTTGAAGAGGCACCTAAAGTGGTTCCTGGTTCGTGAACTGTGACTGTGACTGTTTGTTTTGCTAATACGAGTAGGTGTTTATAGATTAGCTTATTACGTTAGGTGTGTGTTGTTAGGACATAGATTAGTGGCTTTCTTGCGTTTCGATGTGGAGCTGGCATACTGGTTGCTATTTTTTAATGAAAATCTGCTTAGGGACACATATTTATCGGGTTTATAAGCTTGTGTTATTTAGAAAAGCTCATAAGCCCTTTTTTTGGCTTATGAACTTATGGCTTATTTACGGCCATAAGCTCGCCTTCATAAGCTCATAAGACGAAAAAAGTGGGCTTATGAGTTATGAGCTTTCTCATATTTACATAAGCTCATAAGCCTGGTAAATAAGCTAACACAAACATCCCATTATACATGGGTTAGTTTTGTTGGGTATTATGTTGCATTGGATCTATTTTATATTTATAGCTTGAGTGAAATTAAATAGATGCAATTGGAACAACGGTATACTCTATTGTATCATATACAGAATGAGTTATCGTTGGATCCTAAGAGTGCGAGGGAGAAGTGAAGGGGAGAAGGGTGAGAAACTGAGAATAACTAAAAAGCTATTAAAATGTAGAAAGTGTCTTCTAAATAATAAGGCTAATGTCATCAATGGAAACTTATTAATTATATCTGGAACGTGTTCATGAAGAATGGTGTTTATTAGATGTTTATAGCAAAAATGCAAATTACTTAAAGTAGAAGACAATTTGATCATAATAAAAGGCAAGAGCGCTACAATTTTACTTGTGGATGCTACATACATCTAAATGTCTGGACAGACTCCTGACATCAGTTCAAAATGTACATGTACCCACCAAGGATGCTGATAAACCGTCGATTCAGATGTGCTATGTGTCTTTAAACAACAACAAAACCTATATCTAAGTTGCAGAAAATTATATATTATATAGAATAAAAAAGCAGTCGAGAATCCTACTCGAGATATCAAATTTGCAGTTCTTTCAAGTTATCTTGCAATTTGCTCTCCTCTTCTTTTTGCGTCTGCACACTTCCTGGTACACCGGTGGAGATCACTCGTACAGAACTCACCTTTTCTTCTAGTGTTTGTTAATGCTTTACTTATATATTGCTGACTCATAGAGATTGATTATTTTTTGTGAGGAATTTGCTTTATATTACTTAGGACTTGAAGGTTTGAGCTTGTATTATAATTGTGCTTTATTTTTGTGTTAGGTTCAAAAAAGAGGGTGAAAGGTCCAACAAAAAAGAAAGAGATATGGAACTTAGCAAGTCCCTGAGCAAGTCTTAGTCACATTTAACGAACTATGTCAACCTAGTGGAGATGAAGGAAACGAGTTGGCAAATTTTCTTGGGATACGAGTGAGGATGCCTCAACATATTGGAATTCATTACCCGGAATGGAGGAAGGTTCCCAAAGAGAAAAAAGGAGGATTTGTGGAGCATCGTCAAGGTAAATTTAAGATACGAGTAACAACAAGAATTCTGTTTTTTAAATTAACACTTCAAAAACATCTAAATGCATATAAAATCACATATAATGGAAATCTAATATTGTAGTGCGTATCTAATCTGGAAATTATAGATCTACAAAATTTCGTAGTGTTTGGCATCACAATAATTTCTGCTTGCTGCTTCTTCTTTCAGGGTTGGATTGGTTTTCTGCGGAAGACAATCTCCTGGAGGACACAATGTTGTATGGGGTCTTCATGAGGCTCTTAAAATTCACAACCCTAAGAGCACATTGCTTGGATTTTTGGGTAATCATTTTATCCCTTTTTAATTGTCAGTATGGGATTGCGATGTGTCGGAAAGTGTACTCATAAGAATTGTGTTATGCATGTAACCAGGTGGTTCTGAAGGTTTATTTGCTCAGAAGACCCTCGAGATCACAGATGATGTTCTTGCAACCTACAAAAATCAAGGTACCCAGGATAAATGTGGAATTATGTGATTATGTTATTCTTTTTCTGTCGTGAAGTAATTTAATTCGACTATGATAATCTCTTGAAGGTGGTTATGATCTGTTGGGACGAACAAAGGATCAAATTAGAACCACAAAAAAAGTAAATTTTGGCACGGCAGCATGCAAGGCTCTGAAGTTGGATGGCCTAGTCATTGTTGGAGGTATATGAACTACATTGAAAGCAAGTATCAGCTATAAATTTTTTGTCATGTACTAACCCTTGCTTTCTTGCAGGGGTAACTTCCAACACAGATGCAGCTCAGCTTGCTGAAACCTTTGCAGAAGCAAAGTGCGCTACAAAGGTATATATGTGCTCATGTTTGCTACATAGAGCTCTTGTACATCAAGATTTCCTTGACCTCATATATACGGAATATGTTGATTCTTTTTCCCAATTTCACAGGTGGTTGGAGTACCTGTTACCTTGAATGGAGATCTTAAGAATCAGTTTGTTGAAGCCAATGTTGGTTTTGATACTATATGCAAGGTATATATCCAACAACTTTTTACGGTTCTATTTGGTGCAAGCTATGCATTATGTGCTGCTTTGCAAATGCATATGTCCCTGAAAACGCTCTAACTAAGAAATTTTATATATTTATGTTAAAAGGAATAACAAGGGATTTCTTTTTTAAACTTGAAGTTGGTTTAATTAATAGTGAATGTGCCCAGTATGTGCATGAAAAGTACATCATTTACAGTAACATTTTGAAATTTAAAGTGATATATGAAATTGTATGCATGGATCATACACTTTGGCGTGCTATCGATTGGTGTTGCCCATTTGACCAGTTCCCTTTTTGGCTGAATATTTTATTTGACTCGTTTCAGATAAAGCATAAACGCTAATTGGTTTGAAATCTTTCCATCAAGATGCACCTTTTTTATTATCTTGATGTTGAATCATCCAGTTCGTTGGTCTGACAGTTTTGAATTAATGTAGCTAAATGCAGAGGCTAGACAAATTTTGGTGGATTCTTATGTTGCTTTACGTAAAGGTGATATAGCTCCAGGAAGTAGAAATGCATACCACATGAAGGTCAGGCAATTGGAGGCTCTGATCAGACTCTCAGGGGCGATTACCAGATGTCACCCGGATGATGAGGTGTTTTTTTAAATGCAATACAATTTTGCTTGTAACATTCTCATAGTTGAGACCTGCATGGTGAATTAGCTCTAATTGTGTGTTGTGTTTCAGGTCCACCCAAGGCATGTTCGTCTAGCAACAAGACTTCTAAAAACTTCAGTAATCAGGCATGTTTAGTATGTTAATAGTTGTATGCTAAAAAATGTCACTAATTATGTATAGGAAACTGCAGTGTGGAATCAACTGAGATTGATTTGACCGAGTTCCAAGATGATATTCAAGAAGAGAATCAAGAAGATGGTGATATTGGTGGCAATGGTGAAAGTCAGCCAAGTGGCGCAGACGCTAAAGTGACCAATGAGTACCCAGGTTGGTATAAACTAGTATATGTTGTTGGCAATATCGTCCCATTTACTTATAAACTAGTCTGGGTGATAATCACTTAAAGTTAATATCCAAGGCATGAAAAACTTCTGAATATATGGAAGATTGTTGTTGGAACATTATTGTGTATGTTATCATAACAAGTGCATTAATTTTCTTTTAAAAATGAACAATAAAGTGTCTGTGGGTCAACCCGTACTAAAGAGTAACCTGTTTAACCTAATAATCTGCATGCCTGCCCATCCAGCCACCTATATTACTATTAGTATGATATCTGGAATTTTGTTTTCATTCGATGCTGAGACTGATTATTTTGCACAGAAAACGCAGAGGTGGCAGCTAAGAAGCTTGTTATAACAGACGAGTACTTTCAGCGGGTGACTCAAGCTCTTGTGATGCGTCTTAGACAACATGAAGAAACTATGGCACGAGAAGGTACTCATTGATGACAGCATGGTTTACAATACATATAAAAATACATGATGGTGTAAAAGTTGGCTGATTTATATTTTCTTTTCTTTTGGGACTAGCCGGAATGAAGCAAAGGGATCTGATACAATGATATGTGGGTCAGCAGAACGAAAAGAACAACTACAACTCCATGGAGGAGGCAAAGGCTGAAGTCATCAAGATCAAAGCTATCATAGATGTAAAGGTTTTTAAATTTAATGTATGTACACACATCTGGTAACGGTTTTAAATTTAGGGTTTTATTTAATATTCAACAAATCAAACATGTAAGATTTTTAAGGATGTATCCAGACGAGGATATAAGCAAGATCGGACGGTTATAAGTGTCGGACCTAAGGTGGTTGTCGGGTCGGGGTGTCGGGGCAATTGGTAAATGTACTTTAGTAGAAATATATGGTTGAAATACTAAATATGTTTCAATAGTTTTTTGTTGTTAATTACTAGCTTTTCATGTGTTAATTTTGAATTAATATAGCAGATTAAAATGTATGTATATATAGCCTATAGTGTGACATGTATGTGTCAGAAATAGTCTCAACCTATCCTGACACTATTAAGTGTCAGAAAACTGTGTCACTATATACTTTTACCGCTTGGACTTTCAATAACACTTTTTACAAGTGAAGGTGAAAAAGAAATTTATTTAGTGACACTTTTTTGACATTTTCTGACACTTTATGTGTGTCACTAAAGGACTTTTTTCTTGTAGTGCTCTCTCATTCTTGTGTTCTTGTAAATTACATATACAGCAACTATCTAATTACTCTGATTTCATACCAAAATAAGCAAAACTTTATTACGTTGACGCGAATGATAATAGAACAACTCAGTATTTACAAATGGAAACATATCATGATAACAATTAGTTAAAGGGAATTGATATGTACACATATCAATTTGATGAATACACATAAAAACAATTGCAAATAGACTATTATGCCCTCTCTTAAATTTAGTTCATTGTTAAGCCTTTTTATAAACTTTCAGCAAATCATTTTTTTTGTTTTCCTTCCCCGTCAGTTCTTTCCATTAAGGCCAAGATGATGTTTACACAAGATCCATGGAAGACAATTTGACTTCTTAAAAATGTAAAATAAATTAATTAACTGAGAATACATCATACCAAAATATTCAAAAAAGCTTACCCTGTGGAAACTCCTGGTTACGGTGCAAAAGTATGAATATGGTTCCTTGTAAATATGTAAGGTCTTTAAATATTCGAATCATAAGGCAGACATGAAACCCAATCTCATGGTTTGTACATTTGATTGGTTACGAAACTTACGATAATAAAAACATAGTGATTAATGTCAACGTAAAAAGTTAAACAAGCCAAATAGTCAATTGTGTGTATATACATAAGATGGATTTAATGGCGACGTAGATGTGATCGGGAATTGCATAGGAGGAGGAGGCACAATTAATCTGTTAAAAGGGGAATTAAAAACTACATAAAGGGTATAAGGGTCTATTTACAATTGAAAGTATGTGTATGCATCAAATTGATATGTGTAAATATCAATTCCCTTACTTAAAAGAATTGGCATATCTCTACCTCATGTTGACTTTCTACTTTCTAGTACCAATAATTGGCAATTAGATGATGCTAAACATACGGGACGCTATAATATCCATTTCTAGAAATTCATGCATCTTATTATAGCTTTTTCTTCTATAGGGTTTGAAAATTTATGAGATCAAATACAACGGCTACCAACCTTTTGTTGAATACACACTTCCGAATGAAAAAAGTATAAGAATAGAAGAACCAGATAAAGCCTTCTCTTTTCAGGAAGTTAGTGTGGACATAATAGAACCTTGACACCATATAATATGGTTCGATAAAAATTGATTGCATTAACACAGTTTATCACACATATTTGTACACATAAAAAAAATCTTACATGGGAACGTGATGAAATTACATAATGAAATAAATTTAACGAATAAATCCTTAACGATATGCTAAAAAGCATATCCTTCTCTATAAACACCAAAATCTATACCCAACCAACGTAGCTCTTCTCGGTCTGTATATACACCTTAAAGGTTTACGAGATATAGGGTCCGAACTGATTAATACATAAGTTTCCATTTCTAAACAAGTTTATTTTACAGTTGACTAAGTTAAAAGTTCTCTTTATGGAAGTCAAATTTGGTAGGAGTCTTGTGGGTGAAATCTGCAGCAAGTTGTTTCAACTCTGGGACTAGTGCTGGTGCTCCACAATAGAATACCCCTGCATATTTTTAAACTTTGATGTTAGAAATCGGTATGTACGAATGTGAGATAACTAGCAGTATACTCGAGCAATGCAAAACAACTAGAAGTTAGAGAAACTCACCAACACGTTGACCACTATGAGTAACAGCAATGCGTTTGTAAACACTACGCCAATTTGGCTTTGCAAAATGTGACTTGACACGAGTACCCGAAACCACATCAACACCATTCTTGGCATGGTTTAACGACTGAAGCATAGTGATCAAAGCGGACCGAGCATCACCCTCTTCATAAACACTTGTGCAATAATTATGCATTTCAATCACATTATCATGATCTGTTTCCGCAACTTCATTCATGACACCTTTGAACCAGTCGAATGATCCTTGTTCTCTTGTAACCCAATAGAAGTAAGCTCGTGTTGTCTTGAAAGTGCTTTTCTTTGATAAAGGCGATGGCGGTGACACTGAGCTGTTGACGCCACTTTCTAAGGCTGCTTCTTCCGTTTTCATGTTATTAACGATGTCCTTGAGTATACTAATCATAGGGGTTGCTCCGATCCCTAACCCAACTAGTAGTACAATGTCGTATTTTTTGTAATCTTGAGCTGGTGCTCCATATGGCCCGTCAATTAGGACTGTCGGGAGACTGTTGACAAATTTATTCAAGAAAGTTAGGAAACTTGTTGAATCACAGAAGTTAAGAGGGTTGGGAATGCTTATTTAAGTGTTTATATTCTGTTTTTTAAGCATATAAACGGTTTTAGTGTGACAAGAAGACTTACTCCAGGTTGTTTCCTTGGTTATCAGCTCGTAGGAGTCCACTTTTGCCGTTAGCAGGAGGTCGACACACCTGAAAATGATAAAATCGGGTTAGCTCATATAATGAAACTATAGACAGCAGCTTAAGAGGTAATGTGGCATATTTTTTAGCTTGTATAGCCCATTGGACCCATTCCTCATAACAGAAATTGTCCAATTCATTTGTTAGTCAAAATATTCACCTCTGGTTTTAAACACTTTTAGATCATGAAAAATGTACCTCAGAGAAGACGGTTTTAAGTTGCCTGGTCCAGTCACCGAGGGTTCGGATATGAACGCTTAGGTAATCATCTCCAGGTGCAGAAGTTATGGAAAACGGATGCCTGAATAACAATCATTGAGTTAGTATATCTAAGAGTAAGGATCAAATGAGAAATATAATTAAGATGAGAAGAATGAGAAGAAACCACAACCACAAATATTAGATGCATTCACAAAAATATATGCATCTCCCTATTATTTCTAGTTTCTTAACAATCATTGAGTTAGTATATATAGCATTTCATTGCAGAGAAAAAGTTCTCTATTTGCACAAAACTCACCATTCAAATGGAGAAACCGCCTTGCAGTTAATAAACATATATTGTCCACTTTTGTACTTAAAGCCAGCAGGTTTTGACATGTGAAGCGCCAACACGTTTCCGGGGTAAACAGCAACCTTTAAACACAATACATTGTCAGTAAAATACTAAACAAAATAGTCTAACGAAATCCAAACGATTTTAAGGCTAGATTTATCATTACCTTCAATATACTAACTGGCTTGACAGTAGATCTTAACGCTCTCGTCAATCTCTCACATGCATAAAGCAACATTGGAACAGCCAAATACATCCAAGTCTGACGTTACAAAAAAAGTATATTTATTCAGTTTGATGTTCCAGAAAATATTCACATAAAAAATATCCAGAGATTAGTACTCACCGTTTTCTTGTACCATTCTTTCGTGAGGTAAAGTTTGATACCGTGAACAATGAGCATACCATAAACGATAATAAATAGATGATGGGTGTACCAAAAGGCATTAAACCCCGTAAGTTTTTTCAGAGGCTTGGGTAGGTTTAGTCTACCACGCCTTAGCCATGGTGTGGCTAACGTGAAAGCTATAGCCATTAGAACCACCATAGTGATCCCAGTCCAACCCTCGACTCCCTTAACAAACCACCAATAGCTAGTGGGTTGTTCTCCAAAATATTGTTCCATTGGCTCGTACTCCTCTTCAGTTGCAGCAAGAAGTCTAGGGAAATCACATGTTAAATGTGATATTGCATGGAGCCCAACTCCAATTGTGATCCCGAATGCAATCACCTAGAAACACAAGCAAACGTTAGGCGCAAAATATAAGTGAGTCAAAGCATGACGTAAATATCAAAGCGTCAAAATATATAATTTCATCATATAATATGCGAAAAGTTTAAGGATAGAGATGCTCACTTTGTGAAAATTAAGATTATCGTCAAATGGAACTACAACACCAAGTTTGGTCTTGTTCCTAAGCCATGTGATGGTATTTCGACACACGGGTAACAAAATTAGAGCCATGTTGAACTTGAGTGTCTCTGCCCCACCTTTAGCAATACTAACACAAGCTCCCATTACATCATACGCTGCACGGTTCTTGTATTGAATGTACTTATATGTGAACAAACCGGCACAAATCCCAATCCAAACGGCAAGGACCCAAATTCTTTGCCAGTTATCTTGTATAAAGTATTTCATAGAATCATACCCTCGTTCTATAGGGTTTCTATAGTTCTCATTTCTTAGATTTGTGCTCAACATCATGCTTAGAGCTTTGCTATCGCCTCTCACTGATTGCGCCGGGGCTTGCAACAAAAGTGTCTCCAAGCTCTCAATCTGTTATTTAGAATGCAAACTTGAAATGTTTAGTTGATGTAAAAAATTAACGAACTCTACTGTATATTCGTAAACTAAAAAAGTTTTAGACTAATAATGTGTACCATAATGTAACCAAGGTTATCGGGGTCCAATTCTTCCATGATCAATACTGCATATTCATCTGCTTGTTTCTGAATGTTTGATAACTTATTTGCCGAAGCACTTAAACTGATAATCTCTTTAACTTCTTCTTCAAAGACACGGCCATCTGCGTCTTTATCAACCCTGTATTTTATATGCTTTGAATCAGTCCAAGTGTTTTCAAATAAAAAATACAAGTCAATCTAGCATAATGACTGGAAAAGCAACCATTGTAAGAGTCAAAAAATGAATTCTTAATTGATATTATAGATTCTCACATATCAAAGAAAGTTTGAAGCCTTGTATCAAAACTTTGATCAGAAATTTGGTCCCAAAAATCCCTCAATTGTTCCTTGTTGATCAAGTCTCCCTGGATATTTCGCCTTCGGCTAAGTGCATCAAAGAGTTCTCCTGCGAACTCTTTTGATTCTTTGTTCATCCCTGCTTGAAATTTGAAACCATTAGTATAAAATACTTACAAACACACAGCATTATTCCTTTTTGTAATAAGCTTTATCCACTAGAGTAAATTTTTTCAATGTTCTCATGATCCAAAAAGTGCACATATGCTTTTTCAAAACGCAATAATCAGATAAACAAAATACAAACAGAATATCCAATATAAAAAACCGCAATAAAAAGGATAAGCATTTTTACCTATGCATTCACCGAAAGACGCCCGGGGCAACAACCCGTTGGTCTTTTGAGTGAGTTCATCAAACCGCTTCTCCAGCGCGGCCCACGCGGCCGCGCTATTAGCTTTACTAATAAATTTCAACCCTTGCAAGGCAGGAACAGCCCCAGACTTAGTCCGGTCATACCGCCCCCCCACGGGCCTCCTCGAAAAAGATGTCAACTTCTTTAACTCCTCCGAAACTTGCCTTATCCTCGACGAGGCATTTCGAACCACAGAAGTACCCAAACTACCCCTCTTCTCCAACCCTTTAGCTAACAAAGTCAGCTCAGGATCCTCCACGTCACCACCACCTGCAGTTTTCACACTATGTACTGCCACTGAATCATCACCAACTTCCAACGTTATTTCAACATAATCTTCATTGTTTCTTGACCTAGTACTTCCACTGTTGCTGCCTACGTCATCAGGGATGTTAAACCTAGCACTTTTACGTGTACCTCGTTTGTTTAAGGGCCCACTAAATGCTTTCCTGTCAGCACCGTACGTTTCTGTACTAGTTTCAGGCAATATTTCACGACCATCACCCGTACCCATTTTCTGCATTTGCATTAAAAGACAAGATCGACCCACTAAATTTTATAAAAAATACTTACTACCCAGATAAAAATATCTAAAAAATATGCAACTCTTGAGTTGGGTTCTAAATCTTGATGAGTTTTTTGCGTGTTTTGAGAAATTTCAAGATCGACCCAGTTGAGTTTAGACAAGTTAATGAGTACCCAGAAAATGATATTTGAAAAATATGGAAGATTTGAGATGAGTTTTGAGTCTTGATGAGGTTATATATAGGTGTGTGTGGGATTATGGGGTGATTTACATAGAATGATTTTGGAAGGTTTTGTTTTGGTGGGTTTTGGAGTTGTTGAAATGAGTCTTAAAAAGACAGCTTCTCTGTTTATGTTGAATGAGAAGAAGGATCCTGGATAGTGGTGTGCGTAAAGATAAAAGACTGAGTCAACTCTGTCGACTTTTAATTGATTATGTCAAGTTGACACGTTTTTAAGATTTTGGATTAACGTATGTATGTACTATTTGGATTGTGAACATCAAGTGTAGTTGAATATTGATTAGATTTTTCATGTTTAGATTATTCGGACTTCGGTGAGATTAATGTTTTGAATCATATGTACATGGTTTAACTAGATATTTTGGTAACAATTTCTAACCATTTTGAAATCTTTTGCCGAAATATCATGATTTTAACAATTTGACCACGTAAGTGATGATTTGATTATAACCATAATGATAGTAATGTTTAAAAGTGATTGATTGTTTGATGAGTATTTGGAATGTTTTTCAATTAAGGATATTAATGAAAAGATGTGAAGTTATGTGTACGATGCAATGATTACTTGTAGAAATTAGTATGTAGACGATCCCAAGTCGCTTTTAGATGTTACGGAGTAGTTTTTAGTATGGAATCATGTGCCGTATCGTACATGTTTGCTTGATAAGAGTGCATTGTCAACAAAATTTAGTAACAAGGAAAAATTGATACAGTATGAGTTTATGAACTGTGATATTATTAAGTCATTTTTAGATCATCCTTACTAAGAGGTAAAACATATGATTTTTTTTAGGCATCCGTAAATTACATTGATTTTGTCCATCCGTGCTTGTAAATCTATGAAGGTTTTCAAAGATGTGCGTAAATCACATTAATTTTTTTCTGCGTAATGTAACTTTAGATTTAGATCTTTCACTAAATATAGATTCATGGATACTTTATAGTTACTTTTGGTCAAGTTGTCATGAAACAATGTTCCACTGAAGTGGTTTTGTTCTTTTTGATTTTCTAGTCGTAGGGCCTCATTAAATTGGTTGCATTTTAGTTGTGATATAATTGCGTCACTCCCTTGTCATTGATTTGTGTGTTGGCTTTTCGGTTTATGGAATCACTAGGTTTATTCGACGGCTCAGAGAAGAATGTATTGGAACATTTTGAGACCATAGAACGTAATCGCGTGTCGCGCAGCGAATATTCTGCGACTAAAATTCTGACATCAACAAAATAACAATAACAAATTAATTAACTTTAGAAAAATAAGAAGAAAATGATCCAGATCGGGTCTGGTTCACTCTTTCTACCGGTTCCGAAGGTCTTTTCAGGTTCGTTTTCGGACGGCTTTTATTGGCTATTCGAACCAGTGACGACTCCGGTAACTGGTTAAACCGGTTGAACCCGTTGATTCGATCCAGTTATTAAAACCATATATACCATCAACTTGTCTGCATATAAATTGCAAATGAAAATACGCACCTTTTATCTCCGCCCTATGAAGATGTCACTTTATTGGCATCACTTGATATTGTTTCTTGTAAAATGATTTGTATGCCTAATACATGAACCTAAATTTGTATATAAAGATTTTAATGGTGCATTTCAAAAAGTGATTGGTGAAAAATGATGAAAGAGAATAAGTGTAATACACTTGTCATACAATAAATAGATTAAGTCTAACTTTAAGTCTTTTTGTTAGGCATAAATATCGATGCTCTTGTTTCTTTATTGATCTCTTTTGAACTATCTGAATATGCAAGAGAAATCGGGAATTAATACACGATACCATCAAGAGAAAAAATGGTTAGAACACTTTGATATGTTCTTTTATTACAATAGAGCAAGAAGAAATAAATTAAAAAAAAGATTAATTACAAAGATAAAAAAAAGTGATAGAAATTTGGGTTTGATCACCGGAATCTGGGTTTGGTCACTAAAGAAGATGAAAATGAAGAGTAAAGGGCGGTTGTGTGGTGGTGGTGATGCAGGTTGTGTGGTGGTAAAGGAGGGTGGTGGTGCAAATTCAAAAGAAAATAAAAGTGGCGAAGAAGACAAGGGTAAATTAGTCCTTTTGCATGGGGTTTGACTTTAACTAACGGGTTTTAGTAATGGGCGTTAGCAAAAATTGGGAATAGGGACATTTCTCGCAAAAAAAACCCAAACATCGGTACACAGCTTGCATAATTTTTCGTTCAAAAACATTTCTCGCAAAAATGACAAACTTTAGGGACATTTTTTTATAATTTACTCTTGTTAAAACTAATAACTAAATGGCAAATCGCAAAATAATGTATTCAACTTATGTTCAATTTTAATTTAAAAAATTCGACTATTTTTTTTTTTTTTTTTTTTTTTTTTTTAACTCAATTAATGTATCTAACTTATCATGTTGTGCAATTTAAATATATTTTTACCTGTTAGTTAGGTAACATGTCACCAAATTTGAATCCAAACACTCTTTTTCTTCTACATTTCATCTGCGACTATCATTAGATATCACAACAGCTGTAAAAATTTCTAATCGCAGCTGGTGAAGTCTAATCAATTGCTAAATCTACACTGTAAGGATTAATCACACAAAATTAATATAATGCTTATGAAATATGTTAATACAAATAATGTGTAGAAACGTTATTTATATATTTCGACATCTCTACGTGTTGATAATAACAAAATGTAAAACCGTCTTATGTCAAAATTAACGTAAACAAGTTTTGTTCATAATATTCCATTGCGACGTAAATCACTCGAGGCAAAAAAAACAAATTTACAATTTGACAAATGATCAAAGGAATAAATTTTTGTTCAAAGACTTCAGATTTTTAACGTGACAAAATATTCTTTTAAAAATTCATTTTACAATTTTTTTTTTGAATTAAAAAGAAATGTTTTATTTGGAAGAAAAAAAAAGTTTAAAAATCACAGCAACTATTTTCCCCCCAAAACAGCTCCAAACATCCCCAAGTAAACCTTCATGACTAAAAACAAAGAAAATGCGCGTTTTTATTTGGGATGGTACCACTAAACCCGACGGTACCGTTAAATTTTACCTTCGCCAGTTACGGCTAGTTTTTCTTTTCATATAAATAGTGGATCAGATTTTACTCCCAACACACAAATTTTCACATAAAACTTTCTGAGTTAAATTCATTCTATCTTATTTTGATTCTTTGACCGTTTAGTTAGTTTATTTTTGTTTAAGAGTAATCCAATCATCCAATCAAGTAATCACCTCCACTCCTCTACAAGTGCATGTGTTATAGTACTCCCTCCGTCCCCATAATTTAAGTTTACTTTTCAATTTGGGTTATATGTCCACTTCTAAAAGTGCACAATTATTAATGTCAAACTTTCTAATTTACCCTTCAAAAGTTATAAAAATATCTAGTGAGTAATTCAACAAAAAAGAAAAAAAGAAGTAGCATTACATATTTTCATGAATACACAATGATCATTTTTGTCAAAATAAAAGTCAATTACAATACATACTACTATTCCATAAACACTTCAACGCATGACATGTACAACAAAAAAGATGCAACTTTTTCATTTCTTCTGCAACGTTTTTAGACTGCCTGCAGTAACACTCGATCGAGCATCATTTTTCACAAACTCGATCGATCCTTGGTCGATCGCCTTGATGTGGAGGATCGATCGAGCATCATTTTTCACACATGTTGGTCGTGACCACGATCGACTTCAGCTTGGTTTCTTTTTTGTTTGTGTGTGTGTGTTTAATTAAAATAAAAGGTATATTTGTGGGGTATGTTTTTTGTAGTGTAGGTCGCCTTACTGGGGCACCCAATCACATGAAGGTCGCTAGAGAGAGAACGCTGACGTGACAGAAAAAATGAGAGGGATTGAGTCCCTTTACTAAAACCAGCCTTATAAAGAAACTACAGTAGGTCTATTAAGGCTACTACCAAAAATCATAAGACAATTTTCTTTTAGTCGTTTGTGATTTTTCTACGTTCCAAATATGAGTACACATCATTTATCAAATTTTCTTCACTTTCAATTTGTAGTGCAATTCTCCTTCTCGTACTTAGCTTTACCGATATGTGGCGTTTGATAATTGTTTCCACCACGAACTTTAATGATCTCTTTCATACAAGTTTGTAAAGTTAAAAACGCATTATGAATCTCGCGTGAAGGCATTTATTCAAAAGCCGTTTGAACAGCACAAACCAATTCCAATTATTCTCAAAAACTCTTGTTCTTGAAGTGATTGAATTTCCCTAAAAAAACCAATATCTAATACATTTAAATCGGGACTGTTTGGCGGTTAGCGGATTCTAACATCAAACTCGTCGCGAGATTCTTCTTGAAGAAAATCACCAGCATTAACATCAATATGAGGTTTCGCATTATCTTGTTGAATAAAAATCTGGCCCATGTGACCTTGTGGCCATATTTAGCTCTAATAGCCGGTAGAACTTTCTCTAGTAACCATGACCTTGTAACCTCTCTCGTCACGGATAAAATGGGTTTCGTTTCTAATGCTTCGGCAACACGGTTTTTACTTGAACGTTTTGCCGGTTCTAAGGTTGTTAATGGAAATATGCCAATTTTCCGGAAAATATTTCATTTCCAAATGCATCAAATATAGGTCACGCAACAGCGGCAAGAAACATGACTTTTGTTAAGAACTTTTTGGATTTACATGTCCTTAACGGCTCTTCTTCACCGGGAACAAGGTAACAACGTTTTAACGGTTTAGACATGTAGAACCATTTCTCATCAATGTGAATAATGTTAAACATATTATTGAATGTAGGAATTTTATTTGGAAAAGGTGGATTAAGCATTGATAAACAAAATTCTAACCCTGCTTTTTTTTCTCGTTAGTGAGAGTCGGCTTGATTGCATTTGTGTGCGGTTTGGGCGCACCTTCCTGAATTCGTCTGTGCAATGTTGATTCGAAGCGTTGATTGAATTTGCAAGAGACCGAATATTCGTTCGGCGATTCAAAGGAACTTCTAAAACTTGAGTCACATCAATTTGTTTTCGCTTTCGTCCAACTTTAGTTTTCCTTTTTGAAAACACGTCAATCATTAACAAATGGGGTGCTCGATGTTTGACTTTATTACAAACGCGACTTACGATCCGATTGCATACACCGAATTTAGAAGCTAACTCGGGTATTGTTCCTTTCTTCACCTTTCCATCAATATTTTCTTGCAATAATAATTGGACACCGGCATCCTGTTGAAATTTGTTCAATCTATTTCTAGTGCTTAAAATTCTAATAAGCTCCATTTTTAGAAAGAGAGTAAGGATGTGTGTATGAGTGTGACATAAATTTAACCTAAGCAACTTATATAAATATAAAAATTTGGAGGGACAAAACTATTTTAAAATTTTGGTGAGAAATGATTTTTAAATTTGTATCTAGGAGTTTCTAGAAAGAAATATGTGTTTGAATGAGTATGTTATTTTTTTCTTTTTAAAAACATTTTGGTTGCTTGAAATATAAAAATAAACATTTATATAAGAATCAATCAATTAAAACAGAAAAGTGAGACGTTGAATTTGATATGGAGAAAGTATTAAAGCACAACGATTGCTAGCCTAATATCGAAATGGTTTTATATATTGTTTGCTAAACTGGACTTGTAGGGTCTTCACTTGACATAATATAATTATACAAATATTAGAAGCACATGTTATCAAAAATTTACTCTAGTAAATTAGGGACAAAATTGTCATT
Organism: Chrysanthemum makinoi; assembly: GCA_910596185.1. NCBI lineage: Eukaryota > Viridiplantae > Streptophyta > Magnoliopsida > Asterales > Asteraceae > Chrysanthemum > Chrysanthemum makinoi. The sequence continues at coordinate 201,177,819 of OU343224.1, read as the reverse complement.
TGGCTTATGAAATTTAACAATTATTAATTAAACCTAAAACTTTGTGCAAATGGATTATGGACTTAAATTATGGGACCGAGGGAGTATTAGTTTAGTGCACTCGTAACACTTGTTACGTACTTGTTGTATATCGTTAGACATCAAGTTGTTTGTCATCATATGTTGTTAGATTGTGTGGATCATTGTGATCGTGTAAAGATTGGGTAAATCTTGTATAGCTTGTGTTGATAGAGTGTAGATCGGGTAGATCGTATGAAGATCGTGTAGATCTTTTAGATTGTATGATTTGTGTGAAGATCGGGTAGATCGTGAGTGAGATTGGTACTAGTTAGATTAGTACTCGAAATTTAGCTTAGTGTCAAAAATTGTGATAAGCGACGTTGTACGGTTTTCTCCGCCTGAAAGGAGTTTGTTGACATAGTGCTTAGAACTCTCGAGTTGGGTGCTCGGGGAGTGGAGTAAGGCGAAGAGGAGCTTCGTATTAATTATTGGTTGTTTACTTTAGTATTGTTATAAGTGTGTTCATATTGCAATTGATAGATTTCACGGAAACTCAAATCAAAGCTTTTCAAAACTAATTTTTAGAATGATTTAAAAATGGTAAAACTATTCAACCCCCTTTCTAGTTTTTCACAATTGTTATAAGAGCCACATCAACCAAGATTTTTAAAATATATTGTATTTGAAAACTTGAATCGATCAATGGGTTTTGACAAATATCAAGAAGGGCAATATATGCAAAGACCACCACTTTTTGAAACTGATTGTCTTATCTACTGGAAAATAATATTCGAAACGTATGTGAAATCAAAAAATATTGATCTTTGACATGTCATTACCGAGGGTGACTTTAAATCGATTGAAAGAAATCTGGAAACTAAAAAGAATGAAATAGTTTCTTATGATAAACAAAGTAATAATCTTAAAATGAAACTAGCAAAAAATAATGAGACTAAATGATGATTTATAATGCTTTGCCGAAAAAGGAATTTGAAATAATTTTTATGTGTAATACGGCAAAAGAAATTTGAAAAACTTTGTTAGTCACCCATCAAGGTAATAGTCAAGTCCAAGAGAACAAGATCGATCTTCTTATGCAACAATATGAACAATTTTTCATTTCGGAAGATGAAACTATAGATAGTACTTTTGCTAGATTTAATTATATTATCACTAGTCTAAAATCTCTTGATGAAGGTTACTCTAGCAAGAATTATGTTATGAAGTTTCTTAGGGCTCTACATCCTAAATGAAGAGCAAAGGTCACCGCCGTTGAAGAGTTGAAAAACTTGGCGACATTATCACTTGATAAACTTATAGGAAACTTGAAAGTTCATGAAATGATAATCAAGAAAGACTCCGATATAGTTAAAGGCAAAGGAGAGAAAGTAAGATCTCTTGCTTTGAAAGCCAAGAAGGAGTCTAGTGATGAGGAAACTTCAACTTCCGAAAGTGAAGAACGAAGAGTATACCTTAGCGGTTAGAGACTTTAAAAAGTTCTTTAGAAGAAGAGATATGTTTGTAGGACAACCTAGGAATGAAAAGAAGTCATTCCAAAAGCATCGGGAGAATGTCCGAAGCCACCAAGAACCAAGAACCAAAGGGCGTTTATTGGCGGTTCTTGGAGTGATAGTGATACGACGTTTATTAGTTTGTACAATATGCATAATAACGTGTTTTTTTTTATTATAGGAGTGTTTTAAAAGTAATATTTATTAAAAAAGTTGAAAAGTAAAAAGGTAGTTATGATTATAGACATTTTTTTCCTTATATTAATTACATTGTATTTATTTATCTATTTTATTATTATTTTTATTTATTATTATTATTTTTAATATCTATAAAAAAATGCTTAAAAGATAAAGCGTTGTAACTAATACTAGTAGCTATACTTAATAAATTTTGTATTTATTTATAATGAGTATTTTACAAGCTATTAATTTCATAACAAAACCAACACAATTTTATAATAAGTAAATGTATTAATTTAATATTTTAAAAGTGTTTAAAATGTTTTATAATATGGTAAAGATGAGGAAGATTAATGAGACGTGCTTCATTGTTTTGAAGAATGGTCTCATTGGTTGTTTTGAGTCGTATTATATTTAGTATTCTAAACAAGAATGTTAGGTTGATGAGAAATGAGTTATTAAAAATGAAAATAAAACTTAACAAACTAGGAATGCTCCAAATATGCTAAAGTTGGTTTAAGCTTTAAAAAATACGTATTGTAGATCAATCATGCACCTATCTCTCTATTTGTATTTTCTATTCAAGATAACATCTGGATCAAATGATAAGAAAAATTAAAGTGAAAATAGTGAGAAGAAACCACAATCATATATTTTAGATGCATCTAAAAATAAATGCATCTTTCTAATTTTTTATTTTTTTTTTCTTATTTGAAATGTGTAGCTAAAAATCATTTTTATTTTTTTTATTTTTAGTTTTTCTTTTCACCGGATCTCTAGCATTATACTTTTAAAAAACCGTACGACATGAATCTTTTATATAATAAAAGAATTACATCATTTCGGAGTGTTTTTGCAAAACCCTTCTTATTAAAAAAAATTAAACCAATAGGAGAGCTCGAATTTGCCACGTAGGCAAAATCGAGCAATATGATTGGTCAATAGAAAGTCAAAATTGAATTAGTTTTGGTCAAACAACTTAATAATTTTGGTGGAGAAATTTGGCTAAGAAAAAAAATGAATAAAAATATAGGTGTCAAATTTATGAAAACATAAACTTAAAAAAAGATGGAGTAATTAATAAAACTTTAGTGGTTGAATTTTAAATAAATTATATAGAGCTAAGTGTAAAATTACAAGTTTCCATGTTTTTAATAACTTTAGAAAAAAAACAAATAACCCCTTACACTTTATACCCCTATACTTTATAATATTAGTAACGGGAATATAAATATCAAATGGTAAGACGAGTTCTGTGATATGAAAATAAATATACACGATTCTACTTATAACAACGACTCGTGAATTATTATTTAAAATTTATATATGGATATCCATAAAAACATTTTAAAAACTTTACGGAGCATATTTTAACTTCATCAACGCTCATTATGTGCTACTAAACTCGCACATTTTGTACAACATGATATCAATAGTTAAAGTTAAACAACAACATCAACCTCAACCTCAACATGGCTGTCAGTTAAAAACGTTTTACAAAGCTAATTAAAAAAAAAAAAAAAAAAAAAAAAAAAAACAACATGGGTTAGAAAGTCATTGGTTAATTTAGAAGGTGTTTCCTTAAATTATAAAAAAAAAATGCACGCATCACAATCCTTATTTCATAACAATCACATCCTAAAAAAGCGTAATAGTTGGCTGTTGTAAAGAAATAAAAGTATGTACATGAGAATTATTAAGCAAAAATATATAGTTTTTAATCAGGTTATTACGTTATTATACTGCGATAATGTTATTGAGTTGGTAATAACGGATGTGAGTTACAACCATTCTTCTATACTTATGATTTATGTGTTAACCTCTTTTTGCTTCTAAATAGAATCCGAAAGAGACTTCAATGTAACTTTTGGCTTATGCCTTATCTAGCTGATAGTTTTAGTAACTTTTTTTATGGTTTAACTTTTTTGTTATACACACCAACTTTTAGTAACTTTTTTTTTTTTTTTTTTAAATGTTTTATTGAAAAGTTATACGCTTAATATTTGTGTTTTTACTATAAACACACTAAGCTATGATAGAATTAGTTGTGAGTTAGGGGTTTTTTTTACTAAGCTTCTCAAAAAAGCTTATAGCTTTATCATAAACTTATTGTGTTATGGTAATTGAATAAGCCAATAAGCAGATTTAATAAGCATACCAAACACCCCTTTAGTTCTAATATGAAGTTTTCTTATTTGATGTTATGACTAACTTTGTTGTTATCCTCACTATAATGCAACATGTTAGTGGTTTTTGCAGTTTTATGATCTTATCGCACTTACTAAAGTGTAATGCAATTTTTTTGTGTACGTTTTTTAGAAGAGGATCAAGTATCAACACATGATTGTCGTGGAAGGATTTTCTACGCCTGCTCAAGGTATGAATGTATAATTAAGTTGAGTTTCTGATTTAGATAATATATGAATGTATTTTAATGTACCAAAGATGTGTTTTATTGCCTATATAGGGAATTTTATGGTAGGAATGTTCGAATATGTGAGTCGGATACGCATGTTATACGGTTAGAAATACGTGATCCTATTGGGGCACACACGTAAGCAAAATCGTGAGACGTGATTGGTTAATAAAACTCAAAATTAAATTGATTTTTGGCAACCTTTAAAGTGGACACGCCGCATTGACCAGTCACCGGTGCCACATCAGCTTTCTCGACAAAATAACTTTGAAAGACCAATGTGGGGTGTAGGTCGAGGATCGGTCGAGGCAACCAAAAAACGAAAATCGATTGTTTTTTCAACCGATATTTACACACACTTTCCTTTCAACACTTTTTTTTTAACTTGGTCATCGACTGTGACAACTTGGTCATCGGAGAGAATTCATTCTTATTGAAAAACCAATTGGGCCAATGACAGAGCTCGATTTCGCCACGTAAGCAAAATCGTGTGATGTGATTGGATAATAAAAGTTAAAATTAAATTAATTTTGGTCAAACTTAAATAAATTTGGTGAAAAATTTTGGTTGATAGAAAAAACACATAAAAATATAGGTGTCAAATTTGTGAAAACAAAAACTTAAAAAAAGAGGAGGTAATTAATAAAACTTTAGTGATTGAATTTTTAAAAATTATATAGAGTTAAGTGTAATATTATAAGCCTCAATGTTTTTTAATAACTTTGGATTATAAACAAATACCCCCTTATACTTTATACCCTTTATACTTTATATCTTAAAAAATACAATGTATATGTTGTTTTAAAATAACAACATATAAACTTGCATAAGATTATAAGTATCGATTTTTTTACTTTTTACGTTCAATAAGGACCCACTTATTTCATTTTTAAAAGTTTAACTTATGTGGACACGAGTTTACATTTTAAATACGGCTAAATTACTGAAAACGAGAATATAATTATCAAATTGTAAGTACGGGTTACTTTAATATAAAAATAAATATACGCGATTATACTTATAACAATATTTGTAAAAACAAAAACATGAGGTAATTAATAAAACTTTAGTGGTTGAATTTTTAAAAATTATATAAGGTTAAGTGTAATATTATAAGTTTTCATGTTTTATAATAAGTTTAGAAATTAAACAAATTCACCTTTATACTTTATACCCCCTATATTTTATATATTAAAAATACAATATATATGTTGTTTTAAAATTAGAACATATAAATATGCATAGGATTATAAATATCAAAATATTTCTTTTACTATATAAGTTCAGTAAGGACACATTTATTTTATTTTAAAAGTATGATTATGTGGACACGAATTTGAATATTAAATACGGCTAAATTTTTGAAAACGAAAATATAATCATCAAATTGTAAGTACAGTTCGTAATATGAAGAAAAAACATACGTGATTATACTTATAACAACGAATCATGTAATTCTTATTTATTTCTATAAGGATATGTAGAAAAACATTTTTTTAAAACTTTAAGGAATATATTTTAACTTCATCGACTCTAATTATGTGATACTAAACTCGCATCTTGTGTACAACATAATATCAATAGTGAAATTTAAATTGCAACATCAACATATATGTCTGCTAAATATAGTTAAATCTTGAGTTATCTAAGATAAATTTTTACAAAATTTTATTTTAACAAATTCTAATGGATATTAATATATAATGGAAAACTCGTGCATAAGTATATGTAATTACCTTTAAACACAAAATATTCAGTATTAATACAAAATAAATTTTTTTGTTAAAACCCCGTGCGTGCACGGGTATTATAACTAGTAATCACTTAAGTATTATAACTAGTAATCACTTAAGTAAACAACACAAAATTACTTTACTTACGTAATTAGTCAAGTAAATACTCTTATCTAAGTTACCATATTTAACGGTTTAATACACCTACCATTTTCAACTTGTGTGATTGTGTTGCCTGTCACTCTCTTCTTTTTTGGAAAATTAACTATTACTGTATATAAACCATACAAGTTTGAATAAAAATCTAGAAGGACCATACAAATCAAAGTTTTTATATGGATTAACATATAATTATAGGATTGTCTAACGGGTGCATGATATTTGATAGAGAGCATTAATTCGTCTTAAATTTTCTTTTTTAATTAAAAAATGTATTTAATACATATTAATTGAGCTTATAATATACCTTAATTAGTTGTGATTTTTAATTTAATGAACTTATTTATTTATTTTTTTATTTAATCAACTAAATTAATACTTCAAACTCATATAATAGTGTTTGCATGACTTTGATCGTTAAACGTTTCAACTATGTTTGAAAATTTTAATGCAATTATTGACTATGCAATAATAAACTTCACCAAAAAGCCCAAAACCATGTACTCGTTCCACTTGTTTTCAAATATACAAGTCTCCAAGCTTATTGAACAACCCATCAGACTTCAGACTTGCTCAAAAATAAATAAAAAATCCATTAGTGGTCAACTTTAGAATTTCCTTGTAAATAAATAACTAAATATCCAGAAACATTATTAAAAGATTTATAGTTAAACATTTTCAAGCCACCTTTTTATTAAACGAATCCAAGAAGAACCAATGACACGCTTTTAGTGTTTTTCTTTCTTTGCTTTTTGGTTTTTGTGATTATTTAAAGATATAATGCGATGGCTAACCATGTATGACAAATGGACAATCATATATGTCTTTGAAAAATCATAATCCATTGACAAGACTTTATACTATAAAAAATGCAATATTGATTGTGATGTTTTTACGGCTTGTGAAACTAGTTAACTATTCTATGTAAAATAAGTTCAAAAAAAAAAAAAAAAACTATTCTATGTAAAAACATATTGACTTAGGTGTCAAATCTAGTACTCCGTAAAAAGCAATTAAAATGTCTCATTTTACGTATAAATTAATGAAAAATTTGGCCATACTTAGCACACAAGTTTTCTAGTTGATTTTGCTTATTTTTTAAAAGAATAAGTTGCTTAAAATATAATTTTTGTTTGGCAGACGAAATCAAATGCTACTTTATGTCTATGTTTGGCACAAATAGATATTGTTGTTGTTGATGCTAGTGTTGTTGCTAGTGCTGATGTTGTTGATGGTAGTCGTGTACAAAAACTCAAAACCGAAATTGCTCAACACCGGTTTTTGACCTAAACCGGTTCGGTTTTCCAAAAACCGAGGGTTTCAAACCGGTTGGGGTCGGGTTTTAACAAATCGGTTATTAAAAACCGGTTTGAAACCGGGAACTACTGTTGTATTCAAAACAACTTTCCGCCAAAAAAAAGTTTGCCAATTTTTTTTTGCAGTTTTTACCATTTTGCCATCTTAAGTTTATTATAAATAGGTATGTTGAGTTTAGTTTAGTCACAAAACTCAAACACTCTTGAAACACTCAAAACGTGAAAATAAATAACTAAATAAAAACTCACTAAACACTCAAATGGCAACTCAATCTTCTCAACTCCGCCGGTGCTGGCTCTACAAACACCAATGATTGTTGAAGTTTTAGAAACAACCAAAAAAAAAAGAAGTTTGGTGTAATTTCAACCTCATTAAGTTGTCGGATGGGAAAATTAAGGCACATTGTAAATATTGCTATAATTTTTTGAAACAAGAATCCAACTCGATGTTGAAGCAGCATATCGAAAAGTATTGCGAAGCACTCAAATCCGTTCCGGAAGTAGGTCAAGCATCTATGTCACGAGAGGGGGTATTTTTGCATACGAGGCGGAGCGGTGTCGACAACAATTTACAAGCTTTGTGATTAAAGAAGGTTTGTCATTCAACCACTTTGACAATATTCGATTAACTAAGGTGATTCAATATACTCTTCAACCGCGATATAATCAAGTAAGTCGTGCTACTCTTATACGCGATTCTTTTAAAATGTGGAAAAAGGCTAAAATAGAACCACTAAAAGGTTTGGAAAATTTAAATACTAGTGTAAACTTAACAACCGATGTTTGGTCGGCTCAACATGGTTTTCCCGGTTTGTACCTTTATGAAAAAATGGTTGAACCCATTGATGCGCGCGGAAGGTGCGTTCGGGGTCAAGGAAACTTCCTTTTCTTATAGCAAGTTTTTCAACCTCCTAGACAGTGAATCTAATCGTTGTAGTGTAGTATGGGGTAAGCCTCGGGGATTGATATCGTTCTCTAGGGGAATAGGAGTGATAGTAAGAAATGTATGACGAGAAGGTGGGGTTGAGGATGATTCTTTTTTTTTTATTACTCCCTCCGTCCCAAAATTATAGTCCCTTTTTGACATTTTTGGTCTTTCTATTACAACTTTGACTTTGAGTATTTCTGTTTGTGTTATATAATATTTGATGCAAAATATATGAATAGATTGAGTTTTAAATGTATTTTCATTGATATAATTTTTATCAATTATTGTATAACACAAATAAAAATATTTAAAGTCAAAGTTGAAAAATGAAGACCGAAAAAGTCAAACGGGGACTATAATTTTGGGACGGAGGTAGTATCTTTTTTTATGGTTTTTTAGAAAGCTAAGGTAAATATCTCAGGGCAATTGGTTGGGGGTGGTACTTCTACCGATTAATCTACTTTAACTAATTATCTAATTATCTAATTACTACGGGTAGCTATATCTAATTGAGGTGTGCTCGTATGATGATTAAAGATGTGTTCACTTAGATACTATCTTTCTCTAGTTATCTTTTATTGGTCCGTTGAGTTATCACGTCCTTTATCTTAACGGGTTGTATTCCTAAAGATCGTAGGGTATGTGTGATCCCTAGTTCTTTGAGGTTATCTCTCGTATATGACTCACGGAGTCGGCAAGCCCAAGCTATTTCATCCATGAACCATATCATCATAAAGCATACTAAAGCATTAAATACAACGAAGATGCCTAGTTGCACTCCTAAGCCAATTTTAATTAAGACTAGAAACAACCTAACAATAATCAATAACTAGGTTTCGTAGATCTAAGCAAACACACAAGTAATTTAGCTAGACATGATAGACAAGCAAGCATACACACAATCAATCGAATATGGAATAGACATAATGATAATTTGGATTAACAAACTTATCTCGATGTGTAAAATAGGGTATGGGAACCTAAGATACTTTCCAAGTCGGACTGCAACTGAGTTAGGGTTTTTTTCTCCAAAAGTCTACCTCTTCAAATACAGAAAAATCGAATTCTATATATAGATTTACAATCGCGACGGCGTCACCTTTTGCATGGGACGCCGTCAAGTCGTCGTCATTAAGGTTTCGTCTGGGCCAAATCATCGATGGGATGACGTCACCTTAGAGTTGTGACGCCGTCGGTTTTTAGTTGATAAGTCGTCTTGATTATGGATCAGGGCCGTCTGGAGTGAAAACTATGAGTGACGCCCCCAATCTTTAAAGCGTGACGCCGTCAGGTTATAAGACCAGAATTTTCACTGAACCGTCGCGTGCATGTTTTGATCAAGTCTTCATAGAGGGACGGCATCGCCCTTTGGATGGGACGGCATTGCCCTTTGAATGGGACGCCGTCAGGTTCTGCTGACCAGTCTTGAGTGGCTTCGATCTTGACTTTACCATTTTCTTTATGTATTTGGTCCTTTTCGTCCAAATGTGCTTGATTCCAGCAGTTTACTTCCAAAATACCTAAAAAGTAAAAAGGAACAAAATTAAGCAGTAACAGATACAAAATGTGTCAAAATAGGCTTAAATGACACCCTAAAAGCATACGTTTTAAATCCTTATCACCCATGAAGGAAAAACTTATAAAATATTTCAAAGAAATTTCATCGGAAATTTCATCAATAATATTTCTATTTATTTGGATTTGCATTAGGATAACGTTTTCTTTGCCAGAGATGCAAAAAATTCTTCTAACTTTAAAGGACTATTTGAAGTTTATTTAATAAGTATGGTTCAACAAATGTTTCAACGAGTTTGGTTTCTTCATCGTTTTCTATTAATACTAGCATGTCACTGATGGATAGTTTATATCATAGTTTAAGACAAGAACACAATAAACGGGCTAAGGCCAACCATCGACTAACGAATTTGGAAAATAATTGGAACCCATTTTTTATCCACTATGGGACTCCAAAAATTCGCACAATTTGATATTTCTGCTTGGTGGAAAGGAAGGAAATCTCAATTTCCCGTTCTAACCGCCATGGCCCGAGATTTACTAATCGTACAAGCTTCTACGATAGCTTTGGAATTCGCTGTTTCTATTAGTGGCAGAGTATTATAGATACAAAGAACAAGACTCACACTGTCATCTATGGAGATGCGTATTTGCTTAAAGGATCACTTAGATGCGGCCGAACGTATACAACACATTTCTAGTCTTGAAGGCCAACTAAACATCGAACAAGAATTACACGATGTCGAGGTGGAAGCGGGGTTTTGCAATCTCAGTTTCCGATGAAGAATTGCTATAGATGAAGCTGCTAGTGAGGCTAGGTCCGAAGCCTCAAAAGAAGAACTCACTCTCGAAGAAGCCCTCAATTAAGTTTTATGTATATTAAGTTTATATTTTCAATGTTTGAATATTAGCTTTTATAGGTGATGATGAATATAATAAACATAAATTAAACATATAAACGCAGCGGAATCATCACCAACAACGGATCCATATAACCATATGATCAATCAAATAAAACAAACATAAGGATTATACCTTTGTAGCGTGATTCCGGTTGCAAGACATCAATCACCTCCACGAATTGAATCAAGAAACCAAAAGACCAATGATGTTGGCCTTTCCTAATGATTGAAACACACTACACGTCAACCAATCACCATTTTGATGCTAGTCTAACCTTTTCACTAACACCTTGCAAGAGACTACCATAGAATGAGCAAGGTAGGAGATCAAAAACCATAAACACCTCTTGGATGAATATTGGGGCGTTCACCATTAGGTGGGAGAGGGATTAGGAGAAAATAATTGTAACCTACTAATTATAATCAATTATCATAATCACAATTAATGATAATTGATATCAATATACAAGTTACACATTAGGTCATTCAAAGTCCAAAGTCTCCCCTAGATCCCCTTCATGAGGCCGGCCATACTAAGGCCTTCAATGGCCATGCCCATTGTTGGCCCGAGTCCCGAAACACAAAGTCTAACTGGATGTTTAATGGCCCGTTATTGATCCCGAGTTGTGAAGGTTATTTATAACGTAAATACGATAAATACATTATAATAAATGGTGTCTAAGTGTATATGTGTGTGACCCCATAGGCTCACATATGACTAGCCATATAATTATTTATTATGACACGAGCATACTCCAACAGCTTTGTGTTTCAACTTTATGTTTCATGTATAATGATTTTATTAAATAAAAGTTGATGTTCATTAGGGTTTTTTTTATGGTTTCGGATTATTTGTACACTACGACACATGATCACAACTTCATTTTTTTACAAAAACCGGTTTGTAACCGGTTTTTTCAACCCGAACCGGTTACAAATCGATTACAATATGTTCGAGTTTTTCTCCCACATAAACCAAACCAAACCGGGTTTTGGTCAAAATCGGGTTCCACCATTTGACAAAAAACTGGTCCGGTTGGTTTTGTACACCTCTAGGTGTTGGTACTGTTGATGAAAAAGATTAATTTTTTTATTTTTTTATTTTTTGGTAGTGGTGTTTGATAAACTAGCTGTACTTTTAGATTAGAAGTGTAAAATGGCATAATTTGTGAAAATTAATATCCAAATCTTTTAAAAGCTGGTTTTAGGAATTTGTTTATTGGGAACTTATTTTTCTAAAATAATCCACAATATTTGTCACCCAAACAAAGATTATTTTTTAACCAAAACTTATTTTTCAACAAAATAATCTTAAGCCTCAATAATCTTTCACAATCTCTCGCGCCAACATGCCATATACAAATTAAAAAATAATCTCAATTTTTAATCCTCTTATTCATCCTCATCTATGACCATATATCTAGTTCCAAAAACAGTTACTTTCACTCAAACAAAATTGACAAACAAGATCAACGTTTGTTATTAAATGAACTCATCATATATTCGTATCATGGGAAAAATATGTAAATATCACCAAACAAATATTGATTGATAACGTGATCAAATCATGCAAATGTGTAATTTTGGTACAATGTGACGAGAAAATATCAAAATTTCAACATGTCTAGCATCTCGGATATACATTGTCACCCATAATTTCATTGCCAAATTTATGCCAAAACATTTTAAGAAAGAATAAATCCCTATAATGTACATACTATTGATTATTCATTTGCTCTTTAGCACTTTTATTTTTATTTTTTTAAAGTAGAAAAGGATATCATTGATAGAAAAAACAGAGAGTCATGAACATGAAAAAACAAGAATCTACCAACATATAAGCCTAAAGATAAAACAATCCATCAAACCCATCAAGTCAAGAAGCCCCAAACAAATCACAAAACAAGCTTCATTTGTTGCAGAAGATCACAAATTCCATATCCTGAGAGGGGTAGAACGGAGGACGCCTTCTTTAGCCAACTTATCAGCATCACAATTGCCTTCACGTTTGATATGAGCTATCGATCGGTTTTCGTTAGTTGAAAGGAAAAGATTAATCTCTTGAAAGAGGGACAAAAACCGCCATGGTCTCTCAAGAGGATGTCGAACCCAAGAAACCGCATTTTGGGAATCACTTTCAACAGTGATATCAAGCGATGATAAATCTAACTTCTCATTTACCATCCTACAAGCTTCTTTTATTGCCATTACTTCCGCAACATTTGAGTCTAAAACACCAAGAGGAATTGAAAACAAGGCCAATACCACACCACAGTCGTTTCTTAACAACCCACAGATACCCGCGGGCCCCGGTTTGCCTCTAGCAGCGCCAACAACATTGAACTTCAAAGAACCCACAACAGGAGGACGCCATTGTTCCATGTGAGCGTTCTTTACCGAAGTACTATTGCACGATGTAATCGAAAATAAGTTCATGTGAAAATCAAGTAATGAATAGGAACATGCTGGATAGAAAGCCTTAACCCAACAACCGGTTCGAAATTTAACCAAATCTAAAACCTGCCAAAAAGAAGATATATTGTCCGCAAAAATTGCCTTGTTTCTTGCTTCCCACACATGCCATATAACCGAGAAAAAAGTCGTCTCCCATACCTCTTTACATTTCACTACTTTCGCCATATCCATCCACCAAGAAAATAAGGTTCTCATGTTTCTAGGAATAAACCAATCACAATCCCAACCACCAATTAAAGCAAACCAGATAGAGAGCGTAAACTCACAGTGAACAAAAAGATGATCAGCTGATTCGATGCATGAGTTACAAAGAGGACATCCAGATTGATTCTCCTCAATGATACCTATTCTTAAAAGCGCATCTCTTGTTGGAAGTTTGCCAACGATACTTTGCCAGCATAAAAGGAGAGCTTTTGGGGGAGCTTTAAACTTCCATACCGAATGAAGAAATGGATCATTGTAACTATGGTCCTCCATCTCTTTACCAAACGACCTCGAGGAAAACTTCCCCAATGAGTCAAACGACCAGACAACTTTGTCATTCCTTGTTGCCGTCATCACGACTAAATTAAGAGTTAACATGAATGAATTAAATTGTTCCACTTCCCAATCAAATAGATTCATCCTTAGATTCACATTCCAATTCCATTGGAACTTTTCCCACAGCCCGAAATCACAAACAGGGCTGGTTTATTAGCTGCTAAAGCAAAGATTCTAGGGTATGAGTTCTTTAGTATGTGGCCTTCCACCAAGTGGTCATCCCAAAATCTTGTACAATCTCCTTTACCAACACAATGCACCAACCCTTTATTAGCAACAACTCCTGATGGTGACCTCGAATAGAGAATATCTGTAATCTTTTTCCATACTGGAGAAGCCGAAGCTTTTCTCGGAATTGTTGGAGATAGGCTGTATTCGATTCTACCATACTTGGCATCTATAAGCTTCCTCCATAGCGCCTCTTTTTCGTTTCCATATCTCCATACCCATTTGCATAGAAGCGCTTCATTCCTGACCTGAATATTCCCCAGGCCAAGGCCCCCGTTTGGTTTGCTTCTTGTTATCGTACCCCAGTCCATGATGCATAGTTTACGCTCACATGGTTCTTTTCCCCAAAAGAAGCTTCGCCTAATCTTTTCAATTTCCTCCATCACACATACTGGCACTTGAAATAAGGACATGAAATATAGAGGAAGACTATTTAAAACCGATTTTATAAGGACCACTCGACCTGCTCGAGAAATAAACTTAGTTTTCCACTTAGATAAGCGATCTCTAAAGCTCTCAATGACAGGATCCCATACTGATTTGAAGACAGGATTAGCACTGATAGGCAACCCAAGGTATCGAAAAGGGATGAGACCAACCGAGCATCCAAGATCGTCACCCCACACACGAACTAAACCATCGTCAATCCCTACCCCGTATAACATACTCTTTAAGAAATTAATCTTTAGACCAGCTGATAATTGAAAGCAGTGAAGAAATCTTTTAACATTTAACAAATTCTCATTATTAGCGCCACAAAAAATAAGAGTATCGTCAGCAAACTGAAGGTGAGAAATTGAAAATGACAGTGACCGACCGACATCTACGGGTGAAAACAACCCAACTTCTTTCGCTTTCGTAAGAAGGACATTGAGACCTTCACTAACGATATTGAAAAGGAAAGGCGATAGAGGGTCGCCTTGTCTTAAGCCTCTCTTCATCGGAAAGAACTCTGTTGGTGAGCCATTGACAAGAACCGCGGCTGTTGCAGAAGATAAACAAAAGTGAATCCATTTTCTCCATTTAAACACAAAGTTCATCTCTTCAAAAACCCTGTCTAAAAACGTCCACTCTATTGTATCGTATGCCTTCTCGAAATCAACCTTTAGAATCAACCCGCCATTCTTCGATTTTTTTAACGAGTGAATAACCTCATTAGCAATTAGAATACAATCTGTAATTTTTCTATTTTTCATGAAAGCAAACTGAGTTGGGCTCACCACTGATTCCATAACAAATTTAATACGTTCCGCCAATAGCTTAGCGAGAACTTTGTACATGCTACTTATCAGCGAAATTGGTCTGAAGTCGTTCAACCCTAGTGGACAAGATTTTTTTGGGATAAGAGCAATGAAAGACTTACTAAAAGCTTTTGGAAAACAGCTATTAGCATGAAATTCAGCAAAAAATTGAAAGATGCCATCTTTTATAACATGCCAATTTTGTTTGAATAATTTGAGGTTCAAACCATCAGGACCCGGAGCCCGATCATCCCCACAACCCCAGACGGCTGCTTTAATTTCTGTTTCTGAAAATGGAGCTTCGAGTCGAGCCGCCTGCAATAACGATAACGACTTAAAGGCACCATTTAATGGACGTAAGAAAGGCCCCCTACAATTGTTGAAGTGTTCTTTGAAAAAAATCTACAATTGCTCTCTTTGCCACACTCGGATTCAATAAAACTTCCCTTCTAACACAAATTGAGTCGATAGAGTTCGATCTGATTCTATTGTTATATAGAATGTGAAAAAATTTGGAGTTACAATCACCAAACTTAAGCCATTTCGCTCGAGACTTTTGTAAAGCATTAGATGCTTCTTTTCTTCTTAAAGACTTGATCTCATGCTTTAACGAAATAAACTCTTCCCACAAATCTAAATTATTAGCATTACTTTGTCTTAAAACCTCAACTTGGAATAATCTATTTTCTTTCATCTTTATTTCTTGTACAAGACTAATGAATCTCTTCCCAAACTTAGCTTTCAGTTCTTCTTTAACATTTTTAAATTTCTCTAAGAGAGAAAACCCGGCACCACAAAGGTTATGTGAGGATTTCCAAGCCTTTTGAAAACACGCAATACAAGTTGGGTCTTCAAGCCACCAATTGAAAGTTTTAAACGGCTTTGGGCCCCAAGTAACACGATCCCAACCCACAGCAACCGCGTGATGATAAAAAAAAAGAGACTTTTATTATAGCATAAAAAAGACCATATATGACATTATTATTGGATTTGTTAAAATTCAAATCAAGAATATAAAACAAATCAACAAAAAAAATATACTATGGTATGTGAATTGTGAAGAAAATCAACCCAGAAAGTCAAAACTTGGTGCTTTGGTTTGAATTAATCCGTTGACATTTTTACCATTCGATATAATTGCGCGTCTTGGGACCGGAATTGCAATTTTGACCGATCCACTTGAACATAAATTAGCTATTTACATATGAAGATTAAAATAAGTAAAATCGTAACAAATAAACAAACCAAAATAATAGAAACTAAGATGATGATGAAAAATAAATAAACATTTGTGATTTTAATTTGTACAAGAGGAAAATATTACATGAACCGCTTTTGATGATATGACAGGTAAATGACAGATTTTACAGGTTTTTCGTAAAAGCAAATTACCAAAGTGAACCGCATACATACTCATATTACTAAACTGAACATTTTTCTTATAGTTTACCAGAATGACCGAAATATGTCACTTTTCATTACCCCACATACCACATTTTATAAACATATGAGATGTCACAATCATAATTCATAATATATACCAAAGTAGTTGCAAACTTGTCACTTTTCATTGTCCTTGATTTCTTTTAGCAAACCAAGACCAAAAATGGAAAATGCAAGCTTCAAAGCCACTCTGAAATATGAATCATGCATAACTGTCCAAAAATTTCTTTCATTCATGTGAGGTTTGTCACTCTCATTATGATGATTTTGCTCTACATGTTCGTTAATTTAATTATCATTAAAGGGCACAAACACCTTTGAAACTACATTCAACAACATTAAAGCAGTCTATTATACAAAAAGTTTTTAAATTGCACTACTGAATCACACTTGTAATAAAAAAGGACTGAAATTGTCAATATTTGCAAATTATATGGCATTGGGAAACACAATACAAGTAAATATTACATTGAAAGTGTAAAACGTTTTAGACTTTAGGAGGTAAAGTGTTATTGGCCCAAAGTAGTCATCATCTTCTTCAGTTTTCAAACGTTTACCCTGTTTCAGGTTGGTCCCGCAACCCAGGGACGGCGAAGGACAACCTGCGCGTCAGTCTTTTCTCCCAAATGACTTGGAGACAACCAGTGCCCCAAGATTTTTTTTTTTTTTTATTATTTTTTAATTCAAACATTTTTAACATTAAATTTAAATTTCATTCAAATTAAAAAAACATTACATTACGAAATTAAAAAAAAAAAAAAAACATTACATTAGAGTGATCGGTTATCTCTCGAACAATTTCTTTGAATAGCTCTCGGCTCATACGAAACCGCCGAGAGAATGTTCTTTCGTCGAACTGCGGGTTTTTGGAGAAGTATGCCGCCACTAAACGATTATGAGCACCCTCATGATCCCTACGTATGTACCTTCGTCGGGTTTTTGGTTGTGATGCTTTGTAAGCCTTCCAATCAAAATCCGCAAACTCCAAAACTCACTAAAACTTCTTCCTCGTCAGAAGACGAAGAAGAACCGAATAAATGCTCGAATGACGACATATTAAAATTTGTGTTTCGTGGGTATTTCGTTAGAATGGTTTATTGAATATAGATGAGAAATGTTGAGTGGTGAATTGTGTTTGAGGAGAAGTTGGTATTTATAGATGGGTAGATTTGGTTTTAAAAAAAGTTTTTTTTTTGTTTAATGTTACAAACGGTTTATTTTTGAAATTATAGAAACGAAAGTGAGAAAATGTGAGTGAATAACATCGGTTGTAGAAGCACTCGATGTTTGTTTTTTTCCTAGCTCGACCGATGTGGAGATCGAACTCCACATTCGACACAACCGACCCAAACATCGGTCGAACCTCCTAAAATCCGTTGCCCAACCGATGTGCACCGAACGACTGCGACAAGCCTCATCCATTTTCTTAAATCCTTAAAAACTAAACAATATTAACTTATACCTAAAAGGAATCAACTAATTTTCACATTTTAGAGCACTTTATCATCAGTTTTAAAGCTAAAACTCGAAGAAAAAAAAATCTCCCTCGATTACTATCCGGCCTGCCAATCCATGTGTGGCATAGCTTCGCCCCTGCCCACGCCTAGCTCACCTTCACATGCCCAGCCCTCACCTCTCCTTTCCTCCACACACCCAGACACACGCCCACGCCTAGCTCACCTTTCCTCCTCGCCCAGGCCCGGTCACGTGAGCAATCTCGCCTGACCCCGCCTTTCCCACGCCCGAGAGCCACGCAATTTTTAAACATATTCTTGCTAGTCTCTCGTGCCCACGCCCAGGAATTCCTTATACACGGTTTAAAAACTATTATGGTACGAATCTAACGTATAAGATTGAAAAGTTCATTTTAGAAAAATATATAGGCGAGGTTTATATCTGTAAAGTAACAGTAGAAAGAGTTCGTTTAAGAAATTCTCTCTTTTCGTAATATTATTAAAACTTGACAGATCAACAATATTCCATCATTTTAGGATTCCTAGCCGAGTACTTGCGCATAGCGACAACGGTTTATACTATTCGACATATTCTAGTTGCATTGATGTTAGTATGTGGGTGAACCACTATGGCGGTAGTCAAGCACGTTATCCATGGTTCTGGTTTAATTTACTTTTGTGGTTCAACTACAGTTCAATGGGGGTAATTTACTGTAATTGATTAATCTCGTTTCATAATCACTTTCTTTATGAAAGTGCATTCCGTCCTCGAGTTATTGAACATATGTGAAAACGGTTAATTATCCGTGTTAACAGCCACAAAAGCAAACTTTCACATTGCAAGTAATAATGTATTGTTTACTTCAAAATTCACATAACAGCGACGTTTTATTATTTTTAGAAAAAAATACCATGGCAACAATTAAAGAGATTACCGATGGTTTTTTGTTTCAGCAAAACCCAATGTCGATTGAGTAGCAAATGTTTGCTCGTGTTTCCTCTCTTTTTGTTTCTTTTATGACAAAAAATGTCTATAGTTACAATTTTATAAGCATTTGTTACATTTATTTTCTACGTCACTCCAATCGTTCGATTTACATATGCGTGTTCTATTTACATACGCCTAGCCAAATTTTTTTGCGTTTACTACTGACTATTTAGTATTTACTCTTTACATCACTCCAATCCTTCTATTTAAAGCATTTATAAAATGATAAGGAAGTGTTTGGTATGTGGTATTTGGCAAAAAGTATAGGGATGATGGTAGTGTTTTGTTGTTTGGTATAAAAGTGTGGGTCCCCAAATTGGGGTTTAAAGCTGAAAATGTAGCATCTACAAATCCTAAGAATATAATCGGTATTACATAATTTTCCTGTACCTTTTGATAATTAGTAGGACCAATATCTATATTTACCACTCATTTTGACAAGATTATGTTTCTTTTTTAATTTTATAATAAAAAAGTTTAATTTTAAATTTTATACTCATTTATATAATAAATAATATATAATTCAAATCCAAATACAAATCCAACTTGAAATCCTAATCCAAATACTAATCCTAAACCCTTCAACAAACCAAACGGGCCCTACGTCTTTGTAGTTTCAACATGCACATATTGGTGCCATAATGGTAGATGTCACCATTGTACTTAATTATTTAGGGCCCGTTTGGTTTGTAGATGGGCTTAGGATTAGGATTTGGATTTGGATTAAGATTTGGATTTGGATTTGATTTTGGATTTAATGTAGGTTTATGAGATAAAAAATATATTATAAAATTAAGAGAGAAAAAATATATACTACGTAATATTTAAAAATTTTGTTGTTTTGTGAATTGGATAAAACATAACAATAAAATCTATGTTTTAAAAATAATAAAAGGAAGTAAAAAAACAAAAGTTGTGGCTAGTGATTAAATTGGGCCCACAAGAATTTCTATCCCGGTGTAATTAGGTGGGATTTATACAATGCTTACTATTTGCCATCACACCTTGTGTCAGAAAAACAAATAAGAAACCAAACAATTGATTTGGTTAAACTTTCAGTCCAAACCCACTTAATCCCGGATACCAAACGGGCCCTTAATCTTTTACTTTTACTTAACGTTAGACCCTTTTTATTTTATTTTATTTTTATTTTTATTTTTTTTTTGCTTTTTCCTTTTTTAGTTATTATAATCTTAGTGAAATGTATTTTGAATAATAAACATTTGCTTAAAAATTAAAAGCATTTCAAATGAGTCACTATCTAATGTACAACAATTATCTTGTTTAGGGCCCGTTTGGTTACCTGGTTTCAAGATTAATTTAGGACTCAAAGTCAAAATTTTATGTTTGGAAAATAGAAGTGGGCTCAAGGATTGGGGTTGATGCCTCAATATTTTCCATATAGAAAACCCAGTTAGTGACTTCGGATTACAAAAACAATGTCCATTTCAATGGGCCCATTTTACACCTAAACCACACATTCTTTTTCTTATTATCTTTTCTAATAATAAATTTTAGTTTAAATAATTTATCAAATTATAAATAAATATTTTATATATCTTTTAATATATTTTCTCTCTCCTATATCAAATCCAAATCCTAATCCAAACTTTAAATCCAAATCCAAATCCAAATTCTAAACCCAACTACAAACCAAACGGGCCCTTAGTAACCCAAAAAAGCCAACTTATACATGCGCCTTTTAAGACGAAGTGTCTTCCCAATGAAGATAATGCAGATACACCTTCAAAATGTCAAAACAATTTAAAATTCAAATTTTCAATACATTCAACATAATTCAAACTTTAAAAATTTTAATTTTAGAGACTATCACAAAATTTCTGATTTAAAAAATTAGTATACATTCAAAAGTTAGTATATTTCAAAACACTTGCACTTTCAAAATAATTTTAAAAATACTTTTAAAGAATTTTAGATTTATAAAGTTAAGACACTTTTACAACTTAAAACATTTTCACATACGAAAACTTTTAAACCTTCGAATTTTAAAGTTTGAAATTATCAAAACTTATGACTATTCAAAATATATAATTTACTTAACTAACTGACAAAAAATTACACAACTAATTTACCTATTTAACTAACAAACTTGCAACAAATCGATACACCAAAAATTAATAAATAATATACTTGAAATTTATAACAGATTGACATAAACTTACATATAAAATTATATACACGCTGAAAAAACTTTAACTTTATTATAAAATTTGCATAAAGCTACAAACTTACAAACTTGCAAACACAAAAACTTTTAAAAATAAACCATACATTTACCGGCGACATATGTATGTTTCGATCGTGGCGGCGGCGCAAATTCCATCAACGACAGCGGTGGCACAAGAACTCAGATCTGTTGAAAAGAAATATTGATATAAAAAAACTTCAAAAGTTGAAATATATTTAGATCTAATAAACAAAAACATCAAAAGATACCCTAAAAATTGTGCTAGTGGTATTGTAATGAAGGTCAGCTCGTGGGTGACAACGACAGTTCCCGGTTGCAACAGTGGCAGTGCAAATCTCGGCGACGGCATTGGAAAATCTCGACGACGGCTCCACTACAAACCTATAAAAGCTTATGTCAAAAAACATATACGAACTTAGATCTATATAAAAAAAACATATGGATCTAAAAAAAATACTTGAAAACTTAAATTTATATAGATCTAACAAGAAAATCAAAAAACAAAACCTGAAAACTTTAAAAATGTTGTAAACACTGCAAGACCCATCTTGCTGTTTGTGATGATATTGTTTGATACTTGCAATAGTTTCCATTTGTGTATAGCTTACTTCCCCAAAGTTGTAACGCCACAAGCTTGAAACACATGCATTATCTCCTGTACAGCCGCGCATGGCATTAAACACATGCATTATTTCCTTATGGCTTTTTCAACATTCATTTTAGCATTTGAACTAACCACTTTCAACATTTAATAATTCAACTTTGACATTTTTTTTCCTTTTGATGTAGTAAATATATAACTAAACAAATGACTCTAAAGTTTGTAACATGCAAGTTTCAAACTCGAATACGTATGTTTAAAATTCTAACATCAAAATATCGTTTTGAATAGGGATTTTCTAACTTGTGACATCATGACACATGCTTTTTAATCATTCAACAACACTTGAAGTATAACATCAAAAGGAATGTTATCCGATCCTTTTGGTGAATTGGTGATTTCATGAGGCATATATAATGTGAATCAATAATATGTTGTTTAGATATTGATTAGTTGAGTGTATTGTTTCTGATTCATTTTGGAAGATTTGTAACTGTCAAAACACCACTTTGAAGTTGCTTGTTTAGTAAATATTGTTACTGATTAAATAAAATAATAATAAATAAATAAAATAATAGTAATAATAATAATAACAAATATTTTCAAATACAGATTATGAAATCCAGTTATTACTCATTATGAAGCTGGCTTGGTAATATGCAAAACACATGTAAATTTGCTTTGTTTGAGTTGGTACTTTATCAAAAAAAAAAAAAAAAAAAACGGCAGATTTTTGTTAAGCAACTAACAAGAAGCTAGACAAGAAAGAAACATCATAAGGTTAAAAGATAAGGATTCTTAAACCAATCTACCCAACTAAAATTCGCTTTGCATCTATATCTATACCAATAAAACGAACGAGCCACTATATTATCAAAAAGAATCGCTTTGGAAGGACTGCTCGAGCAAAAAATAGATGTATTCCGAAAACTCCATACAAGCCACCACATGACATAGAAAACACCTTCCAATATTTCTTTACGATTAGAAGGAAGTTGAATACTCGAAACCCAAATTAGCCACTCCTCGTATGAAGAAATCTCCAAAGGATTAATATCCCACCATGTAAAGATCTTACGACAAAGACCTCTCGCCATAGAATATGCAAATAAAATGTGACTTGCAGACTCGACTGAGCTACCACATGTAAGGCACATAATAGACGGGATATCCATTCATCTACGAGAAATATTAAGCTGAGTTGGTAAACAATCTAAACTAACTTTCCAAGCAATAACATTTACTTTAATAGGAACAACTTTTATCCAACGAGTTTTGGAGGAAGCACCCGATAACATGTTGTCATCAACAAACCTCCTTACCGAAGCAACTGAAAAAACTCCTAAGCCCTCTAACGACCAAAACCATCTGTCTTGCATCACAGGAAGTTGGTATTTTATCAAAACTAATAACTCAAATTAGAGTAAATTGCAAAAATCGTCCTCGTGGTTTAGCCAAATTGCAGATTTCGTCCGTACTGTTCATTAAGTGCAAAAACAGTCCGTTGACTGCACTGTTTCGTCCGCTTTTGGTCCTTTGACTTAACTGCCGTTAAACGGACTCCGTTAAATGAACAAGACGGACGAAATCACAATTTGGCTAAACCACTGAAGGACTTTTGCAATTTACTCTTGAATGATATAATAAAAAGATGGAGGTATTTCATGCGCTATTCTATTTAAACTCACCTTTGCGCTTGTATAATGCATGATTTTCTTGCAATAAGCATCATCAACGACTTGATTGCAAGCATTTAAAGTTCTACTCCATGCCAAATATGTCTAAAGTTGTCCCGAGGTAACCTTTAACTTTGTATGTACTACCATTATAAATTATAAACTTCTTCGGACCTAGTTACGAACTAACGTAATCTACGTGAATACAAAGTTTTTACTATGCGAAAGGAGATATTGTAAAAGATTAGACTTCTCATTTTTTATAGGCAAAATGTTATGTTTTACAACAAGTAGGTGCGATTGTTTTTTGCATTGGACATTTTCATTCTTCAAGTTACGTTTTTATTAAATAATCTTTTACTCGCTAAAAAGAAGGAAACAAATATTATTATACGACTCATAAATTATGAATGATGAATTTAAAATGGTAATTTAAATTCCTAAAGTTCTATAACCTAGCTTGCTTGTTGTTAGGTTGACAATGAAAGTTGCAATAATCATTGGCGGGGCTCAAGGGATTGGAGAGACAACAGCGAGGCTATTCGTCAAACATGGAGCCAAAGTCGCCATTGTGATATCCAAGACGAGTTAGGTCAACATGTGTGTTAAGACATCGGTCTTGATAACACTTCATTTGTCCATTTGACGTGGACTGTCGAATCGGATGTTGAAAATGCAATTAACACAACGCTTGCTAAACATGGTAAGTTGGACATAATGATCAACAATGCAGCTATTGTAGATGACGTAAATAGAAGAGCGCATATAAAAACGCCATCTTTTTATTATATTATTCAGTAAATTGCAAAAATCGTCCTCGTGGTTTAGCCAAATTGTAAATCCGTCTTGTTCATTTAACGGAGTCCGTTTAATGGCATTAAGTCAAAAGTCAAGGACAAAAGCGGACGAACAGCAAATGCGATCACGGACTGTTTTGCAACTTAATGTACGATGGACGAATCTGCAATTTGGCTAAACCACGAGGACGATTTTTGCAATTTACTCCTCAAATTATAAAAAATAATGGTAGTTGATGACAAAATAGTTACTCAACGACCAAAATGGACTTATTGGATAAAGCTATCACTAATTTGATAATAAGCATCCAGATGGTCTTAACTATCTATGATTATACAACTTTATGATTTAACGTGGGACTATTTAAAAATTAATTGAGACGATGAACTTTTATTCAGTGGTCCAACGTTATAGTCGTAATTGTATAGTGACAACATAAAGTATTCATGTATTAAGCGGTCTAACATTACAATAATTCTATACTTTGAGAATTGTTTAATTACAATACCTTGATGCGTTCGCTAATCTTGGTTTAACCTTTATTCCAAAACTTGATTCAAAGTCGCAATGATTTGATCGAAACAAAAGGACTAACGTACAAGGATTTTCAGATGGCTAGAAAGAACATCAGATCAGTAAAGAGTAACGATCAAAAGTGTCTCGTCGAGGCTAAGTGCAAAAAAAACTCCTCATGAAGTCATGAATATAATGTTTTTATGGGTTCCGATTTTCTCATGTACTAAGTTTGCTATAATAAGCAAAAATATAGTAAATTATACCACTATATTCATTCTGAACAAAATCGATTCAATACTTCAATATAGAATACACCTATATCAAACTATATATCAACTTAAAGAATTTATGATCACAAGGCTGGCATGTGTTCTACGCATACTAGAGTAGATAACATTTTATTGTTGATCGATCTGACCTCAAATGGGTAGGTTATGTGATGTAGGATCCACAAATTTTGTATTGAAGTTACAAATATCTTCTCAATTTTGGTTGAATCTATACAAAATATCTTTTGTTAAGATATATTAATTAGCCATGGCTCGAACTACACTCGGTTCCATCTTGGCATGAAGTATACCCTAACATAACATCTTAGGCAAATTTCACATCGGCTATGGTCTGCAGAGATACTGATTTCATAAGATAGCATTCACCTTATATGTACCTCGTGAGCCTACAAACAAAAAAGACAATATTGTGGTATGAGTAGACGAAATGTTACACCTTATATGTACCACGTAGAGGATCGAACGGAAAAGTCGTGCGTCTCTATACAATGTATAAAACTTGAAACCATGACACCTTTTCTCTTTTTCTTTTTTGAAATGAAACCTAACATTTTCATCACAGATAAATCTTACACTTGTTGTTAGAACATAAACTTTGACTCTAGATGTCAATGATTTAGGAGATATTCACACTCTTCCGTATATTCAAATACCGTTAAGCCAAAAAACAGGCTGATAAAGCTAGTCCATTGTATATTTACAATTTGTTACGTAATACTTTGAAAATGCTAGTCCATTGTATATTTACATTTGACATTTTACTCCAAACAACCGTGTGAATACATAACACACGTACATGCGACAAAATGACCAAGCTATTCACACTCACGATAACGATATTTGTGGTTGGTATAACTCAATGTCTTGTCTATAACTATATAACAAACAACAAACTTCTAGTAGGATTTTACACATATTGTCAATATTAATAAAAATGGTTTAACATCACCAATGTCACAAGAAATCAACAAGTTATTCTTGAACGGTAATAACTAATTAATAACATCAGCAGTCACTTAAAACCAAAATATCATAATCGGGATAAAAATAAAAAGACTGAAGACAAACATGTCATCTTCGATGTAGACATGCATGATTGAATTTGGCAATAGTCAATTATATATAATTAAAAATAATTTTAGGCCCAAAGTCACTAATTCACTTTAAAATTTATTTATCTTTTTGAACGACGAAATTTTATTAAAAAACTAGCAAGAAGTTAAACAAAAACAAAAGAAACAAAGGGTTACATATTAGAAATAGCGTCTAATAGGTCTTCCAACCATGCCGCCCAGTTAACTCTAACCTTCCTACCTCGATAATTCATCCAAAGAAATACCGTCTTACGGATCTTCCAACCACGCCGCCCACTTTAAAATTTATTTGATAAAAAAGATGTAGCTCATATGTTTTTGGTTTTGTTTAATGCGATTGCTACACAAAAGTATGCTTTAGCACATTTGTGTAGGTCACGTAGATGGTTATCAAGTGTATGTTTATTTCATAAATCATGAGGTTTAGCTACATGGTCATAACTCATCAACCAGACATAGGTTTTTGTCTATTGAGGAATCAAGAATATAGTGGTACAAGCCTATAGAACAGATCATGTTCAAGTAAGGTCGTAATACAATTTTAACAAACAAATTGCATTGATCCCGTGAAAGAACAACATAACATGTATTATTAACTTATAAATCATGAAGTTAAATCTTGTATTACATAGTTTCTCAAAAAATTAAATCGACGAAAAATCCTTGATCTTTATGTCAAACTAGTCGTGAAGTTTCGTGTTGGTCACTATGAATACGACTACACGAGAAATCGAGAATGGATATCAGGATCACAATAGGTGCAAAAGTCCAATAATTTGCTCATAAGTCACCCTTATCTACTTTGTTTCTTTCTCACCCGCTAGCACTCGAATCTTAAGAATTATTGATCGTCATTTTCAATATATTGATAAATGATAAAATTAAGCACATTTTTCTTTCTGATATCGATCTATACAAGTGTGAATTTGTATTTTTGTTCAACAAAATAGATTTTTTAGTTAAAGTTGAAATTCTAAAGTATGTGGCTAATGTACGTAACGATATTTATCCATAGAAATTAATAATCAAATTTAATGTGTTCAAGTCTTTTGGAAATCTATTTAATATGACATAAAATTATTGTACTACTAGTTTAACTGTTTAAGTTTAGACGACAAAACAAAGATGCTAATGAGTTAACTCTTCTGTGGATAATTGAGTTAACAATAATTCTATGAAGCTGATAAAAATATTATCAAATTGTTATGAGTCTTCTTGGTAATAATTTTATATCATGTGTTTATATCTTTTCCAAAGAACTAACTTCCTCTCGTTTAACTTTATATAAATATTTATCGTTAAATTGGTTAAGAAATAATTTTTATTGTCTTGTTATTTGCCAAACAAAAGCTCTTTGTTATTATTGGCACCTCCCAATTAATTTTTGGTCAAATATGAGAAAGAACAAGTTTATGATATCACAGAAATCAGTACATGTGATTCGATTAACTAGAGTTACTAGCCTTTTGATATATGTTATTTTGTAATAAATACTCTATATGTACCAAAGAAACACTACACTTGCATGTTGACTACACAACAAGAAGATATTTCGGTTTTAATGTCTTACCTTCGTTTTTCAACTCAGCACATTGCAAGCATAAACATAAACTTGTAGAAAACGTTTTCAAAAAGCAACGTTAATTAGTCCACACATTTCGCTTTGATGATTATATGTGGAAAAATATGTTATGTTTCATCGGCTCATTCAAAAACGACTAAGCTTCGCGCAAAACCAACCAAATTATGAAGGGTTAATGGATACAGTTTTTTTATTAGAGTATTGCTACATCTACATACAATTTACAAAAACAAATCCATACAAATAAGTTGGCAACATGTGATTAGTGTAATAAAAGAAAAGAGGGAGAAAGTATATCAAATTTCAAAATACACCAATCACATAAACTCTTTGTGTGGATTTGTTTTTGTAAATTGTATGTGGATGTAACAATACTCTTTTTATTATTAGCATCTAGGTGGTGGCTGCTATGATAATATATTGTTTTTGATAAGTGATTTACACACTCAATATATTGATTAGGACACTCACAGTATAAACAAATAAAGCACAGTGTGATTTTTATACAATTAACTGAAACATAAAAATGAGTGTCCCAAACTCCCAATAACTCTTGTGCAAATCATTTTCTATTGTTTTTATATCTATGAGCCAACACGATAATAATTTTATATTATCTAATTCATTGGGCCGATAAATTCAAATATATTCTAGTTGGGTTTTGTCGATTTCAAATAGTTTTCCTTTCTTTTTTTTTTTTGCTTTTTTTTAGCAACTTTGTCGATTTCTCAGATAAAGAAAGACTCGGTAAGCATTGTCTACTATTAAAAATGAACATGATAAGTCATATTGAATATTGAGCTTGTTGTGTGAAGAAAAGAAAATATAGTTATTATTGTGGATATTTGTTAAATTGAATCCTTACTCACAATAACCTTAACATAGAGACGAAGATAAAAAGGGGTTGGGGGGGTCTTGTGACCCTTCGATGAAAAAAATTGTAGTGTAAACTTTCGAAAATTTTCTGCTATTCTTGAAATCTCCCCCCCTCCCCCTAAGGACCAATTTTTAGCGTAGTTTCTAAAATTTATCATATTTTGCTCTTTCAACAATAAAATTTTGGCTCCGCCCCTGCCTTAACATGACTCATAATGTTCATTTTAGACGTTAGAGGATCATAATCCACTATGTAATTACATACGTAGTGTGACAACTGGCAATTAGGGAGCCCATTTTAGGTAACCGCATTACGCTAAGTTAAACCGAGTATTTGCCTTTAGAACTATTTCGATTAGCCATGACTTGTTTTGATATCGTTTATTGTTTTATGATTTATTTTATTATTGTATGAGTCGTCGTATGAGTTTTAGCTCTTTTCGTTAAGCACTATGTGATTCGGCACAATAAAATCCTATAACGAGAAATAACGTCTAATTTAAATCGTAACACGAAACTTGACAAATAAATAATCAAAACTCGTGGAAAAACTTAAATAAAAGCGATAGAAAGTCGAAGGAACGTCGTGGGACACTCGTAGGACAATATATGAGCTCGGGAAAGGGTAAACGGGATTGTTTTATAAAAATTACGGGTTTGGCCTCCTAGTTCCACTAGGCCGGCGCCCCCTCCTCCCACTTTTATTATTTTTGAGGTCCCTAAATCCCACATATATATACCCCCATCCCACCTCACTTTACTAGTTTATTTCTCTCACTAAAAACACACACACACACACACACTACATTCTCTCTCTAAATTCTCTCTCTACAAACCCTAATCCTAAACCTAGCCGCCACCCCCACTTTCCGGCGAGATTCCGGCGCCGTCACGGCGTGTCACCCAACACCACCACCACCATTTGATAGATCTCTTCCTCCTCTTTCTTGTGGTATACTACACACGCCTTATAAACCCCGTTAACATCTTCAAATCTTGCAAAAACTATTCGAATCTTTAGGGTTTCAAGTGGGTTTTATAGATCGAGTTTGGAAAAGGTAAAAGGGACATGAATACGACTCGTTTGAGTCATGAGAAGCCTCGTACGAGCCCTATGTGGCTCGTACATGTGATGGGTTTCATGGACACGGGTTAAAAACGTGTTTAAAACTAATTAAAACATGTAACTAGTGTTATGGTATCGTGTGTTGTGTCATTTATTTATGTTTTTGCATTTTTATCATTGTTTCATGTTCTTGGTTTAGATTAGTTGATGGGTTTGATGATTGGATGTTGTTTGGAGGTTGTTTGATTGTGTTTGGTTGTTGGAGAAGCCATTTGGGGAGTGTTTGGATGGATTTGGTAGGTCGTACGAGCCACTAGGGCTTTGTGCGTGGGTTATGGTTGGCGTACGTGACCCATGAGGACCAAGGGTCCAGGTCAGGTCGTTGTGGTAACTTGTTGGTAGTTGTTGTTGGCGTTTGGATGAGACGAGTGGAGCCGAAAAGCTTCTAGAGCTTGTTTGGTTCACGTGGTCTTAACCGGGACCGTGTCAAGACCATTAGGGTCGTGACATTGGTCACGGGTATTTTTGGTAGTTTGTTTGGATGGCGAGATTGATATGGGTTGATTGAAGATTGATTTGCGCTATTGTGATTATTTAATTGGACTTATATTATAAATTGTTAACTTTGAGCAACGTCGGTGTTACTTTGACTTTTTAGTCATAGTTGACCCCGACAACGCCGTAACATGGACTTTAGTATATATTGGACTATAGATTGTGTTAGTGCAAATATTACGATATTTAATCTATACATTCTCATTTGTTTTGTTGATGACAAACATGTAACTTGTAATACATAACGTAAAATGTATAAGTTACTTGTAATTATATATTGTCTCAACACCTCTCGACGACTCAAGTCCTTGTATGCTACAACACAGGTTCGTACATGTTTGTTATGTTGTGTTATGATCAAACCCCAAACAAACCATTAAAACATGTTTAGTTAAATAGTTTATGTATAACAACTAGTGTTTACATATTGGGTAAATATATACATAACTAGTATGTATTATAATGGGTAATATAAATGGGTAGAAACTTAAGTATTTGACCCATTGACCAAATACACTGAATGTAGTTGGATAAAACCCAAAGTCTAGAAACATTGTACCTTGGTGGGCACTCATAACCCATTTGACTAGATGCATTGCATCAATTAGATACATTATATCTAATCTAATACCCATAGATCAACTCATAACCCATTTGACTAGATGCATTGCATCTTGTAGATACGTTGAATCTACTTGGTACCCATAACTCATGACCCATGACCCATGACCCATGACCCAAAACCCATGGGTAAAAGGCACGGATCCCCAGTAATACACTGGACGGATCCCTCAAGGGAGGGATCCATGGGATCCGGGGAACAATGGCTAGTTTTCTTCTATAAACAGTAAGCCATTTCTTCATTGTTTCACATACCTTTACACATAGTTTCTCTCCACCATTTCTAGGATATTTAGATCATTAGGAAACATGTAAACCACCCCATATGATCATAATGCTTCTAACTTTCATTTGTTGTAAGCATACTCCCGAAGTGATCCTCCAAAGCAAGCTTAGAGATCTTGCATCCTTACCTACTGAAGTGATCACCCATCACAAGCATACAAGCACATGAAGATCTTCTACAACAAGCTTGAGAAACTTGTCATCTTGTTGTTCCCCGTTCACTATCGTTTAAAACAGTTTAACAGTTTTAAAACAAGTTAAAAGTGAACTATGACTGAAATTAACATAAAGAAAACACACTTAGTAATTTTCAACGTCATATTCTTATTAGAAATAATTCAACAAAGAATACGTTACCCAAGTACTTGCGGAATAGTACTTGGGATTGAAATGACAAAGTTGGGTGATTCCTCTCTAAGCTCAGACCAAGTCTGACAGCAACTCTTAGAGCTCACTGAGCTATCTCGGGAACTAAGTTGTATTTGGAGGAGTGAAAAGATGGCTTGCGTGTATGTGTGTTTTACAATTCACAAGCTTAACCTTTTCACTCCATCTCTTATGCTATTTATACATGTATGATATTTGACTCTTTCCTAAGTGACAAACTGACATCATACTGAAGACAAAATACTGATGTATTTTGTCTCATTTAAAAGACTATTCTAGGTAAGAGACAAGACTACTTTCCTAAACTCGGTGATGACACTGAGCCGATCTTTTGCCATTAGGGAAAGTTGACTTTGGTTGATAAGGACTTCGTCTTATCGATTCAAACTTTCTGCCTTGTCCCGCTCTTTCTTGAGTCTTTACATCCTTCAGTCTTCTACTTAGTTTGTCTTGAGTGTAGAAGTTGGAGAGGAATCTTAGGGATTGATGAGTTATTGTCATCACTCACTGAATCCATCATCTTCTTCTTGACACAGTCTTCACCCATTAAGTTCCGCCTTCTCGGGTGGAGACTCCTTCGCCTCGTCTGGGTATCCCGAAGATGACTCGAGAGGCTATGCACTCAGTGAACTGATTAGTGTTAACGGATTAAATACTTGGGCTATTTTCTATTCAAATCCTAGATTAAGGGGTTTGGATATTTACTGAACCCAGTCTCCCTATTTGGATATACAAATAGCCTAAGTGGTTGATCGATGTAAGTGAGCAAGAGGCTTCTTCTTACACTGAATGTACTAATGAATACAATAAGGAACACCGAGTAAATGAATAAAACATACATCGTTTATTGATCAGATTACATAGTTCCTATCACTAGTACAAAAGATATAACAAAATGATGTCAATCGGATGGATACCCATTGCTTCAAGCTTCACTTTCTTGGTGAGGAGTGTTTCCATGTCGGGATGGTCTCGATATTGGCATTGGTCTTGACGAACTGGCGTTTGCTGGGGATTAGATCCGAGAGGCCACAGGAATATAGCTGATCATTGCAGCCACTCCAGCCTGATCAATGTCATTCCATCTTTGAAATGCGTGGGTTCCCGTAGACATCAATGTGGAATAGCCCTCTTCGGGCTCTTCAATCACTAGACAGTTTACAAACTTTACTCCCTCAGGCAGTTCTCTGTTGCATTCAAGGCTAGGTACTTTGATCTCAGGTTGGAAATCAACTCTTTTCGTTTTGCCAGTGGAAGCTTGTGGTTGAGATCCTTGAGGTGCGGTCAAGGCAGGTGAATTCTCGATTGGGTTGGTGCTTCCCTTAGCCTTTCATATCTTTTGCTAAGCATCTTCATCAGCTCCTTGACCACCTTGTTTTGCTTATTTCCAATGATCGTACCAAGTTCATCAAGTTCAGTGATCCCAAAGTCACTGAATTTTAATGGATCATGAACTTCAAAGTGTCTTTTGTCATCCCCTCTGTAGACATTCATAGCCAACGGTTTGGTGTTGGGAATGATTTTGACATCGGTGATTTTTTGAGGAAGCCTTCTCGGTGGTCATTGTCGATTATATTCTTTAATTCTGTTTTGCTGAGAGCTTCAGTTTTCTTTCTCTTTTCTTCATCTTGAGCTCTCATTGCGGCCATTTGAGCGACTGAGCTTCCATGAACTTCGTCCTGCCGACCCTTTTTGAGCTTGCTTGCATCTATTCCCACATTTTCAGCTTCTTGGCATCACTTTGGTCAATGCCTCCTTTGTCTTTTCATCCTCAGCTTGTTTCAATTTCCTCTCTTCTTTAGCAAGGTGTTTCATTAGCTGTTGAGGAGTGAAGAGATATTCAGTGTCACCGATTTTGTAGGGAATCCTCTCGGGTTCATGGTTGTCGGTATGCTTTTGCCCTTGCTTTGTCCTGAGGAAGATGATGCAATGATGGGAGGTGTTGTTGTCATGATTGGTGCTAAGACTGTCAGTGTTGTTGTTTCTGGAGGTGGTAGTGATGAGATTGGTGCTGCGAGAGGTGTGATGATGATGATGTTTGAGCTGTGAGGCTGGTGGTCTTCGCTCCCCTCGAGTGTGAAGAGGAGTTTCTTCAGCAATATTCTCCCCTCAACTGTTGTGGCCGTAGCGTCAGTGAGGGCAAGAGTTGGAGTGGAGTCTGAGGGGGGATCAGTTTGACCTTTGAAGGCCTGATAGATTTCAGTCATCATGGCCTTTATGTCTGAAGTATATGCTTGAAGACCAGTGACCTTTGCATCCAAGTTCGCATGAGATAATTCCAAGGCCGTCATTCGTGGACCGAGATTCCAAGCCATAGAGAGCGAGGCTGAGTTAAAGTAGTCACCTGCGTATTTATAGAGTCCAATGTAGCTTGAAGAGCTGGATCTGAGGATGGAAGACCCTAAACATTTGCGAGACTTGAGCATGTTGAAGCGGTTCAGTGAGGTTTGAGGATTGTTTCAAGTGCGCCTCAGTAGCCTCCAGCACTTTAGAGTTGAGTGTTGGGTCTTCTTTGACAAACTCAGTTTCATCTATCGTGGTTCCTACACCTGAAGATGTTTGAGAATTTAGCCATGTTTTCATCCAGGCGGTGAATGTTGTCATATATCAGATCCCTATGCTCATGAACATTTTCATCAAAACCATGTACTTCACCTTTAGATCGGCATAACTTCGCGAGCTGACCTCGATTGTGTTGCTCCCATAATGTGTCGGTGACCCCGAATATAACCTTCTTGATGCTTTGGTGATCCGAGCGAAACGTCTTTCAGTGAGTGGGAGAACATATCAAATCGGCAAATTCATCGAGTGGATGAAGAGGAGTCATCATTGGCAGCTAGCATTTGGTGATTTAGTATGCTCCTGTGGATCAGGATGAGGTTCTTGTTCAGCTTGAACCTCAGCGTCCATTTCTTCTCCAGCTGATAAGATTTCATCATCACGTTCAGCAAGGTCATCATCAGTTGTAGAAATTCAGGTAACCACAGCAACCGTTAACAAGGGAGTGGGAATGGGTTCCATATCAGCGGGTGGTATTGATCCCTCTGAGTCTTTGTCCCCTGTGGACCCCTCGGACACTGGTGGGAGTTTCCCAGTGTCTTCTCCGGAGTCAGGATTGGTTTTGGGTTCCGTATCGGCGGGTTGTTCCTTTCCCTCCGAGTCTTTGTCCCCTAGTGACCCCTGAGACACTAGTGGGCGTTTCCCAGTGCCTTTAGCAGAGTCATGAATGTTGTATCCCTAAGCGTCGGGTTGTTTGGTTCCCTCTGAGTCTTTGGGATCGATCAGTGTGCCCTCAGACAAAGGCTTTGATTTGCTAATGTCATCATTGGGCGTTGTGGAAGGCGCTCCCCTACCAGCGGGTTGTTTGTTTCCCTCTGGATCTTGGGGAGTAGTAGTTGTGACCAAGGGCACTGACTGTGATGTATCAGTGTCCTTCGTTGTCACGGGGGTGGTTGTTACCTGGCAGTGGGTGTCTTTTTGGTCTCAGGCCTTTTGTGCCTCTTAGGCGGTGCTCCTGAAGCCTCAGGGCCCTAGGACTTTGATTTAGTCTTAGTCCCCGTCGAGACTTCCCCTTTTTCTTTTAAGAGCAGGGTTTGGAGACACTGATCCCTCCTGGTTGTTTACAGCAACCATATGGGCCGTCAATTCTATAGGTGTGACAAGGGATGGGTCCTTTTGAAAGTTTGAAGGACTCAGGATGCCAGGTAAATTTCCAAATTTTTCATCGTGAGTATAATTGGCACCGATAACGATTGTAAAGCACAAGAGACAAACCTAGGATACGAAATATACTCGTCCTAGTTTTGCTCTGTAGCTTCGTTACAAGATCACTGTAAATGATCTCCCCTATGTCGAAGATGACCCCATTCATCAGGCAGTATGCCATCATCAACTGAATGGAGTTAACCTGTTTAGTGGATGAGTGGTTCCCGCCGAGGACCTGAATCACAAAAGTGAAAAAGATCCTCCAAGCCACGGGGAATGAACTTTTAGTGACTGGGGTCCTGTCCAAAAATGTGGGATCCAAAACGATTTGTTTTAACCCATCCTTCACTGTGGAAGGTTCAGGATGGGCGACATAAACACCTTTGTTGTAATCTAACCTTGTTGAAGTGCAAAAGGTTTTGAAATCCAGGGTGTATTGTTGCCCCCATTAAGACTGAACCTGATGAGATACTCCCTGAGTGGTCTAAGGTTATTCTCATCAGTTGAAGGTGTTGGGTCAAAGGCTTTAGCAGTAGCCCAAAACTCCCTAAGGTAGTTTGGGTACACTACTGAGGGACATTTTACAAAGGCCGTTTTGAGTGGGCAGTTGAACAAAAATTTTACAATGTCTTTATAGGTTGGGACATTTTCAGGGTATTCAAAATTACCTATGACATTGTTTTTTTTGAATTCAACGTTTGTGAGATGACTGAGATCCCCTACCCACTGAGAAGCAAACTGGAGAGATTGGGTTCTAGCCATGTCTATTAAAGAAGTTTTTAGGGTTTTTAAAAAAATGTTTGGCAAGAACAATCGAAATGTTTAGATCTCTCTAGTTTGTGAGAAAAACTTTTGTGAATGTTTACAAGGTTTTCCAAAAGAGATTTGTGTGTGTTGATTGTGTTTGAGAAGAGGGTATTTATAGAGTGATAAGAGGGGTGTTTTGTGCACAAATGGAAAAACTAAGAGAAGGTTTTTGAAAGACTTTTGAATTTCCCATTTAATGCTACCACTCCATTACCCGCAGTAAAAATCCCGATTTTCAAGGGAACAGTTGCAGTGCACAGTAAAAAGTGCACTTTTGTAGTGATTAAAATATCAATTTGATATTTTTGTGAGAGGCATTAAATGCCAAGTGGGATGACGTAAGACAAAGAGACATATATTCCTTTATTAAATTGGCATAGTTACCAACCTAGGACATTAAAGTAACTGATACTTGGACCATTAGTTACTTATTCAATGCTCTTTGTCAGTGTCAGGGACCCTGAATGAGTCTTACTCATTCAGTGAGAGGTTTATTTTGGATTTTCAAGGAGGATGAACCATTTAGAGACTTTCCTTGAGATTGGTTTTCTGATACTTGACTTTCAATGTCAAGCATTCCCAATTCAGCTTTCAGTCTCCTGAAGGTAGGTTCATCCAAGGGTTTGGTGAAGATATCAGCCAGTTGATATTCAGTAGGGATGAAATGAAGTTCTATGTCTCCTTTCATTATGTGATCCCTGATGAAGTGATATCTGATATCTATGTGTTTGGTTCTTTGGTGGAGAACAGGGTTGTTGGAGATTGCAATTGCACTAGTGTTATCACAGAAGATGGGCACCATTTTATAATGGATGTCATAGTCACTGAGTTGACTTTTCATCTATAATACATTGGCACAGCATCCTGCTGCAGCTACATATTCAGCCTCAGCTGAAGACATAGCCACTGATTGTTGCTTCTTTGCACTCCAACATACTAGTTTTCCTCCAAGAAATTGACAGGACCCTGAGGTACTTTTTCTGTCCATGTTGCAGCCAGCATAATCAGAATCAGAGTAACCCTTGAGATCAAACCCTGAGC
Organism: Chrysanthemum makinoi; assembly: GCA_910596185.1. Classification (NCBI taxonomy): domain Eukaryota; kingdom Viridiplantae; phylum Streptophyta; class Magnoliopsida; order Asterales; family Asteraceae; genus Chrysanthemum; species Chrysanthemum makinoi. The sequence goes on along the minus strand of OU343224.1, from coordinate 201,140,681 downwards.
ATATTGGATAATATAGTCCAAGGTTTGGGGTTCCTTTCAGTACGAGTATTCTTTTAGGCTGCAGTGAGGTGGGATTCTTTGGGATTGGACTGATATCTTGCTATTAGACAGAATGAAAATTGTATGTCTGGTCTAGTAGCGGTTAGATACATCAGTGAGCCAACAATCCCCTTGAAATGAGTTTGATTGACTGATTTGCCGGTGAGATCGAGGCCCAAGGTTGTTAGGTGGAACCATTGGTGTCTTCACCGAGGCATAGTCAAATATCTCATATTTCTTCAAGAGATTTCTGGTGTATTTCTCTTGACTGATGGATATACCTTTATCAGTTTGCCTGATTTGTAGTCCAAGAAAGTATGTGAGTTCCCCATCATGCTCATTTCAAACTTCTTTGTCATTAGTTTTTCAAACTGTTTGCAAAGTTTGTAGTTTGTTGAGCCAAAGATGATATCATCAACATACACTTGGACTAGTATCACATCCTGTTGGGTTCTATAGACAAACAGTTTGTTGTCTATCTTTCCTCTGACAAACTTGTTTTGTATCAAGAAGGCTGAGAGAGTTTCATACCATGCCTTGGGAGCTTGTTTAAGTCCATAAAGAGCTTTGTCAAGCTTGCAGACATAGTCAGGGAAGTCACTACTCTCAAAGCACGGTGGTTCTTGAACATACACATCTTCCTTGAGATCACCATTTAAGAATGCACTTTTAACATCCATTTGGTAGGCCCTGAAGTTCATGTATGTTGCATATGCAAGGAAGATCTGATGGCTTCCATTCTTGCAACAGGAGCAAATGTCTCATCATAGTCAATGCCTTCTTGTTGACTGTAACCTTTGGCTACAAGTCTGGCTTTGTTTTTAATGACAGTGCCATTTTCATCAGTTTTGTTTCTGAAAACCCACTTCATTCCTATGACTACGACATCCTGAGGACATTTGATCAAGGTCATGACCTTGTTTTTATCAAATTGTTGCAATTCTTCTTGCATAGCCTGAACCCAGCTTGGGTATTTTAGAGCTTCAGTGACACTTTTGGGTTCAATGTCTGATAGGTAATCAGCATATAGACATTCATTGGCAGAAGCTGCGTTAGACTAGCGACCATGCTTCTAGTGAGCATACCCTCGATTGGGTTCGCCAATGATGTTTACAAGCTCAATGTCACGAGATCTTGTCCACTTACTTTGTGGTCAGGGTGAGCTTGAAGATGTCACTGGGAGTTAGATATGATTTCAGGTGCAAGGGCCACAGAATCATTTAGAACATCTGTAGAGATGTCTTGATCAGGTTGAGGATCATGAGTTACAGGTTCTGATCATTTGGATCATTGTTACATATCCCAGCGAGGGACAGGACTGATTTTCAATGAACTCATTGATGGTTGGTTGAGGTAGGTTGTGGGGTAAGACATAATATGAGATGTCAGCATCAGCATGATATGAGGAATTGAGTTGATGTTGTACTCATCGGAGGATATCTTGATGAGTTATCAATTCCTATTTCTTCCACTGAGGTGTTGGTGAACTTGATGCTTTCAGTGCTTTCATCAAAGGTGACATGAAAGGTTTCCTCAACTTGTTGTCTCCTTGTGTTAAAACCCTGAAGGCTTTGGAGATCAGTGAGTATCCTAAAAAATATCCATCATCAACTTTTGCATCAAATTTTCTTAGATGATCCTTGTGGTTGTGAATGACAGGACATCCAAACACATGAAAATAGCTGATGTCGGGAAGTCTACCTTTGAAGATCTCATATGGGGTTTTATTATGTCTTTTGACAATGACTGACCTGTTTTGGGTGTAACAGGCAGTTTTGACTGCTTCAGTCCAGAAATGTTTTGAGAGGGCTGAGCCATTTAACATAGTTCTAGCAACCTCAATGAGAGTTCTGTTTTTCCTTTCAGCAACCCCATTTTGTTCAGGGGTATAAGGAGATGAGAAATTTTGAGAAATTCCTTTTTCATCACTGAAACTCTCAAGTTCTTGATTTCTGAACTCAGTGCCATTGTCGGTTCGGATTTGTTTAACAGTTATGTCATTCTGGGTTTTCAATCTTCCTGATGAATGACATTATTGTATCAGCTGCTTGACTCTTTTTGGAAAGAAAGTATACCCAAGTGTATCTTGAGAATTCATCAACAATGACAAGAGTATACTTCTCATGCTTTGGATTGATCTGGGACTGACAGGTCCAAAGAGATCCATGTGCAGGAGGTGAAGGCAGCTTTGATGGAGAAATTTTGTTTGGTTTTGAATGATGCTCTGTGGTGTTTACCCTTTTTACAGGCAGAGCATGGTTTGTCTTTTGCAAAGACCAGTGATGGCAAGCCAAGGACCTTGTTTTGTTTTGCCAAGTTGTTGAGGTTTTTGAAGTTTAAGTGTGAAAGTCTCTTATGCCACAGCCAATTGATAGTTTCAGTGGCTTTAGCAAAGAGACAAGTTCCATCTTGGGAGAGAGTTGACATGTCAAGCACATAGACATCATCTCTCCTAGGAGCTATCAACACAACTTCCTTGTTGGCATTAAAAATGGTACCTTGTTTATCATTGAATTGTACAATGAATTTTGCATCACATAGTTGACTGACACTGATGAGATTGTATTTGAGACCGTTGACATAGGCTATTCTAGAAAAAACTATTCCATTGCGGTTCTTGAACCATAACCTTCAGTGGGACATGATGAGTTATCACCAAATACTACCTTGGGCCCTGGTTCCTTTACATACTTGTGCAGATATTCCTTCACACCAGTCATGCTTCTTGAGCATCCACTGTCTAGATGCCAGATAGGCTCCCTGGCATGTCTCTGCACAAGTAGTAAACTGAATTAGTTTCTCTTCGTGACCCACTTACCAGTGGGCTTGGATCTCAAAGTCTCTTTGAACTTAGCAATCGATTCATGGTCAGTAGTTGTGTGTATGGTGCTACCACAGGTTTTGCATTTAGAGGCTGAGGATGACTCAGTGACTCTTGGTTGTTTGGAATTTCTCCTTGCATGAATGATATTGTCATGTTGGGATGTCTCATGAGCTGGATTAACGCATATATCACAGCATGTATTCATGAGACAATCATCCTGATGATGATCATTGAACCCACAGTGAGGGCAGAGGGGAAAAGGTTTTGCTCTATTCTTTGGAGCAGTTTTAGAGGATGAAGCATACTGATGACCAACTTTGGTATAGTTTGCTTGACTGTTATACTGTGGATGATCTGCTGTCCTGTGATCATCCTTTTTGCAGATCATGCAAAAAAGGATTCTAAAGCGATTGTCGAGTGGTATGGGTGGTGTAATGACACAGCTCACACTTTTGTTTGTTTTTGGAGGTTGACTTAGACTTTGAGGAACTGGAGGAGGCTGACTTTGTCTCCTTGATTGGTTCAGGGACCTTTTCAATGGATTCCATTTTTCAGTAAGCTTCCTCACAAGTTCGGTCGATTCTTTGGATTTGGTCAAGCTTCAGGTGGGGACAGTGGATGATGAAGTTTCAGTGGGAGTAGACTCTTGTTGGATTAGTTTTGCTTGTCTTTGTACGATGGTTCTACCAAGTCCAGACCTTTCTTTTGGTGAATGAGGATTGAATTTTAGTGGAGTAAGCTCAGAGCTTGGAGCAGCACCCTGAAGAGGTTTCAGTGGTGGAGGCGGTGCTTGAGATTACGCTTCAGACTCGAGATGTGTTCAGTACCACTGGGCATATCAGGGAGTCCAAGCATGCTCTTTAGAGCTTGACTTTCAGCTCTAGAATCCTTCCAGAATCGAAGTTTGGAAGCTTACTCTCAGGATTGACTCGTTCAATCCGTTCACTGGAACTGGAATCAGCCAACATACTTGTAATCATGCCACCAGACACAAATGGCTTAGGAGACTGGTCTTTGTTGAGAGAGTCAGGGAGATGATCTTCACCTATGACTCTTTTCTTGCTACTGGGGGCTCCCACGGTATCAAAGACCCTGGGATTCTTAGCAGTCCAACTTTTAAGAACATCATTTGCCTTTTTAAGTTCATCTTGAAGATTCCGATTTCTTTTAACTAGTTCAGTGTTTTGAATTTGCAAAGTGACAGCCTCAAGTTTAGCTTGTTTTAAAATAAGCAATTCATCCCTACACTTATTCAATTCAAAACTTAACTTGTTTGTACTTAGAAAAAAGATTCAGTCTTTGCTCTTCTACAAACTTAAGGTCAACATTTAGATAATTCATATAAGACTGCCAATCAGAGTCATCATCCATAGAAAGTAAAGTGTTTACCTTCTTCATTGTGATGTTGACCTATTCCCCGTTCCTAGCATGATTCTTCCCAACAGCTAGCTTGTCTTCTTCTGAGAGAGCCATTAGAGCACTGACATGTACCATTTCATCATCCGATGAGATTGGCTCTTCATCCCAGTCAAAGGTTTCAGCAACAAGGCCTTTGTTCTTACCCAGCACAGATTGAACAATTTTTGTTGTTTCTGAGGGACTGGCCTCAAGCAATGCAAGCTTAGCTTTTGCTTTCTTATACTTAGCTTCATAATCAATGGTTTTGTTAAGATCAGATTTGTTTTGAACATTTTGATGAGACTGATAGATTTTTGGTTGAAATTTGCTAAAACCTGAAGACTGATTGGATCCTGATGGTTTGTAAGAGGGTTCAGAAGTTGTTTTTGAAAAACAGTCTTTTGCAAAATGGCCTCTTTTATGGCACTTATAGCATTCATGTCTTCTTTGCTTTAGCAGTTGAAAAACCTTTGTTTCTTTTTATAAACCTTCGAGAGTTAGCGAGAGTGCCCTTTCTGAAATTCAGCATTGGTCATTTAGGTACTATTCACTTGATCTCTCATCGGGCTCATCATCAGAGTTTTCTTGAAAATCTTGAACTACATTGTTAGAAAAGAAAGCAGTTGATATTGGTGATGAGGTAGTGGTCAAGGACTTCTTGACTTCCTGAGACTTCTTTAAGTCAGGGTATCGTCTGTTGATGAGGTTTTCCTCATAGACAAATTTCCCATAAATTTCAGGAAGCTCAAGATTTTGGATATGATTAGCATTCCTGAGTCCCTGAGAGAAATTCAACCACTTCTCAGGGAGACTGTTTACAAAACCAACATTGATTTCATGCTTAGACAACTTAACACTATCATTTGAAAGTTCATTTAAAAGAGTTTTGTATCTGGTGTAAGTTTGAGAGAGAGTTTCTGAGTACTTAGCCCTGAAGGTGTTATACTCAAGTTTGAGTCCATTATCCTGTTTTCCTTGGTATCAGATGGTCCTTCATGACTATGAACTAGGTCATCCCAGGTTTGCTTAGCTGTACTACAGCTTATAACAGACTCCATAATATCGTCGGGAAGACAAGATATTATGATACTTTTGAGTCTTTGGTCACGGTTGACCACTCTCCTTTCATCACAGGTCCACTTGAGCTTCAGGTTTGGGCAACCCTTCAGCAGTCTTTGGGACAAATGGACCTTCATTTATACACTTGATATAATAAGGTTCCATCCCAATCAAATAGCAAAGCATTCGCTTTTTCCATTTGTTGAATTTGCAAACTTCAAGTCTAAGGGCAACAGCTGAATAAGCTCCACCCTTTTTATCGACTAGTTGGGGTACATCAATTTCAGCCATTAAGGATCCTAATTTAAAAACTTTTAGAGCGGCCAAAAAAAGTGAGTTTTATAATTAGCCTTGCTCTGATACCACTTGTTGTTCCCCGTTCACTATTGTTTAAAACAGTTTTAAAACAAGTTAAAAGTGAACTATGACTGAAATTAACATAAAGAAAACACACTTAGTAATTTTCAACGTCATATTCTTATTAAAAATAATTCAACAAAGAATCGTTACCCAAGTACTTGCGGAATAGTACTTGGGATTGAAATGACAAAGTTGGGTGATTCCTCTCTAAGCTCAGACCAAGTCTGAGCACAACTCTTAGAGCTCACTGAGCTATCTCAGTAACTAAGTTGTATTTGGAGGAGTGAAAAGATGGCTTGCGTGTATGTGTGTTTTACAATTCACAAGCTTAACCTTTTCACTCCATCTCTTATGCTATTTATACATGTATGATATTTGACTCTTTCCTAAGTGACAAACTGACATCATACAGAAGACAAAATACTGATGTATTTTGTCTCTGTTTACAAAGACTATTCTAGGTAAGAGACAAGACTAATTTCCTAAACTCAGTGATGACACTGAGCCTGATCTTTAGCCATTCAGGAAAGTTGACTTTGGTTGATAAGGACTTCGTCTTATCTGATTCAAACTTTCTGCCTTGTCCGCTCTTTCTTAGTCTTTACATCCTTCAGTCTTCTACTTCCGTTTGTCTTCAGTGTAAGAAGTTGGAGAGGAATCTTAGGGATTCAGTGAGTTATTGTCATCACTCACTGAATCCATCATCTTCTTCTTGACACAGTCTTCACCCATTAAGTTCCGCCTTACTGAGTGGAGAGACTCCTTCGCCTCGTACTGGGTATCCCGAAGATGACTCACTGAGAGGCTATGCACTCAGTGACCTGATTAGTGTTAACGGATTAAATACTTGGGCTATTTTCTATTCAAATCCTAGATTAAGGGGTTTGGGTATTTACTGAATCCAACACATCTTCATCCATAGAAGACTAACTACATCATGCTTTGTGTTCTTGATGTTTAGTTTAGGACTTCATATCCATTAGACACATTGTCTTGGATACTGTCTAGTATCATATTCTTGTATCTATGACTAGACTAGATGGTTTATGTGTTTGTGCCATAAAACACAAGGTTTGTTATGTTGGGCCACAAAACATAACGGGTATCATAAAAGTCAAGTCACAAGGCATTAGTGAAGGGTGCCTAGAGATCGAGTCAAAGGCATTAGTGAAAGGTGCCTAAGGTGTACATTCGATATGGAATGATTCGATGTACAAGATAGATTAGTATTGGGTCAAATGATATTGAAATCCTTGATGGTGCTGTAATAAGGAGTGGATCTCCTTTGGGATTAGGTGTTGTGTAGTGTTGGGTAGTAGTTCCTCCATTTTAATGGAACTCGGCACTTAGCCTAGTACCGGATAAAGGGTATGCGACGTTGTGTAGGTGTGGTTCACCTTGGTGAAAAGAACTCGGTGGTTAGCCTAGTACCGGAAAAAGAGTAGGCGACGTTGTGAAGGCTTCTCCGCCATAAGGAGTTGGTGTCGTGTAGTGTTTGAAACGGAAACGTATTCACCCCCCCCCCCCTCTACGTTTTCACAATTGGTATCAGAGCGGGTTGGCTCTAGTTTTTAAAACAAATGGTTTTCAAAACGAGTAAGGTCCTTGTATCAAAATTTTGGTGAAGTCAAGCATAATATGAAAAGTGTTTTGTTGATTTTTTTTCTTTGTAACTTGCGGGGGGCGTTTTCACCTCGTTACAGTATATTACTAAACAATGTTTCCAATTGAGAGATGAATAAAATAATTGAACGCGGACATGAAATAACTGAACAAATTCTTTTTGAGAAATACATTAAATGGGAGGGCCGAAATAAAATTTTTTCCATAAATATACATGAAATCACGAAAAAATACACTAACGAGATTAGTCTTAGGGAGGCCGAGACCCTTCCTGGTCCCTTAATAGCTCCGCCCTTGTGAATATTCCATACATGTATTTAGATTGTACCTAACATAAAGTAACTTTTTTTTTTTTTTTTTAACAGCGATTGATACTAAAAGGTTAGAAAGATGCTAGAAATTACAAAGAGATAAGATTACGGTTCTTTAACCAAGAGACCCACATAAAGTGAGTAGTTGGTATCATTCTTGTTATTCCTTTCAGATTGGACATTCGTAAATGAGATGTGGTTAGTTTATGAGAACATGTGTGATCCACATAAGCTTTGATGGTTATATAAGCAATGGTGCAGCAAAGGGCAATGTTTTAAAAATCGTTTTTTTAGTTGACCTGGTCGAGCTATCGAGTCACGATTTAACCAGGTTTTTCGTTTAAAACTGTCTTTCGGTCACCCTCCCTATATTGTCACATCAATAGGTTTTGATCAAACCGTACAACCCGCGATGCACACCGTATAAGTCGATTATGCATCCGATGATTGGATACCTCACCCCATATTGCTTAAGAGCTTAAAGCCATGATTTAAATGTGTATTTTTAACCATTTTAAGGTGGTTATCTCGGATGTCTCAACCATCAACCATCAACCATCGTGTGCAATTTTATGATTAGACATAAAAAATTTAATACATGTTCTAATATCTCAAACATAGCTAACAAAACCCAAAACATACATAAGATATAAAAAAATTAAGTTGGACGCAGCTAACTCGTAAATGCATGAGATTTGACCGATAAACAACTATTCAACATGCACCCATACACATAATCTCATAAAAGCGCATGCACGTACATAGGGTATGTTTGGCGTAATGGAATGTGGCTAAAGCTCAGGCTGAGGTTAGGGCTTATATTATAAGTCGAAAGTTAAAGATTATATTTTTATAAAGTTGTTTGGCGAATTAATTATAGTTGAAGTTTACACGATCCGATGAACAAGTGCAAGAAGTTATGAGGTACATTAGATCGTCACAAGTGCATCAAAACCTTTGTGTCGATTCGGTCTAACACTTGTCTCATAATGTTTAATTTTAGTTTACGTTTTTTATTTATCTATGTATTTTTTTAATTCCATAGGTTTGTGTATTGAATTTATGTAATGTTTTTAATTTTTTAATAAAAGTTTTTAATTTCATATGTTTAAGTTTTTAATTACGTTCGTTTACGTTTTAATTTCGAAACGTTTACGTTTTTAGTTTATATGATAGTTTATAAATATGAAGTATTTAGTTAAATAAAAAATGTTTATAAAAGGTTAGGGATGGTGACTAAAACAGATATTTAGCGATAGGAAGTGAAGGAAAGTAAGAGAAGAGAGAAAATTGAGGTAGCGCTGAGTTGCTCACCACCCACTCCCTTTCGCCTTATATCGTTAAAAAGTCTAAATCATACCTCGTGAACCAATAAACTGACATATTGATTTTAAACCAATAAATCATATGTATATTTAGAACGACACCACGCTTGAAATCCGACCTCTGAGTTAAACCATCCAAACGGGCAGGTCCCGGGACCCGAACCACTAGAAAAAACCCGTGAAGGGAAACCATAGAACTCCCGATTTCGCAATAAGAGGAAAACCCGAATTTTTCTTTGTAACTTGCGAGACTCGAATCCGGTTGCCCTCCCCAAACTACAGAAAGAACTCACGTAACCAAATAAGCTAAGTCAGTTGGTTAATATGAAAATGCATATATAGAAAAGATTATTAAAATGGTCATAAAGGATTGCTTTCTTTAAACCAAAGTCATTTCCAGATAAAAATGGAAAAAGTTATAACCCGGTTGCACTTTAGAATTGCTTCAAGAAAATCTTTAAGATAATAATATATTTAACTAAAAAAGTTGACACGTCTCGCGTTTTTAGTGGACAAAGTTGTCACACGAAGCCCATGCGACGGGGTCTAATGACTTTTTGGAGCTTTTTAGAAAGAAAAAAAAAATGACTTTTACTTAAGAAAGTAGTTAAATACGACTATTTTGTTAATTTTCTTTAAATTTGAGAATATATTTTACCATGAGGTTGTTTGGAGTGAAAAACAAGGTGAAAAGACTAGACTCTATAGAGCACTACCTAAATTTTCCACTCATATAACTTTCTTTTACGCTGTGTTCTTCAGTTTGAGCGAAGGGAAACAGAAAAAGAAAAGGAAATGGAAGAGAAACAGAAAAGAAAAGGAAAGCAGAGTTCGATCACTGTGATGTGTTCTTGAGTTATGCTCTCAAACCAGATGAAAAGGAAAATAGTTAGGCCAAATTACAATCTTGCCCATTGTTTCCTGCACCATCTTTCAAAAAAGGGGGCATTTTAGTCTTTTCACCAACTACAATAATGCTTACTACCCTTTCCGCCCAAATTTGACCGGAAGATTATACCACAAAAAAACCCAGCCCTTTCCTGTGTGATTCCATTTCCTTTCATGAGTTTCTTCCCATAAAAAACTAGAGAACACAAAATATAGTGAGAATCCTTTCCTTTCTCCCCAAATTATAACTCAAGAACACAGCGTTAATCATTTCTTGCACTTTTACCTCATTGAATTCTAAACCAATATACTGTTAAAAGAAAAACGTGTTATGCTAAAAGCGAACTTTAGCCAAGTGTAACATTGACATTTCTCCAAAATAAACACAATCTAACATCATTGAATGTTGTGGTAAACGAATGAAACTAGTCGTAAATTGTAACATCATTAGTCAAACTTAGTTTAATTTAAGATAACAAAATTTTGAGATTAATTCAATAATTGAAGGCGGACATATCATATTCAACAGTTAAATTATGAATATTCCATGCATGCATTTAGATTGTACCTAACATAAAGTGTGTAGTTGGTATCATTCTTGTTAATCCTTTTTCTAATAACGTACCAACTATATGTTTGCGTCATAAGGTTTTTATATTGGATATTCGCAAATGAGATGTGGTTAGTTTATGAGAACATGCGTGATCCACATAAGCTTTGATAATTATATAAGCAACTGTATTTGTCATAAAAGGTGTTTTAGTTGAATATTCGTAAATGAATATTTGGTTTGATTATGAGAAACATGATGTGTGATTCACATAAGCAATGGTGTAGCAAAGGGTAAAACCTTTTTTTTTTTTTTTTTTTTTTTGGTAATCTATAGTTTTTTGATCTTTTGATTGACTAATCTAAGGGGTTTGAAAATACCGTCACACGGGTTAAAGTTTTATTATATCTTCAAAAGATCAACGTAACCATTATAGTTGTTTGCACCTCAGGGGTGTGTTTATGTAAACAAACTAGAGACTCAAAAATACAAATAAAGTGTTTGCGTTCCCTTCACCGAACATATGTGCTGTTGCTGCATAAGGTATTTGTAGTTGCATACTTCAATCACATAGAATTTTGCTAAACATAGCTACAAATATTGTTTAAGAGCTTAAAGCCATGATTTAAATGTGTACTTTTAACCATTTTGAGGTGGTTATCTCAGATGTCTCAACCATCAACCATCGTCTGCAATTTTATGATTAGACATAAAATTTTTTTACTGTAATACATGTTCTAATATAGTAATATCTCAAACATAGCTCTAACAAAACCCAATAATAAACTGGACGCAGCTAAGTCGTAACTGCACGAGTTGATCATAAACTCATAAACACGCATGCACAAACATCAAAACAAATACACACAACACATCCCATATACAACCGCCATTCATGTCATTTTTCGTTGTATGATTTTTGTTACAATATTAACCAATTTAAAGACTTTTATAGTTATACCTTACTTTGTATGTCAATCAATATTTGCCCAAAACGTTTAGCAAAGAGAAGGCATTTAGCCCAATTAGAAGCCCATTATTTCTTTACACACAAAGTAAACCTATTTCGTCTTAATGTATACTAACAGAGTAAACCAGTAGCGAACTCTAGTATAATGTGCGATATTTTGGTGCAATAGCATCCAAGTATCCAACTGGGTTCGATATTAATCTTTTGGGAAAACAAAGTTGTTAAGTTTTGCATGATTTACACGTGAGCATGACACGACGGTAAGGTTGTGAAAGAACCAAAAAAAACGCGAGCATGACGTGACAGTAAGGTTGTGAAATAACCAAAAAAAACCATCTCTCTAAAACTACAGGGAAAGTTACATACAGAATAAACAATATGTATACTGTTATCTGAACTACAATTACTTTAAGCATACATTTTCCTTCTCCAAAGCCTACAAACTTACCTGAAAACTATTTGAAACAAACTTACTTTGACAATTCCTTTACAAACTCCTTTCTAAGACCCCAGATTTTCTGTTTGCACTTTCGGCACATAAATTGGCGTGCTTCGGTCATTATTTCAGGATCAACGGGATGATAAAGGAACTCTTTTCTGCACCATGTACAATGTGTCTCGAACCTGCTATTACCATTGATGATGGGAACTGATACTTGTGGTATGGCACTCTGCTGTGAACTAGAAGACGGTTTCCCATTCTGTTGTGCATGGGTTTTACTTAGGTTTAGCCGATCAACCTGTATAGTTTCAAAAATTTAACCAGAAAGTCTTCGTGAAGCACTGCGACCAATGTGATATTGTATGTATTGAGCATAGATTAGCATCTGAGCCAAACACCCCTCAGTAGGGGTTTGGATTTACAACATGATGAATTTCACCCTACGAAATTTAAGAAATATTTGGTAAATAAAGAAAATACTAATAGATATATAGTGTTGTATTCTATGCAGTACCAATATTAGATACAGTACTTTACAGTATCATTTTTGACCAATCAGAACCGTTGGATATTTGATCAATGGCTATTATTAATTTTGATTTTAATATAATTAAATTAAAAAATCAAACCATTATCTATAAAGCTGAAAGGGTAATTCTGGTATTTCATACCAACCCTAAATTAGTGCCACCACCAACCATTTATCCTCACAAAACCAATTAACTGCCTCTCAAAATCTCATATGTCGCCTCTCTCTCTCACCTCTCAAAACCTAATTAACCTTTATCATTCACTACAACAATCTCCATCATAAAAAAAAATCCAAAGATCAGACCAAAATGATCTTCATCACCAACCCAAAGATTAGACCACAATGACTACATCTTCAACCTTATCAAACATCCATCATATCTTCATCACTAAAAAGAATCTTAAAGGTTATTGAATTGTTTATTTTTCTCATTTAATTCTCACGGCCGACACTACAAGATCTGAAAACTACCATATTAATCGTCGGAAATAAACAAGTATAACCGTTGGTGATGGGGCGCTCGTGGTGGCCGCATGAGGTGGTCGTCGGATTGTGATTTGTCTTTCTGACTTGGTGCGCCTCCTGTCATGGGGGATCTAGATCAGATTTAAAAAAGCAGGTTTGTCAAATTTTTTAATTGTTTGGAATGGGTTTGATATTGTCATTTACATTATAAGGAAAATTGGTGCCATTTACATTATATGGATTAAAGAGCAGGTTTATTAACTTGTCTTTATTTTTATTTTTATTTTTTAATTTTTTTTCTATTATTTTTGTTTTGAAAGTGATTTTAAGGAAAATTAAATGATTGAAATTTTGAGTTATAGAACTGAGTGTATGGAGATATACTTTGGAACTTAGAGATGCTTTAGTTATTCCCTAGATTTGTGTTTCAAAGGCTCGTAGCAGGTGATGGTCCACAAAAAGATTGCAAAAAATTAAGGATTTTCTTTATTTTCAATTGCCAAATTTATACTAAATATGTCAACATTCTTGGTGTGATTTGGTATAACTGTTTAATCTTTGCAAAGTAATGCATTTAGTTTCTTTGGACAAATTGGACCCACGCAATTTTGATTCATATCATCTTTAAAAAACAGTTCGTTAAGGCCATATATACATTTCTAAGGTTAAATTATATAAACTAATAGACCAGACGCTGGTTTGCTATTTGCAAAAGGGGTGCACACCAAACGAGTCGTTTCGGGTCATATTTGAGCTACTAGTTATTGCCACGTTTGTTAGTGCTTCAACTTGTTATTATTACTTACAAATTTTCCTTATTATCATTTATTATGCTATTTGTCAGGTTTATAGTTGGTATAAAAAATCAAAGAAATAATGTGCATATGTGTTTTAAGGTTAACATATAATTCATTGATTGGTGCATATGTGTTTCATGACACATAAAATTAATAAAAAGGGGTGCATATGTGTTTTAACCTTGATACATATATATATGTGTTTACATTTGTGCATATGTACATTCTAGTTGTTTGAATGTGTGTATCGAAATTGATTATGTGGCATAAAAAAGTTAATACTTAGGGGGTGTTTGTTTCGGCTTATATAGCGGGCTTATGGCTTATTTTGTTTTAGGCTTATGTTTCATAAGCTCATTTTTGTGGCTTAATTTGAAACTTTTCATCTTATATAAGTTCGTTATGACATAATAACTTATATAAGCCGAAAAGTTTTGAAATAAGCCTTGAAAAGTGAGCTTATGAAACAGTAGTCTAAAACTGACGACGTATATGCCCCTTCGGTCTAACACCGAAGGGACCCGATACTCTTAACCGAAGGGACCCGATACTCTTAACCAAAGGGACCGATATGCTAATGCAACAGTCCAAGCTGAAAGGTACGATGGCAGGTCATCCGTCCGAAGGATACGCCGACGGCGACAGTGCTTTTGGCACTTAGCCTGGATACACTTTGTCTCATCCCCGTGGATATCGGGCATGACCCCAGAGACAGTGTCAGGGACAGTGTCAGCTCTGATATCGCCGACGGCCCCATGAAGTACGACAGACTCAGGGACCAGACAGTGACATCAGGTAGTATATATACGCATACAGTATTTGGGAATAAGGTATCATTTTACACACATACATTTATACTATACCTTTCGGTAAAACACACACTTACTCTCACGCCGGAGTCGGGTCCTGGGATAACACCCGGGGCGAGACTAACGCGTCGTTCATCTTAGCAGGTATCTAGAAGACTTATTCCTAAGGCTGAAAGATAACTGCAACAACCCACAAAAAATTACTTCGACATTGGCGCCATCCGTGGGACCCTAATTCAATCTACCAGAGCTGTAGGATGACGGGTTCGACACCACCAGAAACTTCAGGAGGAAGCTCCACACCATTGACAAGGGAGCAGTTAGAAGGGTACGTGACCGCTCTTAAGTCAATGATAAAAGAACATAATAGCCGGAGGGACACTGTTGAGCCACTGCGGTTGGACTTCGAAGATGAAACGACTCTTGATAAGGACGAGCCGGCGAATAAGAAGAAGGAAATAGTTACAGGGAACAAAGTGAAAGACGAAGACCTGGCGAAACCTTTCAAAGAAGTCTCGAAATCTCCATTCAGTAGACGAATCATCGAGTTTTCCGCTCCGGAACACAAGATGCCTACCCACATCAAGCTGTACGATGGGTCTACGGACCCCCAAGACCATCTCAACAGATTTAATGGAGCCGCCGGACATGGAGAGTGGCCAATGCCCGTGTGGTGCCGCATGTTCCAACAAACGTTGGATGGAAAAGCCCGGGGGTGGTTTGATGGGCTTCGCCGAAGCATTGACGAATGGGCGCTTTCAGGGATCGTTCGAGGCTCGCTTCTCCCTGCACAAAGCTTGTGTCAAGGACCCTACAGAGATCGCCAAGATAGTGAGGAAGGCTAATGAAACGCTGCCGGAGTTCAAAGAAAGGTGGACCACTGAGACAGGATTCATACAGGGGGCTCCGGAGATCATGAGGAGCTCCTCATTCATGAACGGGTGCAAGTGCCCCGAGCTGGCCAAGCGGTTCGCCGATAAGATCCCTAAGACTGGAGGAGATGATGATTAGGGTCGACGACTTCGTAAGGTCGGAAGAAGCTTTCGCCAGCACCGAATTGCCTCGGGGAGAACACTATGATACAACCAGAAGAGCCTCGACGGGACCCTTCCGAAAGGACGAAAGGGTCGTCAGGAATCACTACGGAGGAGATAAGAGGAATGAAGGACGGCATGCGTACTCAGGAAGAGACCGTGGAAGTTCACACCGCCACGGTGACAGGTCGGCTCCTTATGTGCCCCATCGCGGTGATCACCAGAACCGAGGCAACCCACGCCTAACCCTAGATTCCCTTATAAAACCACCAAAGGAAATCTTAGCTACTGAGCACCAGCTGCGCCTACCCCCACCAAAGCCGATGCGTGATCCTCCACGCAAGGAAAATCAAGATAAGTACTGTGATTATCATGGAGAAAAGGGGCACTATACAAATGATTGCTATCAGCTCAAAAGACAGTTAGAGATAGCGTTGGAGTCAGGGAAGCTAAATCACCTGGTCAGGGATCTCAGGCAGAAGGGAAGGAAAGAACCCCCAAGGAATGACGCAGGAGCTAAAGACAAGGTCATCAACATGATCCGAACCTGGCCCGAACGAAGGAAAAGGAAGTCATCGGAACAAGAGGAAAGATGGATGAATGTACCTATAACGTTCCCTCCTCTCCCCGACGGTGACGTGTCGGATGATCCTCTCATAGTTGAAGCCACGATGGAAGGATACTTAGTAAGGAGAGTCTTCGTGGATGAAGGAGCTTCGGTGGAGGTAATGTTCGAGCATTGCTTCAACAACCTGCCTCATGATATAAGGAATCGAATGAAGCAGACACAAACAGATTTGCTGGGGTTTGCCGGGCAGGTAACACGCCCGCTGGGAAAAATCGAATTAGATGTATCCTTCGGAGACGAGGGGTTGTACAGGAAGGTCAGGATGAAGTTCACAGTTATTCGAGCACCGTCACCATATAATGTCATCTTAGGAAGGACCGGATTAAAGATCCTGCGAGCCATACCTTCTACGGTCCATTCCATGATGAAGTTCCCAACCCCCCGAGGAATTGCCACGTTGGTCACTCGTTCCGTCATCATTTCGGAATGTAGAAGGTTGGAAAAATTACAGACCATCGTTCCGGGGCAAGACAAAGAAGAAACAGGCACAGGAGAGGTGGGCTTAACGGAGGAAGTAGCGATCAACCCTGCCTTCCCCGAACAAGCTGTGACGATAGGAGGTGCACTGTCCGCTGAGGGCAAACGACGCCTCAAAGAGCTTTTACAAAGGAACATCGACATATTCGCATGGGAACCGGCGGATATGACTGGAGTCCCTAGAGGAATCATAGAGCATACCCTGAATGCCAACCCTTCAATAGACCCGGTATGTCAAAAACGCCGAATGTTGGCTGCGGATCGGAGTCAGGCAGTCACAAAGGAGGTAGAAGAATGGATCAAGGCCGGCATAGTCAGGCCGGTAAAATACCCCACCTGGATATCCAACCCTGTTCTGGTGAAGAAATGCGATGGAAGCTGGCGTATGTGCATTGACTTCAAGAACATCAACTCCGCCTGTCCCAAAGATTACTACCCCTTGCCAGAGATCGACTGGAAGATCGAGTCGGTCATGGGGTACAAATACAAATGCTTCTTGGATGCTTACAAAGGGTATCACCAGGTACAAATGGCAAGAGAGGACGAAGAAAAAACAGCGTTCTACACTGAGCAAGGAACCTACTGCTACACCAAGATGCCATTCGGCCTGAAGAATGCCGGAGCCACCTATCAACGGATGATAGACTCCGCTTTTCAATCACAGATAGGGAGGAACCTAGAAGCATATGTGGACGACATGGTCATCAAAAGCAAGGAAGAGCGGGGAATGCTAGCGGACATAGCGGAGACATTCGACAACCTCCGGAAGATCAACATGAAGTTGAATCCTAAAAAATGCTCTTTTGGAATGGAGGAAGGAAAATTCCTAGGGTATATGGTAACTTCAGAAGGAATTCGAGCAAACCCAAAGAAGACGAAGGCAATAATGGACATGCAATCGCCAAGGACCCTGAAAGAAATGCAGAGCCTCAGCGGCAAATTGGCGGCGCTTAATCGTTTCTTGGCTCGTTCGGCCGAAAGATCCTTACCGTTTTTCGAAACACTCAAAAGCATCACCAAGGAGAATAAGGAGGAGTACCGGTGGACGGAAGAGGCAGAATCGGCATTCCAAGAGATGAAAAAGTTGATAACAGATCTGCCCTCACTAACAACGCCGTTGGCAAAGGAAACACTGTACGTATACCTAGCAGCCGCGGAAGAAGCAGTCAGCGCGGTTCTCCTCACGGAAAGGAAGGGAAGGCAGTTACCAGTTCGTTATGTGAGTCGAACACTCAACGAAGCCGAGAAGAACTATGCCCCGATTGAAAAACTGGCATTATGTCTGTTACACATGTCAAGAAGGCTCCGGAGGTACTTCGAAGCACACCCTATAAAGGTGATCACGGACCAACCGATAAAGCAGGTCCTCAACAAGCCGGAAGCGTCCGGGAAGTTAGCTAAGTACTCGGTGGAGTTGGGTGCATACAACATAACCTACGAACCCCGAAACGCAATCAAAGGTCAAGTGTTAGCTGACTTCCTGTCGGAAGCCCCCATCGGAGAAAACAATGAGAAATACTTCAACCAACCCACGCCGAAGATGAAGGAGGAGGGGAAATGGCTTTTATACACGGACGGAGCATCCAATAACAAAGGCTCCGGAGCGGGTCTCGTGCTAATCAATCCAGAGGGAATGGAATTCACTTATGCCATCCGGCTTGAGTTCGACAGCACTAATAACGAAGCCGAATACGAAGCCCTACTGGCAGGGTTAAGGATGGCAGAGAGTATGCAGGTTCGTAGCCTTGAGGTCCGGGTGGACTCTAAGTTGGTGGCTAACCAGATAAATGGAGATTATGTGGCAAGTCATGAAAGTATGATCAAGTACCTAGCGAAGGCAAAGGAGTACATAGCTAGTTTTGAGAACTTCACCATCCGGAACATCCCTAGAGGTCAGAATCAAAAGGCAGATGTTCTTAGTAAACTGGCCACGGTCGCTTTTGACCACTTGACGAAGGAAGTACTGGTGGAGGTGCTAAGGGAAAGATCGACAGAAAGCAAAGAAGTTAATAATGTTGTTGAAGAGGAAGGAGACAACTGGATGACCCCCATCATTCGGTGTCTCGAGGAAGGAATTTGGCCGGAAGACCCCAATGAAGCCCGCAACCTGAGGATGAAAATCAGCCAATATGTCATGGAAGAGGGCATACTCTACAAGAAAGCCTATTTAGTACCTATGATGAGGTGCGTGGGTCCCCTACAAGCAAACTACGTTATCAGAGAGATACACATGGGAGCCTGTGGTATGCATTCCGGTCCTCGATCGGTAGTGGCAAAGGCCATGCGGCAAGGATACTACTGGCCTACAATGCACCGGGATGCTAGAAACAAAATAATCAAGTGTGACTCTGCCGGATCCACTCCCCGATACCACAGCTTCCAAAAACCAAGCTGACGCCCATCATGGTTCCATGGCCCTTCTACCAATGGGGTATGGACATAGTAGGACCTCTACCACCGCCGGGGAAGGTCAAGTTCCTCTTGGTCGCAATCGACTATTTCACCAAGTGGACAGAAGCCAAGCCGCTGGCAAAGATCACGGGGAAGGATGTCACGAAGTTTGTGTGGGATAACATAGTGTGCCGCTTCGGTCTCCCCGCCGTCATCGTGACAGACAATGCTAAGCAATTCGTAGACAACCCCTTCAAAAGCTGGTGCGAAAAACTCAACATCAAGCAGGTTAATATAGCCGTGGCCCATCCACAGGCCAACGGACTGGTAGAAAGGGCCAACAAGAGCTTAATGGAGGGAATCAAAACAAGGTTGGGGCGCCAAAGCGGATGGGTAGACGAACTGCCGAACGTCCTTTGGGCACACAGGACTTCCATCAAGACTAGTAACGGGGAGACCCCCTTCAGCCTCACTTATGGAAGCGAAGCGGTCATACCGGCAGAAATAGGCATGCCAACGTACAGAGTAAGGCGGATAAGAGACGGGATGGAGGAGGAAGATTCCCACCGAACGGCAGACCAAAACGAAGAAGATATCCGTCTCAACCTTGACTTGCTACAAGAACGGAGAGAAGAGGCCGCTGTGATGGAAGCCCGATACAAAACGAAACTGGAAAAATACTACAACCGGAAGGCACGCCTGGTTTCATTCAAACCGGGGGAATTCGTGTATCGAAAAAACGAAGCCAGCAGAGCCGAAGATCAAGGCAAATTAGGACCCAAGTGGGAAGGCCCCTATCGGATCAAAGAGGCAAATCTCAACGGCTCGTACAAGTTGGAAACTTTGGATGAAGAGGAAGTACCCCGGAAATGGCACGCCATGAATCTGAAGAAATGTTTTCTTTAAATAAAAAAAATGCATTGTAAGCCTACGGGCATGAACTACTTTATTCTCACTAAGTAATGATATATATTCCCTTCCCTACGACGGAGGAGGAAAATTTTCCACAACCATATCTCATGCGTAAGGGGCGGACCGGCGAAGATTAGCTACCTCCGACCGCGTGTCCAAAAACCCCCAACTAAAATTAATTTACCCCCGCAAGTGCAACGACACTAGGGAAGGCCACACACCATTCGGTAGGCGATTGCATACCCCCGAATAATGCTAAGACATTAAGGGATGAGCCGAGGCATATGTGCCCGAACGGCACGCAGATACCCCGGAGGCGTGACGACGCCAGGGATGAGCCACCAGGTATATTTACCACCAGCGAAAACGAGTACCCGAAAAATGCTAAGTCATTAGGGAAGGCCGCAGCACATTTGCTTACGGGCATAATTTAATGACTGAAAGTGTCAAGACGCTAACAAAAAGCACGGCGTACACAAGCATATACACACCAAAAATGAGGGTCCGATATACGGAACGGCCCCGTCTGATCATAAATAACGATAAATATTGTTCAACATAGCGTACAACCACAGAAGTACTAAAAAAGCATCAAATTGTTCAAATACATCAGTGTTAAGGCACGCAGGCCGAATAATAACGACCCTATCCGACACTAAGACTCTCCGGATGTGCCTGCCCCAGGGGTAGCTCCGGCCCCCTCGGGGAGCACGTTCATCAAGTCTGCAAGAGGAAGATGATAAGACCGCTTGATCTTCTCAATATAAGGAAAAGACCTCAAGAACATCTCATCATAAGCAGCCACAAAACCCTTGACTGCTTCCATGTCAAAGTCTTTCTGAGCCGCAAGGATCCCCGCGACCTCCTCGTCGCTACGACCTACCTTGAGACCATCCAAATAACCAGAATCTATAGCGGCATTAAAAACACGCCCCCAAGCTTGCTGGTACTCATCACTCCCATGTAGGCGCCTAACGACCGCCGGAATCAACTCTTTCACATAGTTGAACCTTACGATCTCCTCGTGACCAGCGCTCACGGCGAGCTTCTCAAAATCAGCCCTTAAAACTGCCGCCTCCTTTTCGGATTCATCCAACTCCTCCGACTTTCTCTTCAAGGCTTCTTCCAACAATCCCACCTTTTTCTCCCTCTCCTCATCTTTGATCTTTAATTCATTCAGCTCCCTCTCCAAAGCAACCAGGCGAGAACCATCCTGATTGTCTTGAGACGCTTGGACCTTTTTCTCCCTATCCTCTTCCTTCCGGCCGCAGTCATCATGAGACGCTTGGAGATCCTGATTGTCTTGAGCAAGTTTTTGGTTAACCTCTGTTTGAATCCGGAGATTATTTTGAGCTTCAGAAAGCTGAGTCTCGACGCTAGAGCAGGTGGAATGAGCTTTATAGAGATCCGCATAATGGTGGCTCAAGCGTTCGAACCTCTTGAACACGTCTGTAATAGCAATGGTCCCATGACATAACTCGAACCATCCTCTATACAAAGCCCTGTCATCGGCCAAATCCTCTTGCTCCGACAAAATGAAGGGAGGGGCCAGGTTACTCATCATATCCGCCTGAGCAGCGTCATTCAAGGTGTTAAGCTGCAAGCTCCGGCCAGAATGAACGGCTCCCCAGAGCCCATCCGGCCAAATCCACCTGCAAAAGGAGAACAGGCTTGCAAAGTTAGGAAGAACAAACCAAAGTAAGCAAAACAGTTACAACGTACCTCCGACGAAGGTGCTAGCTTGGGCGACACCGTGAACACCGCCACCGTCCCACTCGTTCCAGTTTCTAGTAAGAAAAACGAATGATATAAAAAAAAAGAAACAAGGTGATAACGGCAGACGCATCACAAGTTCAAAAAGCATACCTTGAACGGAGATATAAGGACTAACAACAACGGGAGGATCTTCCAGTGAAGTGGCCTCCGGACCGCGAAGACCGCCAGCCACACTTTGCTCGGGGCCATCTACAACGTCTTCGAGCATTGCGGTATTTATGGGCGACGCCGAACGAGTCCGTTGGGAATTATCCGGACTCGACGATAAATCAATGGAAGGAGTATTAGGCCTTCTCCTTTTAAGCAAGGCTGAGGGACCGGTCGACCGCTTTTCCTGCTGTTTCCTCTTCTTTTCCTTCGCTTTCAGTACGGACTGGTCGGCCTTTTCCACAATCCGTTGCACCCGGCTAACCTCCGGAACCTCCTTCCCCACTTCCAAGGGTTGGGTCACATGCTGGGGTATCTCCGCCCCCTCGGCAAGAGGAGCACCTTTCCCTAACCTGGACCCTTGATCGGACCTTAAGCGCAAGTAGCGAGACATGGTAATAACTGCACAAAGATAGAAAACATGGGTATATATATATATAAAAAAAAAAAAAAAAAAAAAAAAAAAATGTGTGTGCTTGCGTTACCATTCTTCTCTATATCCTTAAACTCCGGGCGAAAGCCAGAATGCTTCCAGACCTTCGTTAACCCAACCTCATACAAGAGACCCGAATGCACGGGCCTAAGCTCCACTATCCCCTCACAAAGCCTCGCCACATCAGCATCCACGTAACCCCCCGAGGGAGCATCATCCGAAACACTAGAGTCCGGATGTCTCCAAGGCATTGCATCTGGGATTGCCCTCCGGTCTATCAAAAAGAAATTATCTTTCCAATTCTTCAAACTTGAGCAAGTTTCCTTAAAGATACGCCCCGGAGAATTCCCTCCGGTCCGACTAGCGAAGGAGAACCAGTGTCCCTGTTTGTTCAACTTATAAAAAACTCGAAATAGATTCACGGTCGGCTCAATCTCAAGGCTCCGACAATATACTTCAAACATAACAAGCCTATTCAGTCCGATGGGCACAAGCTGTGATATGTGAACCTTGAAATACTTTATCACCCTCAGAAGAAAGGTAGAAAACGGAACTCGCACTCCCAAAAACGTAAAATACTGCTCATACAACCCAATGGCATCCTTCGGCAGCTTCTCCATAGTAAAATCTATCGGAGGTAAACGGGGATTGAGGTCCCTAGGAATCCCGTAATCATTAATGAGGCCCTCCAGCTCCCCTTCGGAAAGCACGGAGGAGTAGATATGCATATCCGACTTGGGGACAAGGTCGGATGCCGGATGCTCTGAACCCGAAGCCATAGAATATCGAGAAGGCAACGCAAACAGAAACGAAATAAAAGGAAAAGTGACGCCTTGAATCTCTCCGGAATACTCGAAAACAAACAGTAATAAAGGTGGGTAGGGTAAAAATTTATGAATGAAGGTTAAAGGGCTTATATAGGCAAAGGAGGTGGGGACACCAAACGTCACGTCGTGTCAGAAGGGGGCGGATCTGAACCGTCAACGAATACCATCTTCCACGTGGCACGATCCCACGGAAAACGGTATATATTATTTTAACTCATTTTCACCCAATGGGCTTGGGCCCATTACCCAAAATGAAGCCCATATAACCAGAACTCACCAGGTCACTCCGAATGAAGCTAATCGACAACTGTATATAGTATCACGTCACTTGTCGAAAACAAGTAACATGATACTGGGGGGGACATGACGACGTATATGCCCCTTCGGTTTAACACCGAAGGGACCGATACTCTTAACCGAAGGGACCCGATACTCTTAACCGAAGGGACCGATACGCTAATGCAACAGTCCAAGCTGAAAGGTACGATGGCAGGTCATCCGTCCGAAGGATACGCCGACCTGACAGTGCTTTTGGCACTTAGCCTGGATACACTTTGTCTCATCCCCGTGGATATCGGACATGACCCCAGAGACAGTGTCAGGGACAGTGTCAGCTCTGATATCGCCGACGGCCCCATGAAGTACGACAGCACTGGGGACCAGACGGTGACATCAGGTAGTATATATACGCATACAGTATTTGGGAATAAGGTATCATTTTTTACACACATACATTTATACTATACCTTTCGGAAAAACACACACTTACTCTCACGCCGGAGTCGGGTCCTGGGATAACACCCGGGGCGAGACTAACGCGTCGTTCATCTTAGCAGGTATCTAGAAGACTTATTCCTAAGGCTGAAAGATAACTGCAACAACCCACAAATAAGCCACAATCTGGCTATATAAGCCGAAACAAACACCTCTGAAGATAATTAACTGTGATAGAACAACATATAGGAAATGGTGTTTTGATGTGCTTTAGCTATTGAAATTTGTAACAGTTAAAGTAGTAGACGCTTTCATGTTTTGAAACATCTAATTATATGAACTAGCGACCAAAATAGACATCGTGAGAGTCTTCTTGTACTCGTCAAATAGGAGTAAAATTCACCTTGATTAGTTTAAAAATAAAGTGTAAATAGGTAATATCATTTCATTTATTGATAACAAGCTTTGTTGCAACTGCTATTCAAATTTAATATGTTATCTTAGTTATAAGTTTATATAATTTTTCATTGTTTAGTAATGTGCATATATGTTATGTTAGTTGTAATGTTAAAAAAAAGTTTGCATAATTTGATATAAGTAAAGGGTGCATATGTGTTTTGTGGCCGGTATAAAATCAATGAAAGTGGTCTGCATATATGTTTTAACTTGTGCGTATGTGTTTAGATTGTGCATATGTACATTCTAGCTTTGTACATTTCCAAATAGGAGTAAAATTCACCTTGATTAGTTTAAAATAAAGTGTAAATAGGTAATATCATTTCATTTATTGATAACAAGTTTTGTTGCAACTGCTATTCAAATTTAATATGTTATCTTAGTTATAATGTTAAAAAACGTTTATATAATTTGTCATTGTTTAGTAATGTGCATATATGTTATGTTAGTTGTAATGTTAAAAAAAAGTTTGCATAATTTGATATAAGTAAAGGGTGCATATGTGTTTTGTGGCCGGTATAAAATCAATGAAAGTGGTCTGCATATATGTTTTAACTTGTGCGTATGTGTTTAGATTGTGCATATGTACATTCTAGTTGTTCATAGTAAAAATAATAACAATTTTTTATAATTTCAGGTATCGAACATGTTTGATAATGATGGGGAAAAGGTCACATATGGTTTCAACAAGTATATCATTTCCAAAGAAATGTTGATCATGATAAAGATGTAAAGACACAAGTGCGGAATGAGATACAAGTGCATTAACGAACGTGAATACACGTACATAAAAAAGTCTTGAGTGGTTAATAAGGAGAAAAACATGTACAAAAATTTTATTAGTGCACACATGTTTAATCAATAAATTGTATTTTTTTTTTCTTTTAGAAATGTGTATTTGAGTTGTATTTCACATTTTCTGTAATTTATCCATAAATTTATGTTCTTGGTTTAAAATTTTGGATTTTAAAATGATCGTATGATAGAAACATATGTGCAATTATATTCTTTAGTTAAACACATTAGAAGTATAAATAATTGTACATTATAAAAGTATCTAATACATTTTTTTATAAAAACACATATGCACCTATTTAAATAAAACAACATGTATGCTAAAAAAAATTCTAAAACCAAAAAAAAAATAAATAAATAAATAAAATAAATAAATAAAATCCTAAATTTAAGAGATTTAAAGAACGTCTTTTAAATAAAAAAATTCAAAAAGAAAGTCAAAAGGTGTTTTACCATTATACCCTTTTCAAATAAATAAAAAACTTTAACAATACTAAATTTTGATTGGTTGAAAGGAGTACTGTAAAGTACTGTATCTAAAATGAGTACTGCATATAACGCGCCCCTATATAAACAGGTCAAAGTGGGTTTTACTTTTCCTCTAACGGGTTGGGTGAAATGGGTTTTTTGTCGCCAAAATCAAAACCGGTCAAAATGGGTTGAATTTCACCCAAAGTGTATTGAAAATGCATAAACCTCGTTAATCATTTTATGAAAACTATGAAACTATCACTGTAAGGATATAGTTTTGCAATCAATTTAGAACACGTGACACTATAGAATTTTCAAGTCATGAACCATAAAAACTTAACAGGCCGACACCGACCCAACCTGTACTAAGAGTTACCCTTTTTACACTAATAATTAGGCACGGCATTTAGACATACCTGTGGTATCGGGTACTACAATGTGTTCAAAGCTGTAAATCTAATAGTATCAGCACTAAATTCCCTCATAGGAACTCTATCATTTACATTATTCGAATCTAAATCTGCACAATTATCTCTAAACAAGGTATCTCGACTCACAGGCCCCACATCAGACTTACAATTTATCTCATTTCTACGCAAGTTACTCTCAACTCTATTTCTACTCCCACATTTTGCCACGTTACCAAAACACTTTCTTATATACAAAACCGGATCATCACTCGACAAAATCTCCCTACACTTACGCGAAAGCAAGCCAGCATAAGCTAGTTTACTATCCGAAAACACAATTTTCTCAACAACAAAACCAACCCGAAAACAACTCCCGCACACAACCGAAACCTCACTACCCGCGCGTAACTCCCTACTCTCCCCATTTCCTACACGAACACCGTCAACATAAACTCCGTTTAACGAAACCCTAACCCTAACACCATCACTAATAAACACTTTCTTAGTACAATCATCAAAGTATAACTGGCAATGTGTTTTACTAACTTGAGGATGTTCGAATACGTAATCGCATCGGCCGCTATCGCGGCCGATGGTGTAGGCAGGGGCGGAACTACATAGAGGATAGGGGGGGGCGGTGCCCTCCATGGTTCGCCAAAAAATGTCAATTTTTAGTGTAAAAAATTTTTTTTAGGACCATTTTATTATAGTGCACCCCATTATAAAATCAAATTGCCCCCCACCTTAACATCAAACAATGTAAAAACCTTAGATCTCTATCTTAATCTATCAATTTTTAGTGTAAAAAAAAAATTTTATGACCTTTTTATTAAAGTTCATCACAAATTTTATCAAAAAAAATTTTTTTGCCCCTCGCCCTTGAAAATCCTGGGTCCGCCACTGGGTGTAGGGTTTACGCGGCTCGAGATCGATGAATTGGACCGGGTTTTTGGAGTTGAAGGATTTTATGTGGAGAGAAGCTGTGATTGAGATGTTGTTGAGTTTAGGTTTTTTAATTTGTGATGATGATTGTGAATCGAGTGATTGTAATGATCTTTTGTTCATGTGGAAATAATTTTTGGTTAAGAAATGGGGGAAAATTCTGAAGTGAAGAAATGATATTATCAATTTACATGTTTTGTCCTTGTTTACCCATAGTCACACCTTATTTGATGAGAATTGATCATTTTTTATTAATGGGAGGTGATTTGTACACTCATTAAATTGATTGGCACGCTCTATTTTAGAGTGTGTTGACAATTATATCCTCACAGAGTAAAAATGTGTAAAAGAGATGTGAGGGTATAAATGTCAAAAAACACTAAAATGGAGTGTACCAATTAATTTGATAAGTGTACAAATCAACTCCCTTTATTAATGCATCATAATTTGTGCATTACAGTTTGTACTGTACAATACTGTAATGCATAAATTATGATGCATTAATAAAAAAATGTGGTGTGAGTATCACCCTTTTATTTGATTGTAGGTACACTATTTATCTAATTTTCAAACTAATTCCTTTGATTATCCTTATTTTTTGAAATAGAAATTAATCGTGTAATAATTTTCAAACTAATTCCGTTGATGGTCCTTATTTTTGTTACTTAGATAGTTCATATTTTTTAAAAGAGCAATGCTATTTAGACCTACTAATCAAGCCTAAATACATGCTTAATGCATAAATCATTTGTACAATTCTCATCAATCATTTTTGTAAATCAACCAATCAAATCATTAGATACATTTGTAGGCTTCATTAGTAAACACAATAATCATTTTTTCTTTCTAAAATACGAACTATCAATGGAAATAGTTTTATTTTATGTAATTAAAATCAAATAAGAAAGACGAGTAGTAAATCACATAAACGAAACATATAAAATTTTATAATATAAGTTAAAATTGGCACTTTTAAGTTAAAACATGAACTGTTGGGCTGAAATGCCTATAGCAAATAGTAAAATAGACGGCGGGTAAAAAAACACCGTAACCAACTTTTTCGCATATTTATAACAAAAAACAATCAAATATTCGATGTCATCCAATGTTTTCAAACTCGGGTCGACCCGGCCGATTCAACCGGTCGGGGCGGTATCTGGCTAAAAAATGGGTAAAAAAACCCGGGTTTTTAAAATCAGGTTAATCGGTTAGAACAATCGGGTTTTGAGTGGCCCGGGTCAATTCGGGTCTTGAAACCCAACCGAGTTTTTTTTTTTTTTTTTTAAATAAAAACTGAGTTGACCCGACAATCGAATCGGTTGACCCGATCAAAAAAAAATAATAAATAAAAAACCAGGTTGACCCGGTGGTCGAATCAGTTAAACCGGCCAAACTGATGCCCGATAATTCAACCGGATCAATTAAAAACCCGATTTTTAAAACATCTCATAAACCACACATATCAATTATGTTTAGATTTTGTCCAAATTCAACTCAAACGGAACCGCACTCACTTTTAACTAAACTACCGTCAATTTGTTTAGTGGTAAGACACCTACATATATACACAATTATGGTGACCGGGAAAAAGATCGGAAACTTTCTTGAATATACTCCGGTTATGGTGCGAGTCAAAATTTGTTTTCACCGCATAAAATACTCGGCAGTAGCAGAAATTCAGTAAATTAATATTCACACCAAACAAAAGACAAGTAAAAACCCTTTTTTTAATTTTCTTTTTATTTTATTTTATTTTTTAACAAAATTGGAGGGAAAATTAATCCAATCCAATGAGTTAAATAATTTGGCGGTTCAACTTCACACAACCCTCAAATAATTATTTATTCATCATCTCATTTCTTCATCATTTTATTTCCCCCAATTTTCATTTAATTCAATTCAATTTATTAAATTAGGGCTACATGAACAAAAGATCATTACAATCACTCAATTCACAATCAGATCATCAATCACAACCTAAAAAACATAAATTCAACTTCTCAATAACAGCTTCTCTCCACATCAAATGTTTCGGCTCGAAAAACCCTGTCGAATTCATCGATCTCGAGCCGCGTAAACCCTACACCATCGGCCGCGATCGCGGCCGATGTGATTACGTATTCGAACATCCTCAAGTTAGTAAAACTCATTGCCAGTTATACTTTGATGATTGTACTAAGAAAGTGTTTATTAGTGATGGCGTTAGGGTTAGGGTTAGGGTTTCGTTGAATGGTGTGTTTGTTGACGGTGTTCGTGTAGGAAATGGGGAGAGTAGGGAGTTACGCGCGGGTAGTGAGGTTTCGGTTGTGTGCGGGAGTTGTTTTCGGGTTGGTTTTGTTGTTGAGAAAATTGTTTTTTCGGATAGTAAACTAGCTTATGCTGGCTTGCTTTCGCGTAAGTGTAGGGAGATTTTGTCGTGTGATGATCCGGTTTTGTATATTAGAAAGTGTTTTGGTAACACGGTGAGATGTGGGAGTAGAAATAGAGTTAAGAGTAATTCGCGTTTTACTCCGGATAAAGTTTTGGATATTTGTAATAATAAGAGACCTTGTTTGTCTGATGTGGGACCCTCAAATCGAGATACGTCTTTTAGAGATAATTGTATAGATTTAGAGTCGAATGCTGAGTTATTACATTGTAATGTTAATGGTGGGAATTTAGAACAATCAGTAAATGTAAATGGTAGAGTTTCTTTGAGGGAATATGTTAACGATGAACATAGTGATAAGTATTCTTGTGAAGAGAATGCTGTTCAATCGGATCAGGTTTTGAAACCGAGGAAGAGGGGAGTTTGTGTTCCTCCGCCTGGGAGTAAATTTTATTTGAACCGGCTTCATTTTATGGACGATGCTCAATTGGGTTCAGATGAGGTTAATGTTACTTTACCGGAGCTTCTGTATCCTGTTGAAACGCTTGAACGGGTTTTTATTGCAACATTTACAAGTGATTTATCATGGTAAGGCCTAAAAGTTTGTGTAATTCATATTGTATGTGTGTTGTAGTTTTGTTTCTAGATAAGGTTCTTTTGGAAGAGGTGCATTTCGTTAGCATATAATTTGATAAGATGTATTAGTAAAATAGATCAGGACCACTTGATTGATAAACGGGGAATTCTTAGCCCGATGTTCAGGCTCATAGATTTGAAATTATCACAATTATATATGACATTTGAACTCCTTGCGGGGTCTTATGCCTTATCGTCTAATAGCATTTAGGACTAACAACATAACAGTAGTAGAACCGGTTACTTATCTGTATCGGCACATGCCTGAATGGATATAAGTATGCATAGCCTCATTACTCAATTGGTAAGCCTCTATAGAATTGGTCACGCTGTTTACGAGGGCTTCTAGAATGGGGATCTATATATTTAGTTATTGATTTATGGATCTGTTGCAGAAAGCCATTTGTGTTAATAATGTATGCGTACTCACACTGGTTTTATTTTCATAGGTTTTTATCTTACTGTGAGATACCTGCCCATTTACCAATAGCAGTTGCTTGCTATAATGCAGAGAGGTGTTGGAGTTCAAGCCCTGACAAAAGAACCCTAAGACCTTACTCAGATTTTCCAAACTTAGTTGTTATGTAAGTCAAATGAAGAAATTGGCTGCGACTAAGACTTATTGACCCTAGGTCCGTAGTTATATACCAACTATTGTGTAACATAGTTCTTTTATGATGTCAGATACCCTCAATTTCCTGAGACTATATCCTTTGGTAAGGAGCGGAAGAAATTTGGCATTGCTTGTCACCATCCAAAATTGTTTGTTCTTCAAAGAGATGATAGTATTCGTGTAATCATCACTTCTGCTAATCTTGTTGCCAAACAGGTGACTTTACTAATTACCTGGTTACCCTTAATAAGGTTTATGAGTAGCAAAATTTCTGTTTTTACTTTCACGTTAGGATGTCCACCAAATCACTTATTGGATTTTTGGCAATAGTTAAAAGTATAACGATATTTTGGCATTGAGAGACACACTTATCCGGGATAGTGACAACTGTTTTGCTCAAGGCTTATCTTTATTATAATGCAGTGGCTACGAGTGACAAATACTGTTTGGTGGCAAGATTTTCCTCGTGGGAGTGTGCCTGATTTTACATCTCTGTTTGCACAATCATCTACTGAAGAAGTAAATCTGAATTCCAAATCAGATTTTGCTGCTCAGCTTGCTGGTTTCATGGCAACTTTATTAGTCGGTGCTCCTGATCAAGCCCATTGGATTTTGGAGTTGACGAAGTTTGACTTTAGCAATGCTGCTGGACATCTGGTTGCTTCTGTACCTGGCATTTATTCTCCTAAGCATCCATACCTATCAGATTCCCAACATCTTTTATCCGTAAGTATCTCTATTTGTTTATTTGTGTTTACCTGACTGACATGATATCTGTGCTGAGACCTCATAACGTATCATCCTCTGAAAAATGTTATTTTGATGTGTATCTTTGTTTTTTTGGGGAGCCAACTATCTAGTAACACAAGTATAAATGGTAAGATTATGGGGTTCAAAATCACCCCGATTGGACCAAAACCATTTTTTTACTGAATCAAATGTACAAAATGACTAGCTTATATCACTATATATAACTATATTTTTAAAGAGTATGGGTATTCGAGGGGGTCTTCTTATGTTTAGATACGGTGCAATGGTCTATATATCGTAGCATTCTAAGTACAGAAGCTTATTGATTTCAGGGTGATTGTTGTACGCCACGACCTCTGCGACGTGTGCTACTTGGTTCTGTCGATGCTTCTGTTGTTGGTATTAGCTATCTTTTTCGAACCTCTGCAGATTCAAATGGAGCATTGCTAAAAAGGTTGGCAGGTGTTCTTGGAAATATCTCTGCCAATGCATATGGGTTGTTGGAGGTCATTTTAAGTAGAAATGTTAACATAGCAGCCGATGCAAATGCTGTTAGTATTGCTGTATGTGAATCACAAGAATCCCCTGGTGGAGGTAGGTTTTGTTACGCCATGAGATTTTCTTCACATTCCCAGTCTGTTTTTTTTTTATCCCTATTCAACTTGTTTTGGCCTGATATTTGGAAGTATACAAGTCGTTTGAAAGTATAAAATGTGTTAAAGATGGAAAAATTGCAGTAGAAAGGTAACATACTTTAGGTGGATTTCCATATCAGTTTCGTTTTAACCTATAAAGACTATTTGACGTCCCAAAAAGGTATTCTTATAAGGTAACCAGTTTTCAGGTGCCATAGCAGTTTCACATCAGAAATTCAGAAATTACCTGTGTGTCAGCTGCCATGACATAATTTTAATTTTAGCCAAGTTACCTAGTTGGATGACCTTAGATCATATTTTAGACAGTTTAATGGGTTTTTGGTTGTAAACAAAGCTCGTTATGTAAAATAAAAAATCGTCTAAAGTAGGTTACCTTACTATGCAGTTTGTCTTCAGTATAAAGATTCAATTCAGAAATGATTTTTTTGCTTACTTAATATAGATCTGATTTTTAAAGTTTCTTTTTACTTGCAAATTCAGAATTCTAATCCATACTCTCCATCTAGCTTTACCTTTTGATGTATTCCTACTTTTTGTATTTGAGAAGCTAGTTAACTTAACTATGCAAACATTATTTCACTCCTGGCTCTAGGTTGCATTCAAATTGGTTTTCTACCTAGAGATGTTGCAAAATGGGTCGCTCCATTGTCAGATGCGGGTTGGTTTGCATTTTCTGCATATATCTATCCAAAAGAAGTCCTTGCATGTGCTATTGAAGGAAGCAACAACAAAGCGCACCTGATTCTATATGTATATCAGGCATGTTTCTTTATAGTGTTTAGTTCATAGTCTGCAATGATTTTAAAAAAATGCAGGGGGATGATGGGTTGGGCAAAGTGAAACAGGTAGCTTTTACTATGGGTAGAAGCAGACAAGGTTGCGTTGACTCACTAACAGGCTTTGGTCCATTTTGTGTAAACTTTATAAATAATTAACGCGTTAATTATGATTATAAAAATCATGTTGTTTAAGTTAACATTAATTATTTATCAAAATGATTTACGAGGCTGTTTGAACTAAAATAAACTTTAAGAGACTTTCAACCTGATTGACTCATTCTCCATTAAGCTAACTTTTAAATTTGACCTGTTTGAAATAAAAACTAAACCAAATTGATCCATTTATAAGTAAATGAGTCAATTTCTTCTCATAAAGTGGTTTGTTATAGTTCGTTAACTAAAACTATTTTTTTTATAGCTATGTAATCTAGTTTTGGTCATGTTATGTGCAGGGCCCTAATTATCTGAACATATCAAAGTCAGGCTCACCAGCAATTGCTTCTGCAATGTGCGGTCTTGTTGCATCAATTCAGAGGTGTTCTGGCCTGTGGCGACTTCATGAGGTTAATATCTTGTAGTTTTGGTTATGCATTATGAACGGAATATAAATTATACAATATGGGTCTAGGGTCTATTATGTGCAAAAAACTAACACTGACTAGTTTAGTGGGTAATTTGGGGATTTAATTTGAATGTTTTGCCAATGTCTCTTTTTTCTTATATGAAATACCATTCTAGTGTTTCATTTGTCCGTTTTATTCACTATACGTTTTTGCACACTTGAGTCATATTTGTATAAAATAATTATAGAACATTTTAAGATTATAATTTAACATATCTATATAAAGATTATCTTTTTTAAAAGTCAGTGTTTTGGTTACAAATTGATATAGATGGAACACTAGGCCAGCTTCTAGTTACTTAGGTGTAACCAAAAAAAGTACAGTGACTAAAACGGGGTCAAATGAAAAAGTAGGCTGGTATTTTATCCACAAAAACCTTGTGTGAAACATGGAACTCTTATGGGACACCCTAGAAAAAAAAAGAAGGGTAGCACCGTTTACAAAGTAATCATTTCGTCAATATATTTATTACCTTACACTATTTATTTTATTTTTGTCTTACAGATTTTGGGTCACTACAAATGGCCTGAGCACTGGGAAACTGACTTTACTTTTGGTGAGTATACCAAACATCAAATTCTTTACATTTTATAAGGCATGACTTAATTCTCTTATGAGATTATTGTTTAGAATTCTTTTTAACTAGCTTGCTTTTGGCTGCTACTTTCCATGTCAAAGGTTCTTCCTCGGTAGGGGCTGTCAATGCACCATTTTTAGCTGCATTTTCAGCTGCAACTGGAAAGCGGTCTTCGCAGTTTACTGAATCAGAAGAGTCTGATCCGGATGTAAGTGTTAAAGATCTCCAAACGATGATATATCAGAAACACTTCTAAAGTATTGGCATAGCCATTTATATGTTATTTACCGTTTCAGTGGGGTTGCTGGACTGCTAGCCAAGAGTTGCGGAATCCATCTATTAAAATTATTTTTCCCACTATCGAGAGAGTAAAAACTGCAACTTGTGGAATATTTGCTTCCAAATACATTCTATGTTTCTCTCAGGTACAGGATCATTCTTTCACAAGCTAAGTTATTGCTGCTTCTGCCTGAAATAACTATTGATTTAGTAATATGTTATTGTACTTTTGGAGATTGATGGAAAAGGACATCTTATCTTCTGTCTTTCTTTTTTAAGTTTCAGTCCTGCTTCTTCTATACATCATGAGTCTTGACTAGTCAAATTTTGTACAACAGAAAACTTGGCTGAGGCTAAAACATTTGAGCATACTTCATGACGCGGTTCCTCGTTCTGCTGGTAGAATCGGACATCCTATGCATGTTAAGGTAAATATAAATAGCAAAATTTAGCATTTCCCTTCTAGAATTCACATGTTTGTTTAGCTTAGTCTAATGTCCCTAATGTTGACTGCATCTTTGGCTGTCTGCATTTTTCATCTTTATACTTAATAATTATCTCCTCAAATGAAAATTGACGTGTCACAAACCTTTCCTTTTTTGGATCTCGAGCATATTCTTGTTAATACCAAAGGTTATTTTCATCATTTAAAAGATAGTCAAGCCACTTTTTTTAAAGTATGTGCTGAGTCAATCATTACAATTTCGGTTTAATGGAGGGAGTAATGATTATTCAGTATGCTAAACGTTCAATATCTGATGGGAATTTACTGGAGGGGCCTAAGTGGGCTGGTTTAGTAACTGGTCAAAATGGGTTGTGTCAAAGGGTCCATCCATTTTTCATCTTTCTTTATTGTTTTATAAATAATTGTTGTGCTAAATTATAAAAGCTATACTTTTGCACTGATAATACGAGTCAAAGACTCGCCCTCCCAGGGAGACCTGAATAGGGAAAACCTCATTCGTTTAATATAGCTCATAAACAAAGAGACTAATAAGTTATATGCGTCTGACTTTCATCCCTTTTAGGCCCGTTTTCTTCTAAGTTAAATATTTCAGTTTGACTCGACTCATTATAGATCAAACATAAGTCAAATCAACCCATTTATTTTTTAATATGTGGTAACCAGGTGGCAAGAAGACGCTTTCAATCCAGAGCAAACACATCTTCCTTCGGATGGGTTTATTGTGGCTCACACAATTTCAGTGCAGCGGCGTGGGGCTGTCCACTTCACAATTCACTTAACTCCCAATCAAACGGGGTTGCAAGAAGCAAATCTGTATTAGGGTCGAGACTCCACATTTGTAACTATGAGTTTGGTATCGTCTTCATTGTCCCACCATCAGAAAGAACTTATTACAACGACAACATACACTCAGATTTGGATGATATTGTTTTGCCGTTTGTTGTGCCTGCCCCTAGATACAGATCCGTGGATATACCAGCAACAAAGTTTGCTATGAGTAGGGCATGTGCGGAACTTGCTTATCAAGAAAGAGAGAAGAGGGTAGAAGTGATGGATGATGAAGAAGAGTTAATTGATGAGGAAGAAGAATTGTTAGAAGTTCCGGATGCTGTTGTTGAGGAGAAGGAAGATGAGAAGGCTTATGCCGAAAAACTTTGGGGTTCAAGTTGATATATGTTTAGAGCTAATCGTTCACTTCTTCATAGCCCGAGTAGAAGTGTATTAGTCGGGTTATTATACAAACACCTCACTCTTGTTTCTTATTTGGGGTTTTCAGGTTCTGGTTTTGCTCTTCTTTTCTTGATCCGAGAAGTGACATGCATGAACTTGTGATCTTGTGTGGGGATAAAGAGAGTCTCTAGCTCCTACACATTCTCACGAGCATTGGTTTTGTCACTTTTGTGATCCATTCCGTTTCTACGATATTTGACTTAATCATGCGACATTGTACAGGCAAAAGAGATGTGTTTATCACGCGACATTATACAGGCAAAAGGTGTTTTTTTTCTTCGAGAGAGCGCGTCTCTATAGAAATTGTAATTTATGACTTTGGCGAGAAAACTCTCTCTTCTTTCATACTGTACTTAATTTAAAAAATACACTGATGCTATTCATTTATGTTGAAATGATCCCATTGTTTTAGTTATTGGTAGTTTGGTATGATATTATTATACATAGAAAAGTCAGCCACATTAGCAACTAAATCATTTCATCCAAAACGAGTTCAAAGCAAAGCTAACCTCGTAATGAGATATAATCAGCTACGATATAAGTAACATAAAGGCTGTCTTTAACCAGGGGTGTTCATAATTCGGCTTTTAACCACAGGATCAGGAAATCGAACTAAAGTGAACCGATTTAAAATCAAACCGAATTTGTAAAAAGGTTTTCCGCTCAAAATCGAACCGAACTCAAGTATTCGGTTTTTGGTCCCACTGAACCGAAACCAAATCTATATAACATTATTAACTATTAATATTTCCCCCCCAAACATAACATTTTATAACTACACTTGGTACATTTGGTCGCATCCGTTTTAGAGTACTCGAAAACGTTGTTAGTGTCTTAAGATGCATCCGTTCTAGAGTATTCAAAGAGCGTCGTTAGCGTCTTAAGATGCACCCTTTTGAGATATCTAAACACTGAGAGCCGGGACTAACAAATATATCAAGATATATGTTTTGCATGTACTGATGAAGGCCGCCGTTTAGAAATACCGTACACCATCACCACATTCACAAACAACCTTCAACTCCGCATACTCATACCAATATCCTCAAACAAGATCAAGTCAAGAAAATTCAAGACTAAGAGCCACATCAGTATGAAGATCAAAGATTTACAAGAAGTATGAGTATGTTGGAGAGGACGCCAAAACAAACATTTGAAAATGTTGATTGAAGGCAAGAAAAATCTAGAGGTTCTATCAAAGATCACAAAGCATGAAAGAACGAAAGAAACATGACTAATCTATTACAACACACAAGGTTCAAAGCTCAAAAGAAGATACTAAAGAATGAAGATCCAAGAAACGAAAGAGCGTCTTTAAAGAATGACCACCCCCTCAGGGTTTGTTAGCTTTGAAAAAGTGATGGTCATTCTACATTTAGAAACCTTGTATAATGTTATAAACGTTGTAATAGATAAGTTAGTATTAGTATTGGGCTTATTGGATTTTGTTATACTTAAGTTAAGCTAATAGGCTTCTAGTTATGAAAACTAAGTAATCAAGCCAACTAGGGGTGTTAATGGGTTGGGTAATATCCGAATAAACCGAAAACCGAAACCGAAACCGAACCGAACCGAAAATAATCGAACCGAATGCGCAATCGAACCGAAATTTCCAAAACCGAACCGAACCGAAATAAAATTTTGGTTTTCGGTTCGGTTATGGTTTTAGCAATCCAAACCGAAAACCGAAATTAAATAAATATATATATATATATATATATATATATATATATATATATATATATATATATATATATATATATTTTTATATTAAAAAATATATTAAACTCTTTTATAATATATATATATATATATATATATATATATATATATATATATATATATATATATATATATATATATATATATATATATATATATATATATATATATATATATATATATAATATTTTTAAGCTTGAAAATTATTTTTTTTCTTCAAAAAATATATATAAATAAATGAATAAATTATTAAATTTAGGTAATTCGGGTTATTCGGTTCGGTTTTCGGTTATTGGAGGTTTGGTTTTCGGTTCGGTTTAGTTAAATTTGAATTCGGTTCGGTTCGGTTCTCTGTTATACCCAGAAAAAAAATTTAACCGAACCGAACAAACCGATAACCGAACCGATGAACACCCCTAAAGCCAACCAAGGCCTAATGATGCCTTTCCTTATGTATTTAAATGCCTCATATGCATCATATGAGGGTGGGAGTTCATTTTGTGTGTGTATTTTAATGAGATAATAATATTACACATATGTTCTTCACCATCTCTCTCTTTTAATTTTCTCTCTCTAAAACGCCTACCTCCTCTTATGTGTAATTGATTCTACTTTGTTTAGCAACCTTACAAATTCCTTATCTAAATAGTTGTATAATTGATAATAGAAAACATGTGTATAACATGCATTGAACCTTCAAATTTTATGATAATGGAAAACATGTGTAAGACATGCAATTATGCCAAAAAATCAAGCAGAAATTGAGTGGAAGACCTGCTAAAAAAACACAACGGGAAAGTATATTTTTAATCCTCATAGCCATCGGCTCGGCGTGTGAATAATATCGGCTCGAGCCGCAGTTCCACAACACACCCAAGCCACCCTCATCCCGCAGCCGACCTCCCAACTAGCGGTTTCACAACAGTATCGGCTCCCAAGCTCAACTTCAATAAATGTTATATAGTATAATTATAGGTGAAAGGGAACCGAACTTTCAACTTTAAAAGTTATACAAAATACACCCTCCCCACCCTATATTTGTTTGTCGTAACAAACGTGCGTCTGACTATCTGAACATTAAATTGCACCTAGTATTTTTTTAATTCCACTTTACAAATTATTCTTGATCCATAGACATTTGTTTAATTTTGTAACAATGTATTAACTTTTTATTTTTGAATAAGGTTTTACCCTAGTAAAATAGCAATGTATTAACTTCTTGATATGCAATAACACTTAATTTTGTTTTGATGTTTAAACAATTTGACAAATGACACAAAAATGTATTTAACTTTTGGTAAAATTTCAATCAAAATATCATCTTTTTCTGATTGAAAGTTGGATACTTTTTCAACTTATCATACGGGTTTGTTTTAGAACGAATTATTTTTTTGAAAAGGTTAGAATTATTTATAGTGCTTTTCTCGTAAATTATAGCCCAATTTCTTCAATATCAATACCCATGCGATGCAACCTCACCCAACCCACTTTCACGCGTGATACTTCCACCCTCATAAAAGAATTATACGTCACCACTCACCACTACTTCACATCATCACCTCACGCGTGATGAAGCGCCAATACCAGACCCTAATAAAAGCATCCCAAGTCTCATAAAAAATATCTCCGTGGCCAAAGTAAAACAAGATATTTCACAAGGATCAAAATCACTCTCCAAAAAATCGCCTTAAAGAAATGTACTATTAAAAAAGATTACAAAAAGAATCATCACTTACAAAAACTACTAATACCATTTTCATGCTCAACAAAAACTAAAACGACGTCGCATTGTAATGGCAACTACGGCGGTTGCGAAGGAGCATGTGGAGGAGATACGACGGAGGAAGTTCTCGATAGGCGGAGAAGCGAATCCGTTAACGGAGGATCTTCATCAGGCTGTTAAGAATCTTTCTGCTGAGCTTTATGCTAAAGACGTCCATTTCCTCATGGAGTTGATTCAGGTTTATATATATATTTTTTTTTGGTTCAATTTATGTTATAGTTTGTTTTTTGTGATAATTCTGTTATGATATATAGTTGATAAGTTAATAATACAAATAGGGGCAATTCCATATTTACCCAACTTAAACATGTTAATGTCATATTTACCCAAAACATACTTTAAATGCATTGTACATTATGCATTCAAAAGTTGTATTTTGGGTATATATGACATTTTCATGTTTAGATTGGGTAAATATGGAATTATCCCATACAAATATGTCACTTAACTTTTTAAAAGTGCGCAAACTTTTATTTTGTTTATTTAGGTTACTGAACTTAAAATTTAGATTACTTAACGCATATTTTTGATAGTTAAGTAACATAAATGTCATGTTTTGGCCACGCCAACCTCAGGGAGGGCTTTACCTGGTTTGAGTATATGTGGCGGTCCTGTGGATTAGTTGGCCAAAAGGTCGGAAACCATAGTTATCCAAAAAAAAAAAGTTGTCGTGTTTTTACAAGTTTAGTGATGTTTACATATATTATTTATAAAAATACAATGACCCCAAAATGTCATGTTACATAAATTCAGTAACCCAAATGAACACTTAGACGCACTTTCCTGAAAAGTTTAGTGACATATTTGTATTATGCACTCTGGTATTATCGTTGATTAGTCGCTGCTTTAGGTTATTGTTCATGATTAGTTATGTGCACTATATGAAGAAAACACTAGAATTATATTTTTTTGAATAAAGTGATTTGTATTTAATTTATGAAATTTACGGCTTTTCTATTTCTTATTCGGTAGGGAGTTTTTTGTTAATCAAAAATTAATTTTATGTTT
The DNA here is from genome assembly GCA_910596185.1 of Chrysanthemum makinoi. Lineage (NCBI taxonomy): Eukaryota > Viridiplantae > Streptophyta > Magnoliopsida > Asterales > Asteraceae > Chrysanthemum > Chrysanthemum makinoi. The sequence continues at coordinate 201,100,386 of OU343224.1, read as the reverse complement.
TACTTGTTTAAAAGTTTATCTTACAACTCTTGTCTAGTTTTAATGAAAAACCATGTGGTAAGTCGTGGGTTTGTTACTGGTTCATGTACTGTGCTAGAGATTTTTAGTTTAGTTATTGTTTTAAGTATTTCATTTTATCTGAATGTGTATAAAAAGCCAAATTATATTTTGTACTCTGTAAATTTTAGGAAGATGATTGATCAAAGATGCTTTGTGAGTTGTGATTAGTAAAGTTATTTAATCTATAATTGTTATACAGAATGCTGAGGATAACGAGTATCCAGAAGGGGTAGATCCGTCACTGGAGTTTGTGATTACGTCAAAAGACATCACAAACACAGGAGCTCCAGCCACATTGCTGGTTTTCAACAATGAGAAAGGGTTTTCCAGGAAGAACATTGAATCAATTTGTAGTGTGGGGCGTTCGACTAAGAAAGGTCTTCGTAAGCGTGGTTATATTGGGGAAAAAGGTGTATACTTCTCATTTTCAGTTTATTTTTTCATATATGACATGTTATTATATAGCTGCATATGTCTAGTGGTGGTATTTTAGTGTTATGAAGGATCTAATCATTTATCTTAAATTCTATCGGCTCTGTTGCATCGGACACCCTGATGCGTTGTGCTTACGGGATGCGAGGTGATGCGCGCGCATAAGGCACGCATCAGCGCTTTTTTGCGCATCATGTACAATCATGTACTTTTGGCCTTATAACATAAAATTGGACCTGATAATGTGTATTGGGCTTCTTCTCATGGGCTTTACTTTTAAGATATGGGTTCAATTTGACCAATTCCTTATAAACGATAAGACTTTTTATCTTAGTTTTCGACTATTTATGTATTTTACGAACTATGAACATGCACGGTGTCTTTTGACATTTAATGTGGTAAAAATGTGTTATTAATGTGTTTTGCATTTTACGTTTTAAGTGAGCAAAAGTGGAATAGCATACTTTTATTTGATGATCTCTTGTTTTGTTTTTTCTTTAGCTCTGTTTTGCTTCTGATACGTTATTTACTATGTAATCAGGTATTGGGTTCAAGAGTGTGTTTCTGATAACAGCTCAGCCGTACATATTTAGTAATGGTTATCAGATCAAATTCAACGAAAAACCATGTCAACACTGTAATGTTGGATACATTGTTCCTGAATGGGTTGAAAATGATCCAACTCTATCCGCCATTCAAAGTGTATATGGTCCAGCTACCTCTCTACCAACCACAATTCTCGTGTTGCCTCTAAAACGAGAAAAGGTCAAACCAGTTAAAGACCAGCTTTCAAGTGTCCACCCTGAAGTTCTCCTATTTCTTTCTAAAATAAAACGGCTTTCAGTCAGAGAAGACAATGAGGATCCTAGGCTCAACACTGTGAGCGCGATATCTATCTCTAGTGAGAAAAACTTTGTTACTTTGAAGAGCATGGATGCTGAGTCCTATACGCTTCATCTTACTGCTGATCTTTCTGGCAATGACGTTGACACAGAATGTGGCTACCATATGTGGAAACAAAGGTTTCCCGTGAAGCATGAAAATAAGGTTGATGTTAGATCGGAAGTTGAGGAATGGGTGATTACATTGGCTTTTCCAGTTGGAAGAAGACTCAATAGAGGTGCAAGCATTCCTGGCATCTATTCGTTTTTACCAACTGAGACGGTAACAAATTTTCCATTTGTTATTCAGGCGGATTTTATGTTGGCTTCATCAAGGGAAAATATTCTGTGGGATAACAAATGGAACCAGGGTATTCTTGATTGTGTTCCGGTTGCATTTATGAATGCGTTTACCTCACTGATAAAGTCAACACAAAGTGCTCCTGTTTCCAGTCTCTCTAATATGTTTAGATTCTTACCTGTCAATGAGTCTTCTCATCCAAAACTGAACCATGTTCGGGATGGAATTAAAGCTAAAGTGATGAACGAAGCTATTGTTCCGTGTGAATCATACACAGTGCAAAAGTTGTTCCGCAAACCTTCTGAAGTTTCTAGGCTGAAGCCTGCATTTTGGAGCATATTGAACAAGTCAATAACTGAAGGCGTGAGTTTCACAAATATATCATCTCATGAAGCGTATCTTCTCGCCTCTTCATTCGATAAAGTGGAGTACAGTTCCATACTGGAATTTCTTGATATCGGATATGTTGATAACGAATGGTACGCAAAATGCATAGCCAGTTCTAATATTGTAATGGGCGTCTCAGAGGATTTGTATGTACAGCTTCTGGTATTCATAGCAGAACAGTGGAGCTCCTCGTTTCACAACAGCAATATCAAGAACATCCCACTTATGAAGTATGTTGGACTTGATAGCAAGGTGGCTCTATTCAAAATCAGTGCATGTGCAAACAAGCTGCTTGCTGCGGATTCTGATCACATCTCTTGGCTGATTGACTGCCACACGGAATTCCAAGGTTCAAATGGTCAGTTCTTTCTTCCGAAAGTCACACGAGAAGCTGTACAATTATGTTCAAAGGAGCAAACTCTAAAGAAGTGGTTAAAAGATAAGGTACATGTTAAATTTGTCAATTTGTATGAGTATGCAAAGGATCTTAGCTCTTCAATCAGTAGTGACCGCAATCTAGCTATCACTTATGCTCATTTTCTTCACAACTCCCTGAAGAAAAAGTACTTGCTGAAACACGAGGTTGAAATTCTTTGTCGTGACATGCCAATTGTGGATAACTACGGGCGAGTAACCACCAGCAAAAGTGGGGTTCTTGTACCTGCCAATGGAAGCAAATGGGTGGAGCTGATAGGTTCAAATCCTTGGAGAAAACATAATTACGTTGAGTTGGGAGAAGACTATGCCCGTCGTGCAAGCTATTTTGGTGTTGTAACATCTGGTGAAGAACTGGTTAAGTTTCTTCAAGATTTTGTTGGAGCTTCTGATGTCCCTCGTCTATCTCCACCAGACGCTGCAATTCCTACTCTGTCTTCCCCTCTAACAAAACCAAACACATTATTGCTTCTACGGTGGCTATACAACTTAAGGACATCAAGAATTGGCTTACCAGAAAGGTTTTTGACATCCATAAAAACTGGCAGCTGGCTAAAGATAACTTTGAGCGGCTCTCCAGGGTACAGACCGCCTTCAGAGTCATTCATGCTAGACTCTTCATTTGGACTTCTTCTTCAGAATGGATCGGTGCTTGTTGATATCCCGTTGGTGGATATCAAGTTTTATGGAGATGATATAAAGAGCTACAAAGAGGAGTTTAAAGTGATTGGTGTTAAATTTGAAAACAAAGAGGCATGCGAATTCATGGGTGCACGTCTCATGTCTATCGCAGCTTCTTCAGAGCTTACTAGATCCAAGGTTCTTTCAATACTGAAGTTTATTCAGTTTTTGGGACAGAATTATCTCCCTGTCAAGGATTTCATCAACAGTATTAAAGACAAAAATTGGCTTAGAACATCTCAAGGTGATATGAGTCCTACAGATTCTGTTTTATACAGTCGGGATTGGAATGCTGCTACACAAATAAGTGATATTCCATTCATTGATCAAGAATATTATGGGAGTGAAATACTTTCTTTCAAGAAAGAACTTGAACTGCTTGGAGTGGTTGTTGAATTTGATAAGAGCTGTTACGAGCTTGTTTCGGACCACCTGAAGTCTCCATCTTCGTTGACTTTCTTATCATCTGATGCTTTATTATTGATACTAAGTTGCATAAAAAATCTGAGATCATCAGATAAGGTGGTGAAAGTGCTCAAAAGCATAAAATGCTTGAAGACAAATTTGGGTTACAAATGCCCGTCTGACTGTTTCTTGTTGAACCCTGACTCAGAATGGGGCTGTCTTTTAAAGGTGTTTACGTCATTCCCGATTGTTGATAACCAGTTCTATGGGAGGTGTACGCCATCTATCTTTTCTATGTCCAAAGAATTAAAGAAGATAGGTGTTATGGTGGAGTTTGAGGATGCCAGTAAAGAATTTACTCGCACTTTCAAGCAGCAGGCGTCGTCATCATCCATCAGAAAAGAAAATGTTATTGCAATTCTTGAATGTTACAGAAATATGAAGAAAATGAAGGTTAAATTTCCTTCAGATCTCAGCAGCTGCATACGGGAAGAGAAATGGCTACGAACAAAACTTGGTGACTTCAGATCACCGAAAGACTGCATTCTATTTGGAACAGATTGGGAACCCATTTCTCAAATATCACTGCTTCCGTCCATTGATGACAGTGATATTTATTATGGAATTGGTATTAAAGAATATCGTAAGGAACTGAAGCTGCTAGGCGTCACTACTGAATTCAAAGATGGTGCAAAGTTTGTGGCTGATAGGCTTTACTTACCTCAGGATACCAGTAGCATCACTCCTGTAAGCGTGTTTGCATTGCTTGATTGTGTCAAGAAGCTGGAAGAAGTTAATACAGAGAGTCGTGATAAATTTCTTGAAAAGCTGTCCAAGAAAAAATGGTTGAAAACTCGTTTTGGATACAAGTGTCCGGAGGAGTGCTTGCTATTCTCTTCGAACTGGGAATCTTTCTTGAAATGCGGTGATGGTCCGTTTATTGATGAAGACTTTTATGGATCACGAATCGGATCCTACAAAGATGAACTTAAGCTTGTAGGAGTAATAACTCAGATTGACAGTGGATGCAAAGTGCTTGCTAGTTATCTCAAATCTCACTCCAATTTTGAAACAATTAATCGAATTTATAATTACTTGTCGGAAAAAAAGTGGGATCCTGCTGACGATTACAACAAAAAGATCTGGATCCCAATAGGATCTGACAACGGGGAATGGGTCAATCCTCAAGGTTGTGTTCTTCACGATAAAAATAATCTATTTGGTGAGGAGTTGCATGTGTTGGAGAAGTTGAAGTATGAGAAGAAAATTCTCAGCTTTTTTGCAAAGGTTTTCGAGGTGAACGTGTGATCATGTTAATGCTTTAATGTTTATACTTTATAAGACTATTTATATTTCGTATTAGTATGGGTCAAAAAGGCATGTAATGTTTGGGCCAAAACTGTTAAACCAAACAGGCCTTTAAGTATGACAAACAAGTTCTGATAGTGTGCAGCAGTTATTTGAGCCGATTGGCTACCAAATGTGGTGAAACGACACAATGTATCATTGGTCAACCATCATGTCGTTTCACATGGTATAAATACCAAACGCTTTAAGGACAAGTCAAACGTAATTACCTTTTTATTATTATCAAAGAACACTTTATCGTTTTATTCATTTGTCTCTCATAAACAAGCCAACAATGGTTATTGGAAATCGAATGTTATGTTACAATTGGCATGATAAACCTGTGACAAAGTACCAACAATGGTATCAGAGCTTATGTTCTGATCCTAGGAGAAGCCAACTACACAACCATGTCCCAAACAGATTCAACCATATCTACCAACGAGGAGAAACCTCCCAAACAAACCCAAACACTCCAAAATGGCCTAGACACAAAAAGTACATATCACCAGAAGGAAAACGGTTATTAAAAAAGAAAATGGAAGAAGTGGTGTCCTATAATTCTTCGCATTTAAAACCTCCCACTAGTTGCAGTTACAAACAAATAGGGGAACCAAGAAAACTATCCAAGAGGGACAAAAGGGCACGTTGCTATATATGTAAAGAAAGGGGCCACGTTTTTTGGAGATGCACAAACAAAGGAAAGAAAATCAGAAGAAAGATTGAATCAAATATAATGGAAACAACACCAGTTAAGTTTTCACAAACCAATGATGTATTCAAATACGAACCAGAAACAGTGCATGTATCAACAGACTTTATGGTTGATGGTTCTGACATGGGAAATTGGGATAACTGTATGTTAGCAAACATACAAAAAGCACATGAGCCCCATGAAGCACTTGTTCAAGAAAATGGTTCAGAGATTCAAGGCAAGTTCGGGACAAGAGAAGGAGAGAAAGTTCATTGTCTCTTATGGTATAGAGAGTGATTGTAGAGACAAAAGAGGAAAGGTGATAATACCAAATGTAATTTAAAATTACATTAAACATTCTTAGTTGGAGCAATTGTAAGAGCAGGATATGGGTGAATTATGATGGCAACAGATCAGTCTAAGATACATGTTTGATTATATGTATGGAGATGCAACAGGAAGTAACATCATTGAAAAAGGTGAAGACACCATAATTGAGTCACAAAGCAGTTTTTATAATTAACATAGTGATCCTTGGATGATTGCTCTTTAGTCAAAGGCATGGAAGAACTAAGAATGGTATAATAGGCTACAGAAGCATGATAATATGATGAGTACATAAGCATGAATGGAACTCTTTATCTCATGAAGGTAAACACTTATAAAAGGTTTATAGCATTCCTAGATTTGATAGATATAGATAAACTTGTCTATGGAAATGGATATATTGAAAGAAGTTCATAGAGATGATCGATGGTTCTATCTAGATTTCTAGGCCAAGAGTTTTAGAAATTGCCACCAATTGTAGGAGCAATTAACATTGACTTATTGGGTTTATACAAATTTGGATGCGGGCATATGGATGTATCACTCAATGGAAATTGGTACCAAGTGGCTAAGATACTTGGTTTAGAATATGAACATCAAGGCACAGTTAAAGAATTGTATAGAGAATACATTGGGATGGTCAAAGTGTATTATGAAGAGTCAAAAAGGGTGCAAGGAAAACCGGAAATAAGCCATGGCAGGAAATAGCAGAGTTACTGCAGATGAGCCAGAGATGGATATGCAGGTTGATGCACAGGATGATGACCAAGAAATGCAAGATGGATACCCAAGAGAAACTGTGAAGGATGATGTACATATGAAAGATGAAAGGAAGTAAATTTGGAAATTGTATCAAGAAAGTAAAGCAGCAGTGATGATTTTATCATCATCACTTGAAGATGGAATCAAGAAGATCAAAGAAGCAGCATTCAAGCATTAGGAGGGAGAATGTGATCATGTTAATGCTTTAATGTTTATACTTTATAAGACTATTTATATTTCGTATTAGTATGGGTCAAAAAGGCATGTAATGTTTGGGCCAAAACTGTTAAACCAAACAGGCCTTTAAGTATGACAGTTAAGTTCGGTTAGGCAGTTATTTGACAGTTACCAAATGTGGTGAAACGACACAATGTATCATTGGTCAAACATCATGTCGTTTCACATGGTATAAATACTGCATTAAGGACAAGTCAAACGTAATTACCTTTTATTATTATCAAAGAACACTTTTACTGTTTTATTCATTTGTCTCTCATAAACAAGCCAACAATGGTTATTGGAAATCGAATGTTATGTTACAATTGGCATGATAAACCTGTGACAAAGTACCAACAGAACGTTCATCCCTCAGTTAGTGATTACTGCAAACTGTGGAAGAAATGGGAAAGTTTGGGACATCAGATAACACATGCTGAATGCTGCGCCTTCTGGGAGTTTGTGATTAGTAACTGGAACTTAGGAACAGAGGAAACGTTCAACAAGAACTTATCAAAACTCCCTGTTTTGGATGCTACCTCTAACAAGATTTCTCTAACTGATAAGTGTGACATTTTGATTGGCGATGATCTTTTCCTGATGGACCTTTTTCAGACATGTTCTCGTCCAATGTTTGTATGGTATCCTCAGCCAAGTTTAAAAACTCTAACCCAAACCAAGCTTTTGGATATCTACAGCAAATTAGGTGTCCGCACTTTGTCTGAATCTGCTCAGAAAATCATATCTGATGTTGATCACGTTGACTTTGAACCAGTGAATTCAAGTCAAAAGGTTATAACAAAGGGTTTGTTTAAACTCATTCTTGGTTTTCTTGCTGATCCTAAGTTAAAACTCGAGGCGGAAAGGAGACATGAAGTGGCTAGTCGTGCACTTGCAGTTGAAGCGTTTGAGACATCAGAACCAATGACGGTTAAATACAGTCTTTCTTTTTCTTCTGGAGATGTACTCAATGTTGAAGCTAAGAGAATGATACGTTGGGACAAGCAGAATTCGAAGTTCTTTATGCAGAAGTTGGATAGGTCCTCTGGTTACAAGCATCTTATGGAATATGCTTCTCATTTCGGTGAAGTGATAGCTGATGGGGTGATTTGGGAGAGTGAAGAGCTTGTTCCCGGACTTTCAGAACTGATCCGGTTGGGTTTTCTGGTGGAGTTTGATGAGGAAGCAGTCGAGTTCTTGTTGAAGACCAAGAATCTTCAAATCTTTCTGGAAGACCAAGAATATCTTTCTTCCAAGTTCTCCTCTTAATAGGTACATTATATCTGATGCATTTTATATTTACATTGTTATATCTTAAGGTTTGCTGGTTTTCTTAAGTATAATGTGTTAAGTTAATATGTTGAAAACCCGACCTGTTCGAGCTAGCAATGGTTCAAGCATCAAACGTAGTGAGATAGGGTGGCATCACAGATAAAATGTAGTATAATATATTGACTTGATTTATGTATAGATTTTTTTTTACTTTTTTTTTTAAAATGCAGGAGAAAACATAAGAAGACATGATCAGCTGGTTATCGTGGTGGACATTTCTATTTGGTGGAGAAAGTTGATAGATGAAGCTTTTGCTATGCAGTTATCTAAGATTCCGAATTTACTTTATTTTCGTGTTTACGTACTGTGTTTGCAAATCCTGAGACTGGTGGTTAATGGTTTTAGTTTTTGAACTGTAACCAAATTGAAATTTGCATCAATCTCAGATTGTGGCACCCAGGTTTATTATAAATATGCAATCCTGGGTTTAACGTACATCATGATCATCTTGTTATATATATAATCTATTAGACATATGATGAGAAATATAAAGTTTTTAGGAGAAAAAAACTCAACCCGATATTCTTGTAGTGTTTGTTGTTTTTACCACTTTTGATCCTATATGCTGAAAAGCTAATAGGAGTATAGTTACATTACAGTATACAGCAAAATCTCTATAAATTAATACTCGATAAATTAATAACCTCGATAAAATTAATAATTTATCCAGTCCCAACTCAGTACAAATTTGGACCCCAATCGATAAAATAATAAGATAATAATTTTTTTGAAATCCTAGTGCATATATATTAGTCCCAACGAAACTATAAATTAATAAGTACTAAAAATTTCATGTATATGTATATATGTGTGTGTGAGAGAGATACACTTTAAAATCTTAAGATTGTTTAGTAAAAAATGAATCCATAATCACTTGTTTTTTTGTTGAACTTTAAATCTATATTGAGTTTATCTTAAAATCTCTTTATTGCACTAAAGAGTCGGTGCGTTTTCTTCTCGTATTGCAACAAAAAATGTTAATTTTATTTTCATAAAATGTGAACATTAATTCATAAAATCTTAATTGGAACTTGTTTTTCAAATTTATTTCGTCTCTAATGAGTATACATTGTAACTAGCTATTATATTAGACTTGAAAATTTAATGGTCATAAGTAAAACCTCTTTAAATTAATAAATTATTAATTTATCGATATAATAATATCTCGCTAAATTAATAAAATATCTCGGTCCCAACACTATTAATTTATATAGGTTTTAATGTAATCCATCAACACTTCTTGTTTAACCAAAACAACTGGTGGCCCTGTCTCTTTGAGCACACCTAACCATTTCATTAAAGTCCTGGGGTTCTTGAATCAAAGTCTTCAAATATCAGTCAAAGAACCCTGGACTCTAAATGTGTCATCAAGGCTAAAATATAGCAAGAAAGAACCGTCGCCTCAAGCTGAACGACTTCCAATAGTCTATCAATGGATTTAGGATTAAGAAACAGAGAACAAAGTTTATGACATTCATGGGTGGTTGTCTGTTTGATTGGACCAGGTGCCTAGTGAATGTAATTAGATGATGGGTAAAAGAAAAGAAATGTCTGGTCTTGAGAATGGAGCAAAAGGTATTAGTCTTCAGTTAGCACTTATGATAAACATAGAATCATTGTAGATAAGCATTGACTTATTGTACTCCCTCCGTCCTATATTGACTGTCCACTTTGAATTTTATAGGTTTTTCATTTCTAACTTTGACCTTAAATATTTTTAATTGTGTTATATAATATGTAGGATCGAAAAGCTTAAAGATTTATGTGGTTCGGGGGGTCGGGGAAGCTCAAAGAATAAGAAAGACATGGTTATTGTATTAGATAGAAAAGGGGAAGATGTGTGTGTTTCTAGAGAGAAGAAGAAGAAACCACACACACTTCTTTACAAAATGTGAACTTCCTACCCTCCTAGTTGGGACTAGGATGGGTATTTATACTTAGACAAGTCTAACTTAGCACTATTGACTAAACTAGTCCTTGTGAATAAGTAAAAGAGAAAACTAATGCAATTCCCGAATGACTTCACTTTAGCGAGGCTAACAATCTCTCCCCAAGTGATGTCATACCGGAGTTGCTTACAATGTTCCCTACAAGCAAAATTAAATACAACAGATAAGCTAACAATGTACTCAAGAGTGTCTTCTCACAATCATCAAACTTCATGAATCTTCTCACTGCCATCTCTTTACTTGCGTAAGAACAATGCGAAAGCAAATCTAATTAGGGATTAAATTTGACCTTTTGCTCTCCCCTAATTAGTGCTCCAAACCCAAACTGACAACCTTTCTAATGAATTTCCTGAATTCGAAGAAGTCTTTTGATAATTAAATTAGAATCGTCTTTAGTCTTCTAACACGCAGCGGAAAATGTAGAAAAGACTGTCGACTCGACCTTCTTCAAGATTGTCCATTCGGGGAATAAGATATCAACATCTTCATCTCACCAAATGCATTCCAGTTATCTTTCATATATCAAATCAACCCATAATGTACACATTTCTCTCCCCTGAAGGTTACGATTTATCGGAATCAGTATATAATTGTGTACATGAAGCATTAACTGGAAGCATTCTATCATAAATCAAATAAGCCCGTGAGAAGGTGTCGATGAACAATACCATTTGAAATTGTCTAACTCATCTCAACCCCTCAGATCAAAAATTCAACGGTCAGTTCTAGTAACCACATGTGAAGATAACCCAATATGACGAACTTGAGAAAGAAGTAAAATCTCCCAAACTGGTTACTTAAGCTTGTACTATCCTTGTGAAAAAGAACGGTGTACCCATTGTACAAAACCTCTTGACGTATCCTCAACTACGTGAGACACCGAAGTGATAGCTACTTTGTGGGTTAAGAGAGAAAGAATCACAAAAGTAACTAGATAGCAAGTCTTCATCACACTCAACATATTTGCCCAGACAAGTCATCTTCGCGGAAGGGAAGAAAGAAAGAAGACAAAATAAGTAAACTCGTCCGTCAAACTTCACTTCACACCCAAATAAATAGTAAAGAGTCATCTCCGTGGTCACATTTGAAATTCACCGAAAAACTTTAGCCGTGAACGTAATATCCTCCGTGAAAATTAACCATACCAAAATACCACTCAATTGGTTAAATAATTAAAATTTGTATCCAAGATATTTGTTTTAAGAAACATTTGGATAAAATTTTCATTTTACTGTTAATCCCACCAATGCCCAATTATCTAATATGATCCATCAGCCCAATCGGTTCCAATCTAGTCCTTCTCAGCCCACCCATGATTGAAACTTAAGGCCCAATACACGAATTATCTTTGACCGATCCATTTGACCATTAATAACCGAATATAATAAGAGCGTGACATTTCATAACCCTAAAAAATATTACCCTAACACACATCTGTAAAGTGTACGCCTACCACTTATCTTTTCCTCTCACCAAACTCATTTCACAGCAAAAATCCACTTCGAATTTCACAAATCGCAATCTCAGATTAATCCTCATATATCAAATCGAACAAGATCATATCCTGCCATTCGTGAAAAGGCACCACGATTCACACATACACTTACACCGTGACTGACGCAGTTTATTATTCGACTTCAAGATCTTTTCAAGGTCTCGGGTAGGTTTATGTGGTTATGATTCGTTTGTATTTTCGTTTAAGTCCTAAACCGAACCAAGAAAGTGAATTAACATACTTGTTATTTTACTTTACTTAATATTCGGATAATATAGCAGTGAGGTCGATGAGGATAATGATTCCGTTGAAATAATCTTTAAAAGATTAAAAAAACGTGAATCGAGTCTGAGATTACTTGAAATTTATCTTTTTGAGTCTTGAAATGAATGAGAGATGGGGAGTGATGGTGAGGGTTAATTGGTGAGTCTAGATGTAGGATTGGTTTCGGACTGATGATGTTAATGGTTGAAACTGAGGTCTTTTGGTGAATTAGGTTTAGTGGTCAAGTTTACGCTTATCTTACTTTCTCATTTCAGTTCTTACGCGTAAGCCTTGCTGCTTATGCGTAACTTCCATTTCATATGCGTAAACACTGGTCTAGGTCTTTAACCTTACGCGTAGCTTTACGCGTAACTTAATGCTTATGCGTAAGCATACGCGTAAACATATGCGTAGGCCATAGGCGTAAGCCAAGGCTTAAGCGTAAACGCATACGCGTAACTTTTTCTACGCGTAACTTCACAGCTACGCGTAACTTGCTCTGTAGATGGATCCTTATGCGTAAGTTTAGGGTTTTGACCCTTTGACTTTTTCCGGCGAGTTTTTCCGACCATGTTTTCCGTCAATCTTCATTTTTACCCAGAAAAGCTACTAAAAAACTCTTCATTTTGCCTGTTTGACCACATGAAGATGAAGGTTTGACCACTATTTGTTTCACGGATATTGTACCAAAAAGCAAAAAAAAAATGAATATTCTGTTTGGACCAGTTATAGACCAGGACAGATATTATACGATTTGGACTTTTTTGATACCAAAAGATACAAAACATATTGTTAACTGTTAACCCACAAATCGGAAAAAAATTTTCCGACCACATAAAAAGCATAAAAACAGTCAACAAATATGTATAAAAACCACAATAAATCAACAAACAACAACCTTGGCTCGTTATACCAATTGTAGGATACAATAAAGATACAAAACAACAAATATGTTTGTAAGATGATGCAAAATATATGTATAGATTGAGTTTTAAATGTATTTTTTATTGGTATAACTTTTATTAAATATTATATAACACAAATTAAAATATTTAATGTCAAAGTTAATAAAGAAAGACTTAAAAAGTCAAAACAGGATAATTAATATGGGACGGAGGTAGTAATTGATTTAGTCTTAGTGTAATTGCACAATTAGGGGTGATTGATATTTACCCAAAGAGTAGTGATTGGCATGACTAATTCATGTGTCTAATTTGATGCCTAACAAGGATTTTGGAACACATGACAAAATCAATGGTAAATAAGAGGAGTGAGAATAAGTGGAATACATATGTCACTAAATGAATAGATTAGGCATGAAATTAGTCACATGAATTAGACATCTCAATCATTTTCCTTACCCAAAATAGCATGTAAAAAGGCTATATGTAGTCCTTGTTTTGTATGGAATAGAATCAACGATTATCTCACTTAATATGGTTTCAGAGCCATAATTCTCTTCCCTATTTTCTCTCCAAAATCCGTTCATATCTTCCCTCCCCTCCTCCCTTCTCCACTGATCTTCAAACACACCTCAACAACAAATCCGCTGACAAACTCATCCCTTTCAGTATTACTAATAAAGTACCAGTTAAACTCAATCTCGAAAAACATAACTATACTTCTTGGAGCTTCTCCTTCAAAATTCATCTAGGGAGTTTAGGTCTCAAATCACACATAGAAGAGGAGGCATCAACTACTGTACCAGATTCGGAATGGTCCAAACTTGATGATCTTATCAAGATGTGGATCCTTGGTTCCCTTTGTGATTCTCTACAAGAGCAAGTGGTCTCTACCCCGGGTAATGCTAAAGACCTATGAGACCATCTTGAAAAACTCTTTCACGATAACAAAGATGCTAGGGCCATCAGTCTTGATAACGAACTACATTATGTCAAGATGGGAAACTTGTCTATCAACGACTATTGCACAAAGATCAAGTCCATGGCAGATAGGCTCAAGAACCTTGGATCCGTGGTAAGTGAAAAGAACTTAGTAATCTATGCGGTTAATGGTTTAGACTCGCGTTTTAGCACCATAGTTAAAATCATTCGCCATCGCGAGCCTCTTCCATCATTTGAATTTGCACGGAATATGTTATTACTGGAAGAGTCTGTTGGAAAATTTAGTGCACTTGTGGGATTAGTTCACACCTGGTAATGGGTCAGGAGGTACGGAGTGTACACCCATAAGGTCCCTGAACACCCTGACTCTAATAGTGGTTTGTATTGATAGGCAGTGTTTCCACTGCTAGTGCTTTGTTAGCACTGATAGACAGTGTTTCCACTGATAGGAAGTGTTTCCACTGATAGGCAGTGTTTCCACTGATAGGCAGTGTTTCCACTGCTGGTACTATGTAAACACTGCCAGTATTATGAAAGCACTGCTAATACTGAAATCAACTTGTAAAGGCTTTGACCTATTCAAGTGGCAGTTACAACTGCATAATGACCACGTTTAATTGGCCATGTAACCACTAACGACTATAATGGGGATAATTATGAGGCGATTAATGGGCCGATTAATTCTCATAATTCCATTTGATTAGCTAAGAGTTATTTCCTATAAATAGGATATCTGATTATGCATGAGACACACACATAAAATGATTAACACTTCTAAGCAAAGGGGTTATTGAATTGTGCCTAATTCTATAACTACATTTGGTCTTATCCCAAGTAGATATTCGTGTAACCCAGGCATTAGGGTCGAATAGTTTACTTTGGAAAGTGATCACATGATTCCAAGTGATATCCGGTAACCACCTAGTGGTATTGTTGCTACATTGATTATCTTACCCTGTTCTGGGCGAATACACACCAACAATCAAAGTAAAATATTTTTGTGATAATCAATGGCAACTGCTGCAATGAAACACGTGGCTTCAAACTTTGCCAAACTTGATAAGTTTGAAGGGGGTGGACTTCGTGAGATGGCGAAGAAGATGCACTTCTTGTCACAGCATGAGTGTGGTTTATGTACTATCCACTCCTATTCCTGATGATGGGGATGATGCTACTGTGGAGCTGATCAGGAGAAGGAGCAAATGGGAGAATGATGACTACATATGCAGAGGTCTTATCCTAAATGGTATGTTTGATTCTCTATTTGATATTTATCAGAACTTTGAATCTTCCAAAGTACTGTGGGATTCCTTGGATGCCAAATATATGGCTGAGGATGCATCAAGTAAGAAGTTCCTTGTAAGTAATTTCACAAATTACAAAATGACTTATTCTAGACCATTTATGGAATAATACAATGAACTTTTTGGTATACTTGGAAGGTTTACACAACACAATATGCACATGGATGAGGCTATTCAAGTCTCTTGTGTCATTGATAAACTTCCCCCTTCTTGGAAAGATTTCAAGCATACCTTGAAACATAAAAAGGAGAAATTGACTCTGGTTGAGTTGAAGTGCCATCGCGCATTGAGGAATCTCTCAAAGTGCGGATAATGACAAAAAAGAGCAAGAATACAGCTGGTGCATCTTGTCAATATGGTGGAGCATAATAACTCCACGTGTACAATGACAAAGGCAAACGCAAATATCATGATAACACAAGGGCACATCCTAACAAGAAGGCAACACCTACTTGTTGGAAATGTGGCAAAACTGGTCACATTAAAAGGGATTGCAAAAGTGTTAAGGTTGGTGGTAAAGCCAATGGATCGGGCACTAATGGTTCAGGGAGTGGTGGTTCTTCCAACTCACGAAGGTCGAATATGGTTAATAAGTCTTTTCAGATTTATTATGTTACATATGTATCTGAATCTCATTATGTGCGGGATGATGATGTTGCGTGGTGGGTTGACTCGTGCCACATTCATGTGTGTAAAGATAGAAGCTGGTTCAAGACTTATGAGTCACTGAATGATGGTTCTATTCTTCACATGAAAAATGAGTCAAACGTACCTTGGTGCATGGTCGTGGTTGTGTAGATCTTAATTTTAGTTCAGGAAAGATTGTAACTTTGTTTAATGTTATTCATGTTCCCGATATCGGAAGAACTTGGTTTCAAGTAGTATTTTGAATAATCATGGATATAAACAAGTTATTGAGTCTGATAAATTTGTTCTTTCTAAGAATGGTGTTTTTATTGGTTTTGGTTATCTATGTAATCAAATGTTCGAGCTTAATATTGCCAATGATAGTGTTAATTCAGCCTTTGTGACCACCATTGACCTGACTGACTCTACCCTTTGGCATGCTAGACTTGGCCATTTACACTATAAAAGAATGCAAGATATGTCTAAGGATGGGTTAATCCGTACCTTTGACATGGACATCGAAAAGTGTAAAACTTGCATGTTGACCAAGATAACCAATAAACCTTTTCGTGGTGTTAGTCGTGAGACTAAGCTCTTGGAGCTTATACACAGTGACCTGTGTAATCTGCATGCCAATCCTTCTTTGGGGAATAAGAAGTACTTTGTGATATTTATTGATGATGCTTCAAGGTTTTGTTATGTCTATTTGTTACATACCAAGGATGAAGCATTAGATAAATTCAAAGTATTTAAAACTGAAGTTGAATTACAACTTGGGTCTTTGATCAAAAGATTAAGGATCGATAGGGAGGTGAGTACATGGATACTCTGTATTTTCAGTCTGTTGGTATAATCCATGAAACGAATGCCCTTATACTCCTCGCAAAAAATGGCATTTCCGAAAGGAAAAACAGGTGCCGGGGAGATGGTTAATTCCATGTTGTCCTATTCGGATCTGAGTCAAGGGTTCTGGGGTGAAGCTATGTTAACAACTTGCTATTTATTAAATAGAGTTCCCAACAAAAGGAACAAGGTTACCCCTTATGAACTCTAGACTAAAAGGAAACCCAATCTAACTATCTCAGTGGTCCGGGGTTGTAGGGGTTTGTAAGACTCGATCCAAAGCCGAAAACTTTGGGTGAAAGAGGCATTGATTGCATCTTTGTTGGATATGCCGAGCATTCCAAGGCTTTTAGGTTCTATGTTATTGAACCTAATGAATATGTTTCAATTAATTCTATAATTGAATCAAGGGATGCAAACTTTGATGAGAATCATTCTCATCACTTCCTAGACCAAGTCAGAGGATTCCTAATGGAACTCATGACACCGGTGTATCAGAGGTCCCTGATGAATTACCATCAGAGGTCCCTGATGAGGTTGTGGTTCAACAACCTGAACTTATGCTCAGGAAGAGCAAAAGTGTTGAAAACACACAGACCTTGACAGATCTTAAGCACTCGTGGATCGTTAGTGTTGCCTATGTAATCACAAGAAAACTAATAGAAAATCTCTACAACCCGAATTCTATAGCGGAATGTAAATACAAGCTGTTATAACTAAGAACACTTAGATCCTCTATGGATCTTTTTATTAACTGAAACTCTATGTTTTGAATTGGTTCCTTATTACAAACTATTAAGTTCCTTTTATAGACAAGGAACCCTAAACTATTACTACTCAATCGACTAAACATGCAAGCATGCATTTAATGACTAAACATTAAACAATATTGAGCAGTACATTAATACCCATGCTAACCTCGGGCAGTTCAAGAATAATGATGGGTTAGCATGTATTTAATAAAGCGCATGCTTTGATCCTGTAGTCACTTCCACCCTTGAAACACGGCAACGCTTTTAATCTTCAAGAGAATCTTCTTCGCCAGATTCTCGCTTCTACTTCGCCAGAAACCTTGGCGTAGATGACAAGTAATTCCTACTTCGCATAATTCCCAACAATCCTCCCTAAAACGGAATTTGACTTGGTTAAGTTCCAGTTTCCTAACCTTGAAAGATCTTAGAGACTGCAGTAATAGAAGATTGTTCTCAAACATCAAGAGCAAAAGAACCAAGAATAAGCTCATCTCTATGATGACCAATCTTGAAACGCCGTGTCTTTGCAGCAAAATTGACATAGTGTACATCAAAACTCATTAGTTGCATACCATTCTCATCACATCCAGTGTGTAAACTCCCCGAGAGGTGAATCATTGAAAATAATGGATTTGATGTCTCTTTACCAATAGCCATTACTAATGGAGTAGCCAAATGTTTAAGTTCGAAAACTATGGTACATTGATAACCATCTGATTTATTGGCAAACCAGAAACCATATAAACGGGTTTGATGTGTCTTTACCCAGTAGCCGTTTGCTCAGACTAGTCAATTCTTAGAATTGGTGAATTGATAACCAAATATGGATTCTGTTGCCTTTACCACAAGCCATATACTTGTGGGCTAGCCAATTTTTGGATTCCAAAAAGGAATATACCATGGTGAATTGATGACCATACAACACTCAGAAATAAAGCATGGGTGGTTTGCAGCATCCCTATGATTTTGAGCAAATCATTACAATGCCTATGAACAGATTTGATGTGTCTTTACCAAAGTCGCCCTTTGGACTGCCACAAGCAACTCTTCGATATACACAAGGTATATCTGGTGAGTTAAAAACCATCAACTATGAACAACAAACCTGCAAGAAAGATAGTTTTTTATTTTATTTTTAACTAAGAAAGAAACAAACAATATAAATCAAACAAAGTCATCCCCTGAGGCATATGCCTCCCCTGAGGCCTATGCCTCCCCTGAGGCCTATGCCTCCCCTTAAATTTTGCAGTTAAGGGTTAAGCATTCCAATATTGACCACAAGGTGTTGAAACCTTGGTCCATCAAAAGCTTTTGTTAATAGATCTGCAACATTATCATCTCAGATGAATTTTTGCCACATTTATCAAATGTTTTTCATATGCATCTCTTATAAAGTGGTGCCTGATTTCAATGTGTTTGGTTCTACTGAAAAGACCTGGATTTTTGACAATGCATATGGTACTTTGATTATCAATAAAAAGAGTTGTGTTCATGAAGTTATACCCATAATCCAAAGAATTGGTTTTGAATCCAAAGGACCGTCCACGCAATTTTGCGCAAAGAACATACTCGCTTCAAGAGTGGAGGTAGCCACAATGGTTTGTTTCTTGCACCTCAAGAGATCAATCTAGTTCCAAGGAATTGACAGCCCAGGTTGTGGATCTCCTATCCAGATTTGCACCAGCATAATCACTATCACTATATGCTGCCAACTTAAAAGGAGCTTTTGGGTACCAAAGGCCTAAATGAGGTTGGCCTTTGAGGTACTTAAAGATCTTTTTGACTGCATTGAGATGGGAAGTAAGTGGAGTGACTTGATGTCGAGAGCAGACACTCACAAAGAAAGGTAATATCGCCTTGAAGCTTGATACATTAATGAACCAATCATAGATCTCAGTATAAATGAACATTCACGGGAAGATCCGGTTCATTGTTGGTTTCGCTTTTGGACCTTCATAAGGTGTTGTGGCAGCTCGACACCTTCCATACCAAATTTCTTCAACATGTCCCTCACATATTTATCTTGACTGATAAATATCCTGTTTCTCTGTGAACTTGGAGACCCAAAAAGAAAGTAAGCTCCCCATAGCACTCATCTCGAAATTCTCCCCGATCCTCAAATTCCCTCGCAAGCTTCTTTAGTGGATCCAAAATGATGTCATCCACATACACTTGCACAAGAATGATGTCCAGCCGAAGTTCTTCTTAAAAAGAGTCTTATCAATGGCACCTCTTCTGTAGCCATGCTTCAGCCAGTAAATGAAAGCCTAGCATACCATGCCCTTGGTCAATTGAAGACCATAGAGAGCTTTAACCATCTTGTAAACATGATTAGATGATCCGGGTCTTCAAATCCTTTGGGTTGAGAGACATAAACTTCCTCTTCTATCTCACCATACAGAAAAGCACCTTTAACATCCATCGATACATGAAGCCCATGTAGGATGCATAGGCCAAGAAAATTCAATAGCCTCTACTCTAGCAACAGTGCAAACACTTCATCATAATCAATCCTTCCTCTTGCTCAGTAACCTTGAGCTACTAATCTTGCTTTGTTTTTAATAACCACACCCCTTGCATCTCTTTTGTTCTTCAGAATCCATTTAGTTCTAATAGCATATTTGCCATCCGTAATGGTACCAAGATCCAAACTTGTTGGTTTTGAAAGCATTGCATTTCGCCTTGCACTTCAATCCAACTTGAGTCTTCAAGAGCTTGAGAGACACCGGTTGGTTCTACTTGAGAAAGAAAACACGCAAACGTACAATGCTTGAAGTCCTGTGTGATTGTCTCTTGCTGATTTGAGACATAGGAGAGAAAAGCAACCTGTCCAAATTTAGGACTAGAGATAGCCCTTCGAGTTCTAACAGGAGCTAGAATGTCACCAATAATATTGGATTGAGAGTGAGTTATGGTGATTCTTTTAGTAGCAGTGGGGTTGATTTCAAAGGTAGGTTCAAGATTAGACACAGTTGGTACAAAAGTTGTGTCATAGAAAGGTGAGGTGAAAATGCCGATTTGATTGATGATTTCCAAGATCTAAGGTCTGGAAAGCGATCTGGCTCACCAAAGTCTGTGGACACTCTAGTAGGAATAGTAGAAACGAGCCCAGATTTGATGACGATGGGAGAGACCGCATCGGGTTAGCGAAATGTGGTTTCCATCGACAACCTCATTTGCAAGCTCCACATTCACCTTCTCAGCTTCAAGCTTAGCTGCAAACTCTGTGTCTCAAGCCTAGTATGTCCTCGAGTGTGATTCATCTTCACACTCAGCGTAAGTATCTCTAGAAGTGTTACTAACATTGTTAGAAAAGAAGGTACAAGTATAGGTTGTTCATCATCTTCAAATTCACTTTCGAGTCAGATCCACTAAGTTCTGCATTGTTAGTGGGAGACTCTTGAGAACCTCGACTTTGGTTAGCCATATGTCTAGTATAACCCAAATGATCAGTTAAGAAGTCAAGGTCAAAAGACCACACATAACCCTGTCCTTGAACATTGGGCTTATCTTCCATGTATCTCTGGTTCAAAGTCTCCTCTATCTTCTTGGCAGATAGATTTATACTTGTATGCCTTGCTAAGTGAGTGAAAAACCACAATATATCCCTCATCACTTTCTCATCAAACTTCCCCAACGGATCACTGGTGTTTAGAATGGTCACATGACAACCAAAAGGTTTGAGGTAATGAATGGCTGAACCTCCCAAAGAGAAGTTCATATGGTGTTTGAGGTGAGGTCTAGTAATGGAGACTCATTTAGCAATAGCAAAGCAAGTCGCCAACAAATCCAGTAACATAGTGGGCAATTTAGAGTCTGCAAGCATTGATCTTGCAGCCTCTATCAAGGTCCTATTCTTTCTTTCAGCTACCCCATTTTGTTGTGGGGTTCTTGGAGTGATATAGTCCCTTTTTATCCCTTTAGACCTACGAGTTCTATAAGAATGGCATTTTAAACCGTCCCATTATCACAATCCCTTAACCTTCTTGTTCAACTGATTTTCAACGAGGGTGATGAAGTTCAAATATCGGAGATGTTTCATCTTTAGTCCTTAGAAAGAACACCCAACAAAATCGCTATATCCATCGCTGATAACCAAACAAAATATTTTGGATCTATGCTTCGACTTGAGTTGGACCAAATAGATCCATATGTAACAAACGAAGAGGCTCAGAATAATGCTCACAATGCTGGATAGCTTTGTAGGAGGCTCTGTGTTGCTTCCCCTTTGCATGCAACACAATTATGATCATTGGAGAAAACTTTAGAGGGTAGACCTTCAACAAGACCCATTTTAGAGAGTGTGTTTATGGTCTTGAAATTCACATGAGCCATTCTCCTATGCCATTTGGTAGACTCATCCAAGGATGCTTTAGCCACCAAACAAGTAAGGTTACCTTCGGGATTGAGGTTGAATGTGTATAGATTAGAGTTCGAGGAACTCGCCAGAATTGAAGTATCTTCCGAAGCTTGAACTCTTTTTAGAAAGCACAAGACATCATCTCAAGGTGAAGAGTACTGTTCTTGGTAAATTTGTGAGACGTAGAGAACAAGTTGAAGTTCAAGTTCCTTAACATAGTACACATTCTCAAAGTTCAAGAGGGGTGTCTTGATGGTGCCTTCCCAAGAATTTACCATCACTTCCACCAAAAGTCACATTGCCTCCTTTGTTGGAATCACTCCTAAACCTTATTCAAGTGTTAGTTACTCATATGTAATAGTTAGCTTATTATGGCCTTTATGTTTGTTAGCCTTAAGCTTATGTAGAAGGCCCATGAGCTTAGGCCCAAGCCCATATGAGAAAGGGAAGGAGTAGGAGTGTTGCCCTAGCTCCTTGCCTATAAATACCTTATGTAAACCTTCATTTGAAGGTTGGTTGTTCAAGTTATTTCTTTCACAAACACTCTACACATAACCGGTCATATATTCGTGTGTGTGTGTGTGTGATATCTTGTTCAATCGCCTCTCTATCTTTCTTATAAGCTTGTGTGGTAAACCTTGTGACTTAACAGTGGTATCAATCGCCAAATAGTTGGGTGAAACGTTTTGTTTTTTGAAGGTTTTTGTTCTGGTCTTACGCTAGAGTATTGGTTGATACTTTGGTTCGCTTAAAAACACGTTTTTTACACTTTTAATCCAAGATTCTTGTACTTTCAATGTTTTAAGGTGTTAAAATACTTGTTTTTGGCAAAAAGTTTCAAACTTTATGCGTGGATCATTGTTTTTTAGCTAGTTTTTATTCGCGGTGTAGTTCTACGCATAACTATTTTAAGGTTTTGATCATCAAGTTTCACACTTTTGTGTATTTTGGTGTTATTGAAGCTATTTTATCACACAAAAACTAGTTTAGAAACACTTTTGGACAAAATCAAATTTACGAAAACCTACGCCGCGTAGGAAAACCCTAAAACTACGCGTAAGTGCCTCCTTGGTTTGATCTTCATTCTCGTGGTTTATTCCGTGTTTTCTTACTTGGATAAGTCTGAAAATACGTCGACTTTGGAATATCTTTTGCACTGATAGTAAAAGATCATTTGGTCAAAAACCTAAAATTACGCATAAGCATAAGCTTACTGCGTAGAAATCCTACTTAAGATCTTTCTTACCTAAGCCTAGTCTTACGCATAAGAAAATCCCACGCCTAACTTTCTACGCCTAACTTTTGTCTACGCCTAACTTTAGTGGTTTTTCCTACTTACGCGTAAGCTAAATCCTACGCGTAACTCATTATTGTTACGCGTAACTTTGGTGTTTTTTTTTTTACGCATAAGTGCTACTTGGTTCTTGCTTTTCTACCCTAAGGACACTTCATCAACAAAGGTTCATTCGACTACAAAGATCCATATTTACCAACACAAGTTTATCAACATGTCACAACCACCATACTCTAACTATTTCCCTTACACTTATCCTCATCCTCAAAATCAACAACAACTAACTCCACAACATCAACAATGGAATCAACAACAAGCAATTTATCAACAACAATTTAACCAACAACATACCCACAACTTGCTGCAAATCCACAACCTCAAATGGTTCAACCACCACCAAGTCTTCAAGCTCAACCATACACAAATGACTTCAATCAACATCCATCAAGGATCACTATGAGGTAACCCACTTGGTTTGCAAAGATGTTTGAAACTTTAAGCGACCAACAATCAATTCATGAGGTTTGGTTCACTTGATAGACCTCCAATGCTCACTTCCAGAAACTACGATCAATGGGTGATAAGGTTCTTTAGGTTTTGTGATCTAAAGAAGCCACATGGAAAGTTCTTAAAGAAGGTTATCTTGGAAGGTCCATTTGAGATGCCTACTGTCATTGTACCCGGAGATCCAAATGCCATTCCACCAAGAGATGAAAAAACGAACATTGCTATCAAGTTGCACTTGAATCCTCAAGAACTTCTACACTATGAAGGCATGAGCTTGCAATGGAATATATCCTCCTAGGATTACCAAACCTAATTCTTCGTAGTGTTGATGCTCAAAAGACCGCAAAGAAAATGTGGGATCATATTCGTCTTCTTATGGAAGGATCCGTACTCAATCAGGAAGATTTGGAATCCAAAATTTACTTGGATTATGAACACCGAGAGACACTCGAGTCCTATCATCACCGATTTTCCGACATCATCAATGATTTGGATAAACACAACATCCACATGCCAAGAATTGCGGTGAATACTAAGTTCCTAAGTAGTCTTGGTCCTGAATGGGAGAAGTATGTCATTTTTCTCCGTCAAGCGAAAAACATGCATCATTCTACCACGGATTGTTGTACGCACTTGAAGCCTCATGAAAAGGAAGTTGATAGGGAAAGGATTCTCCGTGCTCAAATTGCTCCTCCCACATCCGAAAATCAACAACTTGCCTTATATGCTCATACAGCTTATTCTCCTCAACCAGAACTCAACCAATCTGCACAATCACACCACATGATCCTTCACAACCTCCATCTCAACAAACTCAATTGGTTCCATACAACAACAACAATGATCAAGCATGAGGAATTGATCCGCTCGTTAATTGCAACAAGGATTTGCTATGATTGCTAATGCCTTTAGCCGTTATACCAACAAATCCAACAACCGTATTCGTTTCTCATCTAATACAAGGAATCAAATTTGTTGTGAACAATGGACGAGTTGAAGTTCGAGAATCGCGGGTTATGGTCGCCGATGGGCGGGGTCAAGGGTTTAATGTGGGTAGGAATAATAACAATCGAGCTCGTGGTGGAACATGGAAATGCCTGAATGGGTTGAATGGTCTTCGATGCTACAACCGCAATGAGAAGGGACACCTGGCTAATGCATGCCCAAAGCCAAGGACTAGGGCAGTGCTTATTTCAAAGAGGCTCTTCTTTTGGCTCTTAAGGATGAAGCCGGTGGAACTCTCACGACAAAGAACGAGTTTTATGGCAAATGCGACTGGATGATGATATGGAGGACTTGCGTGCCAATGCAATTTGTTATGTTGATGGCTAATATGCATGAGTTACACATGAGTGACACAGGCCCGGTGTATGACAGCGATGGCTTGTCTCGTGCACCGAACAAACCATATTCATCTCGATCTACTATCTCCGCCAACATCCGAATCCGCAAGACCTCGAATGTTCAAAATGAGCCATCCACATCTCATTCCGACGATTTTCAACTAGAACCCGTAGTTATATTTGACGATCAAGATGACCAACGGTTTCCCTTGATAATCAAATTGACTCCGTGGTTATACTTGAAGGATCTCGTAATGATCATGTTGAGACTCACGTTGAACACGCCGAACTTTGCCTCATCCGATTTTGCTCGTTTAATACAAGACCAACAAACCATAGTGGAAAAATGTCATGCCATTAATCGGGACTTGAAATGCAAAAATGCACTGCTAACCAAGGATTTTGAATGTTTACAAAAGCAACTCAACTTTTTCAAAACTCAAGAAAAACGGAAAACGGTTTTGAAGCAGCCTTTGCCAAATCTTATCAAAACGAAAAATATTTAGAAAGAAAGATGTGTGATCTAGCCTTCAAGAATGCTTTGTTGTCGAAATAGAACAACTGAAACATGAACATAAAAAGCAAATTAACGCTCTCACCTTGGAAAATCAAAAAGCTAAGGCTGAGTTGTTAACTTGTCAAAAACGGTTCTCTGCATACAAAAAGCATTCAACAAAGCGAATAGATGATCATCTTGAAGAAATCATCGGCTTGCAAAACAAACTTAAAGAGTTTAAAACTGTTGTTTACAAACATGGCGAGTCGGTCACACCATTGAAAAGTTTACTTTAAAACCCAATCCAAATGGATATGGACCGAATCTTGCTGATTACAAACCTAAGCTTTCAACAAAAGCATTCAAACCAAATCCCGAAGTTTCCAGGCGTAATATAAAGTTGATAATTCTGTTATGAATGTTGTTGAATATCATCGTCAAGAGGAATTAGATGCCGAAGACGAGAGTCGATCAAAATTAGAAAAAGTTGTTTACAACAAACCTTTTAACTATTCAAAAGCGGTCACTTTCGTCACACCAACGGATTCTTCTAACACACCAAGGGTTATCATCAAAACACCCGAGTCTTCTAATGTTAATCCCCAACCAGATTATGCACAAATTTATGGTCCTTTACCTTCCATCTGTGAAGTAAATTCAAAACTCAAAATCGAAAAATTCTTAGATATTTTGACATCTTCATGGCTGACCTCAAAATTTTACAACATGAGATAGAATATTGTTCTGAAATCAAAATTGATCACTTTCAATCACCGGCGAGAACAAAGAGACATTTTTCTGAAAAATCTTTTACCTAATGTTAAAAATTTGAAAAATTGTGCATTAGCTTGGGAAAAGGATTTTCATAAGGAACTTGGATTGATGAAGGTCGCTTTAGAGAAAAGTAAACATCTATTTCTAATACTAAACGTAAAAAAGAAATGTTGAGAAAAGATGTTGATCGACTCTTGGAAGATGTCATCTGTGATGATGTCCATAATGTTGTGCTATTGAATTCTTTGTCATATGCATTTGATCATACCTCTCTGCGATATCTGTTGAATCTATGGTAAATGTTGAGAACACTGATAATGTGCTTCAGATCGAGTCCTTAAAAGTTGAAAACAAGCGATTGTCAAACGAACTTTCAAATGCAATTCGTCGTCTTAATTGGTGTCAAAAAGATATTCACGATCAACAACATGTTTGTCAACACAAAATCGCCCTATGCGTGCAAAATCTTCTGATCATAAAATTGAGCAATTGGATGATCAAAACGTGTCTTTTAAGTGTCAAATCTCAAAATATGAACAAGAACTTGTAAAAGTTAAAAGGAATATGGTGTCATATTTGATTTACTCAAAAAGACTTCGTGATGAAGCATCAAACGAACTTGATCATTATCTTGCACACACTAAAAAAGTTATGCATTTTTTGGAAATGTTGGTCGAAAATCAAGATCCGATTCACACTATCCTCAAGTTAAGAGAAATGTTAGGAAAGTATGAACAACTTCCGCCAACCATCATTAAGAGATTAGCCCCGGTAACACTTAGTACTCATGAACCTAGAATCTCATCGCCAAATCACAAGTAGCTAACGCTTCCTTCTATGAAACAGAATAGTTGAGTTTTTCCAAACGTCCGCACTTCACGACCTAGGAGCACTTAATCAAGAATAGGAAGTTGCGACCTAAGAAAAGATCAATCAAGAATGCTAAAGTAGAAGAACACCCTAGGACTATGAATAAGACTCACGTTGTTTCCACTATAGATATTAAGGCCCGGCAAATGTAATAGAAATAGTGATGTAACGAATGCTAAACCGTTAAGTACTTTTGATATTGAGTTTGATGCACCTTGTGTTTTTGGTAAAAGTATGAATTCCGATTGCCATGATAAATGTGTTGCTAAAGCTATCATCTCTCGTTTAAGGAATCCTAAGAACCGAATACCTCTAGGCCCACTAATCTTTCTAAGTCTCTGCTTGGTAGACCGCCATCTTTAGATTCTAAGAAACGCATTGCTGTCCCTGTAGCTCCTGTCACCTCCTAGGAATGTAGTACCACCTAGTGCATTCACTAAGACTAAAGCAAATACTAGTTGGAGATGGCCGAAATGGATATATAACACACTAGGATTTAAGTGGATACCTAAAGCTATTGATGTGTGTATATCTACTATAATGGAACCCTCTAACATTTTCGTTCCAAATCTACTTCTATTCCATCTCAGTCGCCTGCGTAATGCAGTGATACTGATCATTCTCTGGATTGTTGATAGCGGATGTTCCCATGCATGACAGCAATCTTAAACTGTTATCAAACTTTATTGCAAAGTTCATTGGCACCGTCGGTTCGAATGATCACTGCAGCCTATCATGGGCTACGGAGACTATGTCAATGGGAACATCGAAATTAGCCGGGTTTACTATGTGGAAGGCCTCGGTCATAACTGCTTTGAGGTCAGCTTTGTGATGGAGATTTGGAGGTTGCTTTCAGGGAGAAAACTTGTTTCATTCGTGATCTACAAGGAAATGACCTTATGTCCGGATCGCGTAATTCTAGTCTCTACACTATCTCTATGAAAGACATGGTTGCTTCATCTCCCATATGTTTACTTTCAAAAGCAACATCAACAAAACTCGCTATATACGCTCGTCTCTCACATCTAAACTTTCAAACCATCACCAACCTTGCTCGACACAAACTAATTGAAGGACTTCCACCTTTCGATATTCTAAAGATCACCTTTGCTCCGCTTGTGAACAAGGCAAAAGCACTCGTGCTCATTTTCCTTCAAAGGTGGAACACGCTCAAAGATGTGCTTCATCTTCTTCACATGGATTTGTGTGGCCCGATCGCGCTGCAAACGATCAATGGCAAACGCTACATCTTAGTAATTGTTGATGACTATTCACGCTGGACTTGGGTCTACTTTCTTTGAAGCAAAGATCAAGCTCCACGGATGATCATCACCTTTCTCACGAAAATACAAGTTCACCACGAAACACCGCTCGACTAATCAATGATAGAGGCACCGAATTTGTTAATCAAACTCTTCGTGAATTTTATGAGAAAGGGAATTCAAGATCGACATCTATTGCACGTACACCGAACAAAACGGAGTTGTCGAAGAGCAAACCGAACGTTAGTGGAAGATGCAAGAACAATGTTAATCAATGCTAAACTCCCAGATTACTTATGGGCGTAAGTATCTACTGCATGCTATACTCAAAACCGTTCTATGATTACAAAACGCCACAACAAAACACCTTTCGAGCTCGTCCATAACCGAAAACCGAATCTAAAACACTTTCATGTATTTGGATCTCTTTGCTATCCGAATAATGATCGTGATGACTTTGGAAAGCTCAAAGCCAAAGTTGACATTGGAGTCTTTATTGGATATTGTGATAATTCAAAGGTTTCCGAACGGAATCGTCGTACAAAACAATGATGGAACGATTCATGCTCATTTTGATGAACTTACGGAAATGGCTTCTCGAGTATAACATACTTGGAACCCGACAACGCTTAAACTTCCCCAAACCCCATCATCACCTGAACAAAGCCCCCAGCTTACTCGTCAACAAATGGAAAGGTTATTTGCTCTACTGCTCAAAGGACGATATTGATGAACGCGGCTCCGGTGTATCCGCCTGCTCACCGCCAACCCGATAATACTCTTTATACCGATACACCTGCTACAACAACTAATGCTGAAGATGCACCTACACCGTTGACTCCACACAACAGTTGAACAAACCGCCCAACAATGATGAAGCCGCTGATGATATTCGAATGAAGTACCCCACCGCAGATTTTGATCCAAATGTTCTTCAACCCGCTTGCTAATGATCGCCGCACCGGATGTCGCTGAATCTTCAACAAACCATTTAAATCCTCAGAATCTGCACAATGTATATCAACATCAACCTTCCACACATAGATGGACGAAAGACCATCCCTGAAAACATTATTGGCAACCCGAATCAACCGGTCGTTACAAGACAACGTCTTTACACGGACGGTGAACATTGCATTTATGCACTCACCGTCTGCCAATCTGAACCTAAAAACATCAAAGACGCAATGACAAAAGACAAATGGATTGAATCCATGCAAGAAGAACTCAACCAATTCAAACGTCTTGAAGTATGGGAATGGTTGACCAACAGAGTCTACGTCATTGGTCTAAAATGGATTTGGTAAAACAAATTGGATGCTGAAGGAAATGTTATCCGAATAAGTCACGCCGGTGGCTAGGGTTATCGTCGGGAAGAGGGTATTGACTTTGAAGAATCTTTTGCTCTGCTCTCGTCTTGAGGTCGTTCGATATTTCTAGCGTTCACTCATATGAATATGACGGTTCATCGGATGGATGTCAAACTGCGCTCTCAATGGACAACTTAAAAACGGTTTATGTCACCAACCGTGATGGATTGCTTGATCCTCGAAGTTTCGAATCACGTCTACAAACCGAACAAAGCTCAGATGGTCTCAAACAAGCTCCTGCATGGTAATGATAAGCTATCATCCTTCCTCATTGCTAATAATTTCACCAAAGGTTCGGTTGACCCAACTCTTTTATACAATATCACGGGGCACATATCTTAATTGTTCAAATTTACGTGGATGACATCATTTTTGGGTCTACACATAAAAGTTTTCAATCGCTTTTGCAAAACTAATGAAGAAAAATTTTGAAATGTCCATGATGGGTAAACTCACGTTCTTTCGGATCGCAAGTTCATCAATCACCCCGTGGTATTTTCTTGAGTCACTCCAAATATGCCCTTGAATTGTTAAACAAATTTGGAATGAAAACCTATGACACCTATGCCACACCAATGGCTCATACCAAGAAGCTAGACGCCGATTTACATGGGAAATTGGTGGACCCTACAAAATAATCGGTATTATTGGGTCTCTCATGTATCTAATACCTAGCGCACCTGATATTGTTCTTGCCGTTTATCTATGCTCCCGCTATCATGCGACCAACCTAAACCCACCTCTCGAGGCTAAAAGAATCCTCCGATACATCAAGGGAACCATTAACTTGGGATCCGTATCCGAAGGATTCTAGTTTTGAACTAATCGCTTTTCAGATGCCGATCACGCAGATGCTTAGACTCAAGGAAAAGTACTTCAGAGCTTTACAATTTCTTGGTGATAAACTGGTGTCATGGCAATCGAAGAATTAGGATTGTACATCGTCCGTCTCAACCGGCGTAATATGTAGCCATGTCGGCGTGTTGTGCTCAAGTCATTTGGAGAACACAACTCAAAGACTATGGTTACGTATTTGACGTAATCCCGATGTAATCGCGACAATCGGAGTGCCATTGCGATCTCGTGCAACTTCGATTCGGCACTCGAAATCAAAGCACATCGATCTTCGATATCATTTCATCAAGGATCACGTGGAGCAGTCTTGTTGAATTATATTTTGTGAGTCGAATACCAATTGGCGGATCTTCTCACCAAAGCCTTGCCTCCCGCTAGGTTTAATGAGTTGGTCCACGAGATTGGTATGAGGTGTTTGACTCAAGAGGAATTGGATGACCTCTAAAAGCAGTCTTAAAACACATCAAACACCAAAATCTCTTTTGTAAATATTTTTCAAAAACAAAATACAAAATATAAAAACGATAAAACAACAAAAATATTCTTCTATCTATTTTCTTTCAACATTGCAAGTACATTTCTTCCGTCAACACTATAATCTTTCAAAATTCAATATTTTTTCGATCAAGTGTTGAGGGGAGAAAAATAATATAACCGTTTCAAAACATCCGTGTACTTGCATGTTATCATATTCTGGTTGTTTCTTTTATCAATGGTGGTAAATTTACGGTTAAGACACTCCTGGGACTAAAATTTATAACCTTTCATTATTTATTAAGTGAGGGGGTGTGGAGTCAAAGTTTCTTTCTTAAAATCTTTGTTTGGTAACCAAAATGGAAGTTAAATGGCTTTGTGTATGAAAGGAAAGGTGGAGGGAAAAATCAAAATGTTAAAGTTATTTTTAATAAAAACACCTCCCACCTACTTTTTTACTTCACATTTAATACACACAACCATACTCATCCTACGCCTAAGATTGAACCAAGAAATCCGTTGTTTTGATCATTATTTTGTAAGTGGTTTTCACGATCTTACAGTGTTTTAAGCTAAGGTTTTTAATTTCATGCAAATCCTACGGCTAAAAATTAGTTAGCGTGATTATGTGTTCTACGCGCATAAGCGTATGAACACATAATCATTATATGTGTGTGTTTTTGGTTAAATGGATAGTGTCAAAATGTTTATAATACATCAATGATATATTTTAACCATTAAAACCCACCCGAAACACTTATTATGATTTTTGAAAATTAGGGTTTATGAGTCGAATTGGGTTTTTCCAAATGTGAAGTGTTTTTGGTCTAAAAGATTGTTGGGTTATGGTCATATGTTGTTGAATTGATGATTTCCATGGTTGTTTACCACGAAAACACTAATTGATTAACAATTTGAAGTTAGGGTTTAAAGTTCATACTTTTGGGTAATTTTGATTCACAGCGAATTAGATGTTAATACTTGGCCTAAAGACTCTATCAACACTCTGAACCTACGAGAATTTGTTTGGTGCAAATCCATGGCTAAATTTCATGCGTAAATCTTAACCCTTAGGGTTTTGACCTCGTATGACTTTCTCTGGCGTAACTGTTTATGAATGTTCATGCCATGAATTGTTGATAAAATGAATTTTTGTGTTAATATTGATGATTTGATGAACTTATTTAGGGCTTTGCTATGCTTAATATTGAGAATCAAGGTCATTTGACAACTCGCGCAAGGATTACCCTCGTAGTCAAGTTATGCGTAAGAATAATCCTCGCATAACCATTGCAGCGTAGGTTCTACAATGGGACTCTGGCGTATCACGTGAAGGATATCATTAACTTGATGACCTCTACGCGCAAGGTCTACTCTTACGAGTAAGCCTTACGGCGTAAGGTATATATCGCCTCTAAAGCTCTGCATAAGGTTTCCTCCTAGCGTAACATTTCTTACTGGCGTAAGTTAGAATCTCTGCGTAAGCTTTAGTCTACAGTATATGTCTCATCGCATTTTAAACTTAACTGCCAAAACTACTAACTGGCTTTGGATTGACCTTCATAATGAATTATTTAAGTGTACAAACTTGTAAATAAACTAATCATAAATCACAGATCCAACAATGTCACTAATAAACTATCGTTTGATATGTTTGTGAACAATAAGTGATAACATAAACTTTAAAACTTAAAGTTAACTAACTT